>OX421495.1:26313328-26525020 GCA_949126835.1 Anisus vortex | reverse complement strand
CCCTCTCCATTGTTAGACTAAAAGCCCACTTATAACCCTGGATAATATAAAAATAATTTTAAGTAAAAGAAACCAATACAATAAAGAAAACATTTGATTCCATTGGAATAAGTTAATTACCATGAACATTTTTAAATACATCGTAATGTATTGTAAGAATTGAATTTCTTAGGGCTTGTGGTTTATTTTTTACTGTTAAAATTATTTATGTCACATCTGTGACATATCTTTGACATAACCCTCTTTCAATCCTCAAGACACTTGTTCACAAATTTAATTGTCAGCTCCACACAGTACCATTCTAATAACAGTGCCAATGCCGAGGCACATGGCGCAATATTGAAGGGGCGCCAATAGAAGGATGCAGTAGATGTAATTAACACGAACATTTATTCTTTTTCTATTTCTTCTCTATTAACAGATGTTTTTTTTATATTCGAAATTTAGGGCAGGTAGGGAGCCTGATTCATGCTAGGCACAGGGCGCATTATATATTAATTGCTAGGACGCTGCCCCCTCTCACCCTTCTTGCCCCTTTCCCTCTCTCTCTCCCATGTGTGGCGTGTGGGCGTAATATTTAGACAGCAGTCAGGGGCGGAGAATGCAATTAACTGAGTACAGAACTTCTATTGGATTGGAATCACCTTTTTTTTCTTTTTAAAAGTCTAATTGAAGGAGCGACAGAACAAATGAAACAAAACAAAAATTAGAACCATAGGCGGCGAGGAAATGAACAAACAAATCTAGTGGAATAGCCCTCCCCCTCCACCCCTCCCCCTCCACCCACCCCCCTATCATAAGAAGTGTGATAGGGTTTCTTGGATTCACAGATGTTTTAAACTAATTCCGGATGTGCAAAAAAAAGAAAGAAGAGTTCCACAAGGTTTTCAAACAAAAAACATGAATCGCATCAACAAACGAAACGAAATAAATGTAATAAAAAAAACAACATCGAAGCTTTTAAAAAAAAATTAGAATTTCACCTTGCATCATTTGAAGTGAATTTAAATGTATCTGACCGGAAATTGATTGCGTTGGCCCAATTTAAAGTCTGGCCCAGGTGAATCGACATACGTAGTTTGTTTAGCCTCGAAATTTGCACCAGATTTTTCTACCAATTTTTTTTTTATGGGGCTAGGGGAAGGGGGGGGGGCTGCGATGAATCGGTCGACCTTGACATACAAGAGCACACCTATATATCTGCACCGACCCTCAAATTTTCTTTTTTTTTTTAACATTTCAAAATAAGAGTTGTTAGTTATTTTTGTTCGTTTGTTGTTTAAAGTTTTTAATTAGATTAGCTTCCAAGACCAACAATAAGTTGTTTTGTAATTATTTCATGAGCGCAATTTTTTTTTATACTGTTTCCGTTTTAGAAAGCGGACATCACACAAAATGAAGGATTAGGCCATATTAAATTTAATGTTCAATGTCGTATCCGTGTGTGTGTGTGGGGGGGGGGGGGGGGGTCGATGTAATGTGTTTATTAAGCTGAGACATTTTTTAGCACCTCGCGCGACCTTTAGCACCACATTTATTTTTTACCAAGCCTCATTTTGATAAGCACAGGTCAAGGTCTTATTTCAGAAAGATTCTATTGGTTTCGCCACTATTTCCTTTTATTTAAATATGAAATTCTTTAATTTTAAGTCAAGTAATTTGTTATTGATGAATTGTGTACATCGAAAAATATCATAATAATCAGAGGCCGATTATATGAGGGGGGGGGGGAGACTGGGCAGATGGCACGAAGGAGATCCTACAGTTTTATTCAAGGCCGGATCAACACACTGAGTGGCCCTAAGCTCTGAATAGATTTATGTGCTCACCTTTCTACCTCCAATAATGGCCTGTGTAATTTAAACAGTAAATGATATGCCTGAGAAACAGTTAAATCACTAAACCTAAAAACACTTGAGGACAGAAGGGCAAAGAGTAAATCAGTAATAGTACATAAGGCATTAAACTCTAATTTAGAAATATTTGATCATGCATCCCTTCTACCGCCAAAGAAAATGTAATACAATTTTGCTAATTGGCTCCTCTGAAGGTCCGGAGAGCGAAGAGCTCGACTTTGAAAAAAAAACGCTTTATTACTTAATGATCTATTGATAGAAAATAGTATCACGTTATGTAAGAACCACAGCAATTGGTCGATTACAATATCGTAGCTCAACATTCCACAAAGACCAACATTTTAAAATGATTCTTATGTAAGAAGAGAATGTTGTACGACTTGGTGTGCTTCAGTTCAGCACGAAGTCTTTTTTCGTCTCTATCTTCATTTCATTATATTAATTCTTAACCCTTCCCGTACCGACCTACTTCTGTCTATGCTGCCTTCAGTTCCGCTATATACGCGCCCGGGACTGTAAGGGTTAACTTTCACACAACCCTAAAAACAAGAAATCGTTCAATGAAAATATTTCCCCTTCTCTGTTCAAATGCTTTATAAACCTCAGCCACCAATGTTATGGCTTACGTCAGTCCCAGTTATTATAAAACACAACAGCCTTATTCAAATGCTATCTTTAAAAAAAATCAGTTTCCAAGAATAATATAAATGCAATAAATCTCGTTCCAATTCAACCCTCGCTCCAAGTCTCACACTTTTCTTTCTTTTTTTTTTTTTTTGTTGTTGTTGTCTTCCTGCTATTTTTTTTCCCGCCATTTCGTCTGCATCTGTAATAAAAATAACATCACCGGAACTTCCCGATATCTCCATCTTGTTGAATTTTTTTTTTTTAGCTTTATGTCTTGTCTGTATTCTGCGTCAGTTATTCTTTAGATTCTCTTCCATCAGACCAGGATGGATGGCTCTTACCTGTCAGGTAGGCATTCAGGTGTTCACGGGATTCAATGGGAAACTATGAATCGCCTCCCCTTGTTCCTTCGCCGACGCTGAGGCCACAGATAAGACCTATAGAAAAGATATTAAACAGAAGGAATCTATAGTCCGGGAAGGTTTTTTTCGGGAATAAAAAAAAAACCGGGGATTTGCCGGTGACCATACAATCAAAAGGGGTTTAGTTTTATATTCCAAGACGATCGGCTGGAAGACTAGTAGCCCTCCAGGCACTTACTGATGCTGTGTAGATTACAGCGGATCTGAATTGGGGGTTTAAGTGTAGGGTCCCCGCAAGATGCCGCCAGAAGTAGTCGAGGTGTGTAATTACGTGTCCCCGTTGTGAGAACCAGTTAACCGACCATGGAGACATTTTTCATGATCAGGTTTCAGACAAGTCATGAAGTGTAGGGTGAGGGGGGGGGGGGAGAGATTAGTGTCACTGTTTTATTGGAAATATGGAAAAAAAGAGGAATATTTTGTTTACATCTATGATATGACGTTTTTTAAATGAGATGTTATTGTGATTTATACATACTTTATATTTTCATTTTCATATAGGCATTCCACCTTATGTTATTATGAACATTTTTTTTTGGGGGGGGGGGGGGTATATACAGATAGAAAGATAGATCGATAGATGAATAGATAGATATGTAGGCCTATATGTAGATAGATAGAAAGATAGGTGGTTAGATACACGGATGTTTAGATTATATTTAGATCGACAGATAGATAGACAGACAGACAGACAGAGGGGGATTTTTATAACACTAATTTGTAAATTAAATGTCTTTAACCAGATCTTGAGATTGAAGAGAAAAAAAAGAAAATATTGCTAGATAACAGAAAGTTTATTCTGTGTACTCTCCTCGCACACACTCCGTTTTGAATTAAATTATAAATATTAATATGACGGAGCTATATTATACTTATTGAATGAAATAATAATAATATTTTCATAAAAACATTTTCACAAGTGACCATGTCACCAGCCTCTTCTCTCTCTTTTTTTTCGCATCCCTCTCTCTCTCTCTCTCTCTCTCTCTCTACCCCTCTCTCTCCCTCTCATCATAGTCCCATACGTTCAGTGATTGCTACGACTATTGATAAACCCGGGGGAGTGGGGAGGGGGGAGTGGGGGGCCTCACGGGTGTGTCCACCAAAAGACAACTGTTTGCCCAATACTTTTGGGTTCTCAATCTCCAGGCACTGAACGTCTGATGTCTGTTCAAGTGAAGGAGGCGGGGTTGTTGGGGGGGGGGGCACTGGCGTGGGGAGGGGGGGGGGGACAGATTGGCTTGGCGATAGTGTGGAGGGGGGGCAGTAAAGAGAGGGGTCTAGATGGTCAAAGAAGAAATTTAATGGAGGGTTGGAGAAAAAAACTTAAGTGCTGAACTGGCCACTTCAAACTTTTTTTGGTATTGAACACGTGACATGTGGGTTTGTTCAATAACTTAAAATGTTATCACAACCCCCCCCCCCCCCAGTATTTGCATATGATAATTAGATCCGTGACCTTGAGGATGTTGATGGTTGAAATTGGTGTGGGTTTTTTTTTGTTTTGTTTTACTGAGTGCATATTGGTGTGTGTTTTGCGTGTATGTGTTCGTGCGCGTGTGTGTGTGTGTGTGTGTGTTGAATTTTGTTCTTGATCCAAACTGATACGTCTTATTCCTCACGATTGAGTTATCTTAACGTTTTTTGCATTATAATAACAACATTTCTGTCTGAGTAGTCTAGCTTTAATGAAGTTGTCTGTCTGTCTGTCTCTCTCTCTTTGTGTTAACTATACACGTCCTGAAATAGAATTGAAAAACTTGATTATGACATCATGATTGAAATGCTAGAAAAATACCTTTTCCCGTCTACTCATTTTAAAAGCATACAGGTCTTTGGCTGAACAAGTTTATCTTTAGCTTCACAGCACTAATACCTGCAGGAGGGTATTTTTATAAGGATAGGCTAGATCCATTCTCTTTCTTTCCCACTCTCTCTCTCTACCTCCCTTTCTATCTTCTCCCTGTCTATTATTGCACTTTCTTTGCGTCCTTCAATGTCTCTCTCGTTTCTCTCTCTTTCCCTGCCACTTTCTCTCTATCCCCCTCTCTCTCTTAATCTCTATTTATATGTGTACTTTATCCGTCTCTTTATATCTCCATTTCTTGTTCTTTCAATCCCTTTATCTCTCTCTCTCTTTCTTTCTCTCTATTTCTGTTTCTCTCACCGCGTCTCTTCTACTTAGTGTATGTATGCCCAGTTATCTGTACGCGAGCGAGACCCGTGTAAAGCCGGCCTTGTTATTAAATTCCACACAAGGCATTGTGTCTCGTTATGGGCCCGCCCCCCATACTCCTTCAACCCAATTAGCCACTTCGTTCAAGCGAGTTAACGCATCAAAGCACGAGCAATGGATTCGTGTGGACTGACCCTGGCCGAGTGCACTAATGAACATCAGCAACAACTCGATGCTTTTGGTAGAAGAACACTAACAAGAATGGTCTCCCGTACTCTATGTGTATATATAGAACATTTACTCACTTTACTGTGTATGTAACTTTACTAGTAACATCTCAGTGTATTGTTTAGTTCATGCATCATCTACCACCCCCTCTTTCACACAAAGTCCATTGGTACATTATTATAAACATACTAGTGATTATTCCCGTCAAAATGACGGAGAAGTGAATGTGTACAATGTGTTTTGTTAAAAGAGAAAGAAAAGTCATATTGTAAGAGATAACTTGTAGTTTAGACAAGTCTAGTCTAAAGATGTCAATATTGTGCTTGTCAGTGGAGACTAAAGTGATAATTCGTGTTAATTGTTTGTTCCGGTGTTGACATTTTTGCATTTATTTGTTTATTAAGTTCAATCATAAATATGAATATCAACATAGGCCTATCGGTCTACAATTTCATTAAATTTAAATGTTTGTTCATTGTTGTTACCAATGCCATTTGACGGATTAATTACTACAGATACACACACATAGAGAGAGGGGAGAGAGGGAGAGAGAGAGGGGGAGAGAGGGAGAGAGGGAGGGGGGAGAGAGGGAGAAAGAGAGGGAGAGAGGGAGAGAGAAAAAGCGCGAGGGAGGGAGCTGGGGGAGATGGAGAGATAGACAGAAAGCGAGGTGAGTGAGAAAGAGAGAGAGAGGGAGACATGGAGAGAGACAGGGGGAAAGAGAAAGAGAAAGAGAGCGAGGGGGAGGTAGCAAGGGTGGGATAGATGGGGAGAGAGAAAGAGAGCTACGTGGAGAGTGAAAGAGAGAGAAATTTATATTTTGTATCTCCCATTAACAAATAATATCACTTTCTTTTTTTTATTAAAAGCAGTAGAAAGAGAAAAAACCCAACTCGAATTCAAACAAGATCATTCCAGTCTAACCCAGTTAGAGACCAGACGACACTGGCCAGAACTGCTTTATCAGATCCATATAGATTCCTTATTTCAGTAGGATGTAGTATAGCGACAAAATAAAGATAGCGACAAGAACATCTTTGCATTTCTGATGTTCAGAACTTAAATAACAAAACTGAAAAAAAACAACTTTGAGGATATGGAAGGGGGGGGGGGGGAGAGGGGATTTGTCGTAAACAAAATAAAGTCCTCAGAAAATTGTGTGATTAGCGTGAATTGTGTTTTGGTCGAGAATCGGGGACGGAGGGGGGGGGACATTGCGTCATCAGGTCAGGGGTGACGTATCAATGACATTGGTACACTGTACGAGTTAGATCAAGAACATTGTATTATCACAACTGTATTTCTATTTTATTTCGATTTTGATCTTTTTAAAATTGTATCTTAAATTGAATTATCCTTCTTGTATTTACATTTTATGAAACTTAAATGGGCCGTATTGCTGATGAGAGTTAACACCCTTGCCCCTTATACAAGTCAATCTTTTATGACTGACTTGTAATTTACAAGTCAGTCATAAAAGATTGACTTGTAAAAGGTGCAAGGGTGTTAACTCTCAGCAGCAATACGGCCCATTAATGTATTATTATTATTATTATTAATATCTGTATTACTATTATTGTCTCGATATATTATTATAATTATTTTCTTGTTATGTCTTTCACTATGCCTTTATTGTACTTATGTACTATGTGGCAAATAAAATAGCGTTCATTGTTGTTGTTCACAGATTTGCTTTCTACTGTCTCGTGAATTAAAGACATGAAGACACGGAAGAAGTGTCTTAAGACGGTCTTGTTTTATTCACTCATCACGACATTATTTTATAGACCAGGGGTCGGCAACCTACGGCACGCGTGCCAGACGGCACGCAGAGCAATTTTCAATGGCACGGGGAAGAACACCAAAAAAAAAAGGCAATTCTATAAATACAAGTAAAGAGTATTATGACTCTTAATGCTGTTGTCAGTAAGTTGGCACGCCGAATGACTTACAAATGCTACTCTGGCACACTAATATCAATAGGTTGCCCGCTATGATCTATACTATAGACACCGATTTGTCCTCCCGCCCCATCCACCCCTACGCCATTTCACCCTCAGTAGCTGGCTACTCAACTTCAAGTACGTAGATTGTGGTTAAATAAGACAAGAATAGCTTCTGATACATAAAGGGAACAATAACTTGAAGATTGTTGTTGTTGTTTTTTTTTAGTAAATCGGAGTCCGTATATATAACATATTCACCCCCCCTCACCCCCACCCCCAATATGTTCCATTTATTTATTTCTCGTGGCTGCTTTGTCAGACAAGTGGATATGATCTGACAGGACGTGTCCGGCTTCACCTTATTGCTGATGTCACTTGACAGATCCGCTGACGTCAAGTTGATGTCATTTAAATTGAAATTAGAAAACAAAAAGAACAAGAGTTAAAAAAAAAATAGAAGGAAAAAAAAAAAGAAAGAGAAATAGAAGAGATGGAGAGAGGTGGAGAGATCGAAGAGAGAGCTGGGTAAGAGAGAGAGAGAGTGAGTAGATGTGTAGGATTTAGCAAGTTGAGCAGCTCTCTCTCCCTTCCCTGTCCTGTCATCTGTCCACTCGTGTGGCTTCTATTCCCTCAACGCTGCATGCTCCTGTTCCCGGACACTGTGAAAAGACCAGCAGGAACTAAGTGCTTCTAAGAGAATTGGGTCAACACCTCTCAGGTACAGATGACAACAATGGATTCCCGTCCTAATCTCCTCCCAGCCAATCACAATCGCCGTCACATCATTGGGGAGAGGTCGTGAAATTGTGCAACAGGATCTATCGAATTAAGAGATTGGTTTGTTCTTTTCTTTCCTCTGATCCCCCCCTCCCCTCCCCCCCCCCCCTTAGAATCCAGTATGCAACGAATGTGCAATCAATAAAAACATTCAAAAGATTGTTGTAGCAGGAAATTGGAGGCCCCACAAAGCTTTTCAAAATCTCTCTATTTAAAAAAAAAATTGTTCAAGTCAGACAGATGTCCTTGAAACAAATCCACTTTGTTCTGTTTTTAATGTTTTTAGTTTTGTTTTGTTTGTTTTTTTCATTTGATTGAGTTTTTATTCGATGTTAACATTGTACTGTTTGTTCTTTGTAAGGTATATAGCCGTGAAGAATGCACTATTCACACTGTTGGACATTTTGCTGATTCGTCTCTAAAGTTGCGGTTCTGGATTCTGTTAGATTATTAAGTCTGGAGAGAATCTGCTGCTCTTGGCAGCAAGGAGATTAGTTTAGACCAGTGGTTCCCAAAGTATGACACTAGGCGTTCTTTACAGTGCAAAGTAAGTAAGTAAAATATCAGTCGGAACAAATTGATCATAGGGCCGGTGAAGCAGCATTCACCAGTTTCTGTGGCCACAACATACTAGGGAATGTGTGGACAGCACAATGCCCAGCCGCCTTTATTCCCCCCCCCCCCAACTAATGTCAGGTTCCCATCAGAGCTGGGTAGACTCGGGAACACCCTCTACTCACAGGACCAAATCCTAGCCTTAACCAGGATTCGAATCCAGGACCTTCGGTATGCCAACCGAACGCGCTGCATCTCGGCCACTGTGCCCAGGTGCCAAAACTTCCTTTCACTTTTCGATTTCTATTCTATTGAATGTAGGTCAAACACGTCAAGATAAAACCTACCTTCGAAAAGGGCAGAGCGATTAGAAAAAAATTGAAAACTACAGGTTCATAGATATTTTTCTATTCTGTATTAGAATCTGTCTCAAGCATGAAATATGCTAACATTTTCTAAACTAAAGCTTGAAAAGTTGTTTTTAAACTATTTGTGTATTCATTGAATATTCAACAACAAAAGATTTATTTTTTCATGTTGGTTTCAAAAAGAGGCTGGACGGGTAAACAAATGTCTCCGTTACTGGCTGCTTAATCAAACATCTAAATCTGACACTCACGTCATATGGTTCGCCCATGCTGCTTGAAACTCTAGCAAGAAAGTTCCCCCACCCTCCCCAATCTCCCCCCCCCCCCCACCACCACCCCTGTTTCTTCCTACGTCACAATCTCCTAGATGACGTAACGTCTAGTAAGTATGGAAGATAATCTGAGATGACGTCTGAATGTAGAAAGTGGAGCACTCCATATCCACCCCCCCCCCCCCAACATCGCAAACCTACACACAAAATTAACACTCACGCACACATAAACACACATTCACATATAGACATACACATACACACACACACGTATGCACTGGAATGCCATAGGACGCTATCTGAAGTACAAACGATGGAACATTTTTCAAACTTTCGTGTTAAAGCTAAATTCTAATTGATCTCGCAAGATGAATAAATAAAAACTTAAACTGTGTCCGTGTCTTTGTTTCGTTTCATGTTGAGCACTTCTGTGAAATGAGTCAGGTCATTGAGTTCAATTAAAGACGGAATCAATCAATCTTTCGTGTGTTTGTGATAATCACAAAGTAAACATTCAAAGCTTGACACGATTCATTGCCGACTGATTCAGTTTATGGAGAGAGAGAGAGAAAAAAAAACCAAGTATTGATTGGAAACGTTATATAGTAGACCAAATATAGCAAGCCTTCATCTCTTCTTGTTATTAAGTTCAATTAGGTGAATAGGTTTTAACTTGAACTACTTGGCTTTTATTTATGTTCTCTACAATCCCATAGGATTCTTTTGTCCACGTCTTATTCATTGCAGTTGTGTAATGTTTATGTCTAAAACAGAAGGGCTACTATTCAGCTGATCACGGAATGCACTATTTTCAGGTTGTACATTGTTTTGGCCACATTATGTCATTACTTAATTGTAAAGAGTTTTCTATTTTCGTGTAGCCTTTGTATGGGTAACGTAGCGGTATTGTAGTGGGCAATTGTAATGGTATTGTAAAGATTTTGCAAAGCTATTGTCATGTCTCCATCAATATAATAACAGCTGCAAGGATTAGGTGGGACCACCAATAGTATACCTATAGTCCTATCAGCAGCGTTGGAAACTAAAAAAACGACACCATTCTAGCCAATCGAGGGCTTGCAAAACCAAGTGATTTTTACCGGAACCGGGTCTTCGGTTTATGATCTATTTTCAGAACCGTGTAGCCTTCCCGGTTCTAGACCCGGTTCTGAATAATTTGAACATTTTTAATAATAATAATATTACAAATAAAACAGCGTATACTTTATTATATAAATTCCATATTTAATTCATTTCGATAAGATAAGAAGTACAAAATGAATTGGATGAAATTGATGAAATGTTCTTATATTCTTATGACTTATTTCTGTTCGGTCTTCTTAGAGAACAATCGTTAAAATAGAACATTTTTAAAGGACAGGCAAAAGGGTAATATAATAATAATACAAGGTCTGGATAACTAGGACCAGTGGCGTAGCTAGGAGAGGGAGAGGGGGGTCCAAATTCGAAAGTCCCCCGGGCCCCTACTAAAGGAGTGTCCGAATTTTTTTCTCATGTCATAATGTTGAATGTCGAAATGCAGGGGCCCCTAAAGAGGACATGCTCACCGGGCCCCCAAATCCCTATCAACGGCCCTGAGTAGGACCTTTAAAGTATAAACAAAAAAATCACCGTCTTGACCATATTAATCCATAGGGCATATTAATTCCTTTTACAAATCAATGACGTCATTTTTTTTGGTTGTGTTTAGGGGGGGGTGAAAATGGGGGCAGGGGTGAGAGTTCGCGAAGGTAAGATAAAAGTAAATCTCTAAAATATATTTTCAATCAGCTGAAATCCAACTATTTTGTTTTAATATGTAAATGTAGAGCCACACAAATGATAAGAACTGATGAGAAACATTACATTGAAGGATGGACAATCGGCTTCAATATTAAAAGAACACTATGGGCCGTATTGCTGCTGAGAGTTAACACCCTTGCCCCTTTTACAAGTCAATCTTTTATGACTGACTTGTAAATTACAAGTCAGTCATAAAAGATTGACTTGTATAAGGGGCAAGGGTGTTAACTCTCAGCAGCAATACGGCCCATTCATCTAGTTATGGAAATACAAGTTATTTACCTATAGAGTCAAAGTGGATGTGAGGGTGAGACCCACACACTGTAATCTTTCGTACCGAATGTCTGAAGAAATATTTTTATTTCCAGGCTCCAGTGACCTCTTGCGTCATTGGCTGGTTCTGACAAGTGGAGATAACTTGAAACGTGACCAGATAGCATAGCGTACCTGACCAACAAATTTCAGTTTCTTTTTTAGCTGACGACTGGTCTGGCTGATAACGCCAGATTAGGGTTGGCGGAGGAAAATGGTTCACCATTGTTTACATTTGCTTTTCCTGATTGTAAGTTTAGCAAATGTTTATCTTATTACACTTTTTTTTTCTTTCTCTCTCTCTCTCTCTCTCTCTCTCTCTCTCTTTTCTTTGTATACAATTTTACGAGAAGATGGAAATAAGGTGATAAAATGTGGAAAATAAGATGAAAAGGAAAATATAGAAGAAAAAATGAAGGAATGAAATAAAGATTGCAAGAAAAAAAAACGTAAAACAGATATGTTTAAATACGACATGAAAAGAGAAAAAGACTAGAGAGATATTATTAAGAAAAGTAAGATATAAATGAAAGAAAGTTTAATGAGGAAGACGAGGGAGAAGATTTATAGACAATTGTATAGATAGATAGATAAAGCAACTCTATAGAACGATAGATAGATGAACAGATATCGAGAGATACAGCGAGATATATCTATATATATATAGATAAATTGATAAATGGATGGATATATTTAAAAAGCAACAAAAAATGACTCAAATAGACTCGTAAGCCAAATTGAAGCAACTAAAAATTACAAACATAATTTCATAAATGAACAATGCAGACAAAAATTAATAAAATATTATATTAAGTGCTCTCAATTTGATACATTTATTACTAAAGTGGTTGCATCGGCTTATTTTCCACCTCATCTAATTGCAGTAAATTGTCAACATACTAAGTATAAACGTATTTGACAAAATTTCGTGTTATTACCAAAATAACTCATTGGATTGTTGATATAAAAAGAATAACGAAATGATAAATCAATGAGATAAAAATAAGATTTAATTGCAAAAATTACGTAAATCTGGTAAGAGTGCAATTGTGTAAATTAAAAACTTTCAGATGAAACATTATTGATTAGTGGAATATTTTCCAGTTTTTTTGTGCAGCCAATTTATTAGTTGGTATAATTTGTATGATATAAATATATAGAGATTTTTTCTAAAAGGAGACAAAGAAAATGAAGAAATTTAGAGTTTTAGGGAAATAAACAGTAAAAAAGTTAGAAGTTAGAGAAATAGACAATTTTAATCTGATTTGAAAAACTGTAGGCCTATTTTAATGTCTGTTCAAAGAATACAAGTGTTATAGTGTTTATGTGAATCACATTATTTAAAGAATAAATAGTAAAAAAAAATAAGTAAGTAAAGTATCCCTTCGGACCGGTGAAGCAGCGTTAACCAGTTCCTGTGCCACGGCATACTAGGGGGATTGTGTCGCCAGCACAATGACCAAACGCATTTACTTTACCCCAACTAAAGTCAGCTACAAATTCCAGCCTTCACCGGGATTCGAACCCAGGACCATCGGTATGCCAGCTATATAAATTTGTAACGTGTATTTTTAACAGATTGATAATTTGCGTAACTAGTTCGAATACAACTAACACTTTTTTAAATGAACGTGCATAAAATGTGTTAATGATGCGGGGGAGAAAATGATCATTGAAGGCCAAAGTCTTGTAGTGCGGTCAATTATGAAAAGGTGTCAATGTGACTGAGTGTCCAGTAGTGGGGTCATCTTGTAAAGGATTGTCGGTGGGAAACACCAGCATTAAGAACGACGTCCTTGAGAATGGCCATTAACACTGGACGTGGTGGCGGCAAGAGTTTGTTATGCCTAGACTTCAAAAGAACTTCCTGTACTTGGATACCAGTGATCCAACTCCGTAGTCAAGAAACTGTTACTTGATTCAGATGTGAACCGTTGATCTGTGTTAAAATTAGAAAGAGAAGAGGGGATGAAGTCATTCAGTCAATTGGAACAAGTCAATGGATAACAAGTGCAAACTTTTGACCAAGTCTGGAAATAAAATCAAAATTGGTATTGAATTGGAATACTGATCTTTGGATAGAAAGATAGATATACAAACAGACAGACAGATATATAAATACATAGCTTAACAGAGAGAAAAAAGCAAGCAGATAGATATACCGGGACAGTTATACAGACAAAAAGATACATAGATAGTAAGATAAGCAGAAAGATATATATATAGATAGATACATAGATAGATAGATAGGTAGATGGATAGGTAGATAGATAGATGGATACGTAGAAAAAAAAACTACAGTATTGTTGACAGCTAGTTGGCTATTTATATCGATAGACAAAGATAGATTAAGGAATAGATACAAACATTCTGACGGATAGATGGATTCAAATTTAGACATACAGACAAACTAATACCGAGATAGTTAGATCAACAGAAAGATGTGAATAGATCGATAATCTGACAGAACGACATAGAAATATATTGATAGTAACTATAATTCTAATACCTAGCTAATAATAACTAGCTAGATTTATAGACCCAAACAGATATATAGATTAATACATAGATAAATAAATAAAAAAATAAAAAAAGTAATAGACAGTCAGACAAAAAGATAATTAATAAATAGATGGACTGACATACAGACAGTCCGATAGATTGATTTATAGATGGACAGGCTAACAGACTCATACACTTAACGACCCGAATCTACGAAAAACAATGTCTGGAAAAAGCCCCTTTTATCTTCGTGTGAGTTGGTGAGGTATGACGTAATGGTGACATGTCATGTCACAACCATGTAAGGTCATGACGACTGGAAACGATGCTCTGTGTAAAAAAAAAACTTTTGTTTATTTTAGTTTTCTTTCAGTGACGAATATTTCATTGTCACGTCTAACGGCTGTGTTATGGCTGACAAATTGTTTTTGTCGTCTGCCTAATCGGAGATTGTGGGTGAACTTCATCGCATTGTGAATAACATCAACAATGAGGCAGGACATAGAAGCTGCTTGTGCTTTGGCTCAAACACTTACAACAATTGGTGAATTTACAAAAAAACATTTTACATTTCATCCATTCATTGAAAGTATTGTCAAATAAATAAGTTTCATTATAAAATACAAAATAGTAATGCGGATTTATACAAGAAAATTCAAGAAGTTAAAAAAAATAATCTGTAACAAGCAGATGCTGAAATACTGCAAATATTGATTTTATTCAATAGGAGTTTTCTTAGAGATGGGCATCGACAGCATAGGTCATATGTCAGAGGCCAAGAAGTGTCATTCAATCTTCTCATTGTAAAGAAAATTATGTATACCGATTCAATTAAAAGTGAGCTTTTGGAAATCGTGACATTGATAGGCCAATACAAGATTTTAACCCTTCCCGTACCGACCTACTTCTATCTATGCTGCCTTCAGTTCCGCTATATACGCGCCCGGGACTGTAAGGTTTAAAAAGTATAAATATTATATGTTAAATGTAATTATGAAAATTTAATTATGGATTTTAAATAAAATAACATTTATTAAAATCCACGTATCCTTGACCTACACACCTCCTCCCCCCTTTCCAACCAGTCCTAGAACTTGAATTGTTCTAATGCCTGTGTCCATTCATACCATTCGGCAACCTATGGCTCGCGAGCCAGAAGTGGCTCTATTGATGGCTGCATATGGCTCGCAGACAAATGTTCGATTATAAAAAAAATGTTTCTTTAGACTCATTTGATCTACATATTAATTGCATTGCAGCACCAGAAGTCGGATTAATGGTAAGAAATACCTATTATTGATTAGCAAGAGCATAACAATGTTATTAAAAATAATTCAGCTTTTCAGTACTTTTAGTGTCGAAATTACACAAAATGCACACATTTACTTGAATTTTTAGTTTTAAACACAATGTATGGCTCTCACAGAATTACTTTTCAAAATATGTGGTGTCCATGGCTTTCTCAGACAAAAAGGTTCTCGACACTGCCCAAGAGCCCTAGATATAAACTCTGGAATGGAGTTAAGGTCTCAATAGGGATCTCCCCCCCTCCAAAAAAATAAATAATTATCTTATAACCTGTTAATCGAATTACTACTACACAGCTAGCCAACTCACTCCAAGTCTCTACTAAATAATACAGTCGGTCACTTTAATCAAAGATTAATCAAAGATAGATGGATTTAATCCGGCCCTGGATTTAATGGATGAAATAATTTTCTCACGTGTTCACATAATACATAAAGAACATATGAACTATAAAAAGTACATATAGCATAGTAAAGATATATGGGCCTAGTGGACGTAATAATCTTCTATCTAGAAGGAACGAATTTGGAAAAGGAACACATTCTGTCAAAAATAGAGAGAGTTTTTTTAAAATAACTTTAAACATTTTTTTACCTTTTCTAACGAAATAATTTTTTATTTCTTAATAGAGTGTAAAACATGAAATAATGTAGAAAATGAAGCTTTCGAATTATTCTAATGTGTTTTTTTTTAAACGCAGTAGATTCTTCTTTTATTTTCTTGGCATATCATTGATCTAGATTATTCTAGATTGTTCTAGATCTACATCTTTGTTCAGTTTCCCTACTGTTCTATAGTTATTGTTGTTTTATTGTCAGTTATTTGCACTACATTAGACTGTTTTTTTTTGTGTGTGTTTCCCCACAATTAATTTAAATGGAGGTCCGAGGTCTAGATCAGAAACTAGGTCACCGACGTCTTCATAACTCGAGAGTTTCATTGGCTCTTTAATTACGACAATTAAATGTGTTATAGGCTTTGATGGTTAGGCGTAAGCAGCTGTGGAGGGAAGGGGAAGGGGTGAGGTGTCTTGTAATGGTTGGTCGAACGTCATTCATGACTTTCTCGTTGCTTCCATTTTTAATTGAGTGAAGCTGACTCCACTCCCCCACGATGCTGTCACTGGACATTTAGTCAACGTAGACATGTCACACGATGCTGTCACTGGACCTTTAGTCAACGTAGACATGTCACACGATGCTGTCACTGGACATTTAGTCAACGTAGACATGTCACACGATGCTGTGGACCTTTAGTCAACGTAGACACATGTCATCTGATATCTATTTTGTAAACAGTAATATTTACATCATGAAATATAAAAAAAACTATGTGGAATTCTTGTTGAATTCGTTCAAGGTCTCTGGTATTAGGTTGTGAAAAACAAGACACTATTTAATTATTGACAAACTTTTTTTTTTATTCATGCGGCTACAACACGTATGCATTTTTAATAACTGATTTAATACTCAAGCGGATTTTTTAAATAGAATCAAACAAATTGTGAATCGGTTGATTTTCGATTTCTATACTGAATATAAATACTCAAGTTATGAATACATTGTCTTATTAAGATACTTATTACATAATATAAATATAGGAATGAGAAAGTATGACTGAGTATTGTTGTGTGAGCAGGAGTTGGGGTTATTTGTTTAAACTAGGTTGTGAATTGTATCATTGTGAGAGTAAAAGGCAGTCGATTTTTTGTATTCGATTCTAGGCTGTATTATGTTGTGAATTGTATCATTGTGAGAGTAAAAGGCAGTCGATTTTTTGTATTCGATTCTAGGCTGTATTATGTTGTGAATTGTATCATTGTGAGAGTAAAAGGCAGTCGATTTTTTGTATTCGATTCTAGGCTGTATAATGTTGTGAATTGTATCATTGTGAGAGTAAAAGGCAGTCGATTTTTTGTATTCGATTCTAGGCTGTATTATGTTGTGAATTGTATCATTGTGAGAGTAAAAGGCAGTCGATTTTTTGTATTCGATTCTAGGCTGTATTATGTTGTGAATTGTATCATTGTGAGAGTAAAAGGCAGTCGATTTTTTGTATTCGATTCTAGGCTGTATTATGTTGTGAATTGTATCATTGTGAGAGTAAAAGGCAGTCGATTTTTTGTATTCGATTCTAGGCTGTATTATGTTGTGAATTGTATCATTGTGAGAGTAAAAGGCAGTCGATTTTTTGTATTCGATTCTAGGCTGTATTATGTTGTGAATTGTATCATTGTGAGAGTAAAAGGCAGTCGATTTTTTGTATTCGATTCTAGGCTGTATTATGTTGTGAATTGTATCATTGTGAGAGTAAAAGGCAGTCGATTTTTTGTATTCGATTCTAGGCTGTATTATGTTGTGAATTGTATCATTGTGAGAGTAAAAGGCAGTCGATTTTTTGTATTCGATTCTAGGCTGTATTATGTTGTGAATTGTATCATTGTGAGAGTAAAAGGCAGTCGATTTTTTGTATTCGATTCTAGGCTGTATTATGTTGTGAATTGTATCATTGTGAGAGTAAAAGGCAGTCGATTTTTTGTATTCGATTCTAGGCTGTATTATGTTGTGAATTGTATCATTGTGAGAGTAAAAGGCAGTCGATTTTTTGTATTCGATTCTAGGCTGTATTATGTTGTGAATTGTATCATTGTGAGAGTAAAAGGCAGTCGATTTTTTGTATTCGATTCTAGGCTGTATTATGTTGTGAATTGTATCATTGTGAGAGTAAAAGGCAGTCGATGTTTTGTATTCGATTCTAGGCTGTATAATGTTGTGAATTGTATCATTGTGAGAGTAAAAGGCAGTCGATTTTTTGTATTCGATTCTAGGCTGTATTATGTTGTGAATTGTATCATTGTGAGAGTAAAAGGCAGTCGATTTTTTGTATTCGATTCTAGGCTGTATTATGTTGTGAATTGTATCATTGTGAGAGTAAAAGGCAGTCGATTTTTTGTATTCGATTCTAGGCTGTATTATGTTGTGAATTGTATCATTGTGAGAGTAAGAGGCAGTCGATTTTTTGTATTCGATTCTAGGCTGTATTTTGTTGTGAATTGTATCATTGTGAGAGTAAGAGGCAGTCGATTCTTTGTATTGGAGTCTAGGCTGTATTATGGTCCACGGTGGCCGTCCGGCAGCGCGTTCGACTGGTGTACCGAAGGTCTTGGGTTCGAATCCTGGTGAAGACTAGGATATTTCCCAGGACTCGAAGGTGTATCCCTCAGTCTACCGAGCTCTGAAGAGTACCTGACATTAGTTAGGATAAAAGGTTAAAAGTAAAGGCGGCTGGGCATTGTGCTGGCCACACATCGCCTAATATGCCTTGGCCACTGAAACTGGTGAACGCTGCTTCACCAGCCCTATGATCAGTTTGGTCCGACGGGTAGGTTATTTTATTTTGTGTAAGCTGTATGGGAAGAGATGTACATCTGGGGTAGTCTGTCTGACTGGGTTGTAGTTGCTCTCTTTGCCCTTTAAACTTTTGCCTCTGCTGATGACTTGTCTGATGTATTTATGATTAAGCATACAATGTTGTAGCCTCTTTCACACAATTACGCCCTTGTTTACGAACATTTCTTGAAACTTGAGGAAACGTTTCTTTGAATTCTTGGTACAATGAGATTGTGTAGCCAGCAAAATAAAAAGCATAAACGTCTTTTCTCTACCTAGCCGATGTCAATTACTGAACCTATAATTGCCTCCAAAATATAACCAAAAAAAAACGACAGACGAGCATTCGGGCTCATAGGTCCAGGGCGTTACAATGTTCAGGGGTGGCTCGGGGGGAGGGCGGGGAACACCAAGATCCTGTCCGAGAGCCAGCCATCACAGGGCACGCCGAAAAGCCGATTATGCGTGCCGCGTAACATAGGGTACGGTCGGTGCAGTCATACTTTTCCCCACCTGCGGAATTCCCCTCCGATGATTATCGTGGTAACTCGCTCGTATACCTACTGTAAGTCTGGACATCCAGGCACCAGTTCGGTGTTTTGGCGGACTGCTGTGCACATTGCTCCCCCACCAAGGCTCGGCGGTGCAGTGAGACTCGGACACGCAGCAGAGGCTATCCCCAATGCGTTAGTCTACCGGTATGCTCTTGATGCAAGCGTATCGGTGGTTTCCACACTTCGCCAAAAATGGGGCCCATGGGTACAGAAGTGCAAGTACTGACCAGACTTGTGCAACCCAATGGACTACCACCAAACTCCATGTTTGTGTAGACGTATGGACTACCTCCAAACTCCATATTAATGCACACGTACGGACTACCTCCAGAACTGGTCATATTGTTGACGTTTTACCCGAAATTTGATCCCAAAGATGTTTCGTATAGAAATTCAACGCTCTGCAAAAATATTAGAACGACCAGTGCCTGCAAACAATTTGGCCCACCGTTTCTTGAGGTCCAAGAATTGAGAACCACTGCTGTAATTTTGGAACCAGTTGACAAAATGGTAGGCTGTTTAGAATTCTATGCCCGTTTTCTCAGTGTGGTCATTTAGAGACCACATGATGTAGCACAAAGAAGACACACAAAAATCGATGGACAATGGACATGACTCCAAGATGACCTCAAGTCAGTTGGGAACGTTTCAGAGGAAGTGGAGCTCTTCAATGAAAATAGAAAACGTGACTTTTGACCTTGACCTATTGACTACGAGAACCTATTTTTTCTCTCTCTCGTCTGGAGCCACTAAGGTATTGTCGAGTTCATTTAAACAGCTGTACAACAGACCTGTTTAGAATACTGGCATGAGGGGAGAGGAGGGGGAGGGTTGTGTGTGGGGGAGTGAGCAAAGTGTTTGTGAGTTTCTGTAAGCCAAATGTGTGTGTGTGTGTGTGTATCTGTGTGTAAGTAATGTGTGTCTTTGTAAGAGAACTGTGTGTCTTTGTAAGAGAACTGTGTGTCTTTGTATGAGAACTGTGTGTCTTTGTAAGAGAACTCTGTGTCTTTGGTAAGAGAACTGTGTGTCTTTGTAAGAGAACTGTGTGTCTTTGTAAGAGAACTGTGTGTCTTTGGTAAGAGAACTGTGTGTCTTTGTAAGAGAACTGTGTGTCTTTGTAAGAGAACTGTGTGTCTTTGTAAGAGAACTGTGTGTCTTTGTAAGAGAACTGTGTGTCTTTGTAAGAGAACTGTGTGTCTTTGTAAGAGAACTGTGTGTCTTTGTAAGAGAACTGTGTGTCTTTGTAAGAGAACTGCTTGTCCATGTGTCCTTGTGAGTAAAAACTGAGTGTCCGTATGTCATATAAAAGTTAGTAGAATGCCCGTGTTTCTATTTTTCTACTATGAATAAAGAACAATTTTTAAAAAGACATTAAGTTTAAGACACGAGAAATGAGCTGGAATTTATATCCGCTTCCAAATCAGATGATCCAGATTGGATTAACAGTTATAAGCAATGCTGACGTGAAGGTCATCTTTACAGGCAACATTTTATATCGGTTTACGGTTATGTAATGTTATTTTAAAATGTTATGTGTAACACTATCAAGGTATATAACAAAGTAATATTTCATTACGTCATGCATTCCATTGAAACTAAACTATGTGAACAGTCTCTGCAGATCTTCAATGCTATTGGCTGCAAATGATTCATTCATCACAATTGTACTAAGTGTACTCTCTTCTATAGATAGCGTGAACTCTGCTTCTATTGTTTTTATTAAAGTTGTTTAATGTCTTTATATCAACAGAATGGAATTGATGGTAGATCTATTGGACCATTGGTTCCTGTTATATTTTGTTCTTTTTATCGTCGGCTTGACCGAATCTTCTTTCACACATCTCTCGTTTGGTCATTTCCGCTTAGCGGTCACTGCGAGGGATCGCTCGAGTGTAAGCAGGCGCCGTTCTCTCAAGCTCACACTTTTGTGATCCATTTCCAGAAGTGGACTCGTTGGCTACGTGTGTGTGTGTGTGTGTGTGTGTGTGTGTGTGCGTGTGTGGGTAAGTGGGTAGGGCTTGGAGGGGGTCCAAAAGTAGTGGGTGGGGGAGGGGAAAGGGGGGAAGGAGGAAAGAGTCGGGGGGTGGAGATACATTGGGCTATCGGGATTGATAGAAGAACATTTGAAAAATAGCCCTCGCTGCAGTGCTCGGTTAGTACTCAAGGCTGGTGGAATCAAGTCAATTTATCTGCCTCGTGGTTAAGTCCAAAACGAGAAAGTCGTTTCTGTGGAAGTTTAGGCTGAGACACACGAGCCTTAGTGCTTCGTTAGGGAGGGGAGGGGGTGAGCATAGTGGACGACGTGGAGGGAGGAGACGGAGGTGGGGAGGGGGGGAGGGGGGTATTTACGTTGTTTTTGTATCAGCGACTAGTTACTTGATGTTTGACAGTAAAGTGGAAGCACGGTCATTAGCCATCGCGTCGTCACGTGACCACCATTCATAGTTAGACTTTTCTTCTTGCTGTTCATTTTATAAACTCGTGGAGGAGATGACATGTTAATGACGTCATTTCCTCTTGACCTTTTGGGTGTATAGAATGTTTGAAACTAAATTGAAGAAAGATGTTTGTGCGCGTGTATGTGTGTATATGTGTGTGTATCGGTGTGTGTGTGTGTGTGTGTATATGTGTGTGTATCGGTGTGTGTGTGTGTGCAAATATTGTGTTGTATTAAAAGTGCAACTGATATCCAGAGTGTGTTCTTTCTATTCTAAGTCCATATTGGAGACGTAGAGAGACTTGCGTAGTGTGAACTATACAATTAAATGAAGGCCTAGTGAGGACAAGCTGTTGGCGTCAGTTGTAATAGGCCTACATGGCCCATATCAATATATTTTCTTCGGACATAATGGCCACAATATACTTCATTCAATGACTTATCTTCTGAGATAATGGCCAAAATATACTTCATACAATGACTTATCGTTGGACGTAATGACCACAATATACTTCATACAATGACTTATCGTTGGACGTAATGGCCACAATATACCTCATACAATGCCTTATCGTTGGCCGTAAGGGCCACAATATACTTCATACAATGACTTATCGTTGGCCGTAAGGGCCACAATATACTTCATACAATGACTTATCGTTGGCCATAATGGCCACAATATACTTCATACAATGACTTATCGTTGGGCGTAATGGCCACAATAAACTTCATACAATGACTTATCGTTGGCCGTAATGGCCACAATATACTTCATACAATGACTTATCGTTGGACTTAATGGCCACAATATACTTCATACAATGACTTATCGTTGGGCGTAATGGCCACAATATACTTCATACAATGACTTATCGTTGGCCGTAATGGCCACAATATACTTCATACAATGACTTATTGTTGGACGTAATGGCCACAATATACTTCATACAATGACTTATCGTTGGCCGTAATGGCCACAATATACTTCATACAATGACTTATCGTTGGACGTAATGGCCACAATATACTTCATACAATGACTTATCGTTGGCCGTAATGGCCACAATATACTTCATACAATGACTTATCGTTGGACTTGATGGCCACAATATACTTCATACAATGACTTATCGTTGGACTTGATGGCCACAATATACTTCATACAATGACTTATCGTTGGACGTAATGGCCACAATATACTTCATACAATGACTTATCGTTGGACGTAATGGCCACAATATATGCTACCTCATACTTAATCCTCATCACGGGTTCGAGTGGACGGAACATACTCCAAAAACAGTGTATTTTAGATGAACGTATAGTACAAAAGCCATTTAAGTAGGAGTCGGCAGCCTACGATACGCGTGCCAAACTTGGCACGCAGAGAGATTTTCAATGGCACGTGGAAGACCAATTAAGACACAATTCAAATCTTTTCTTTGACATAAAGAGCAGCATGCCTTGTTGGTCAGGGGTCGGCAACCTTTTGCTTATAGTCTGCCAGACTAGGATTCTAAGTAATTCAGCGTGCCAACAGCGTGAAAGTCAAACTGCTCAACAAAATTATTTTTATAAGACAATTTATTTAGTTCCGTAGCAAGATCAAGACCAAAATAACAGGCGCGTAATGGAGAAAATCATTAAAGCGTTGTGTATTTAATAAAAAGTTAACGTTTTTGTTATTATCGAATTTAAAAAAAAATGCATTGATTGCAAATACACTATTTCATTACTGAACTAAAACATAAATAGTTTATGTTATAACATTTAAAGTTAAGACTAGTCAATATATTTTTCTAGTCATAGCTATGCATTCTTTATAGTTTTATCTCAGCATAACTAAGATTTCCGCATTGAATGCTTCAATGTACTTCTGAAAACAATCATCTATCTTAATTTTCCTTAAATTAAGGAAAGAGTTAAATGTTTTTAAATCAATTTCATGGCACGATATGTCCAGTTTCAATGCAAATCCATTCCAGTGGTCCAACTCTTCAAGTGCTTTTCGACCTCGTGCTTGTAAGTGCAAGTTCAACTCAATGAAACGTGTCGCCATGTCATTCAGAAACATCGGCTTTAACAATCAGTTCTCCTGTTCTCCACATTCAATATTGAAAAAAAAAATTCATCAAGATACACCTTAATTGCTTCCAGTCAAGAAACGAATCTATCCAAGACTTTACTTATACTCCCTATCACTTTCCTCTAGAAGAGACTTGAAAAATTATACAATTATTAATAGATACAATCACAGATGGCAAGTTCAATGATGGGAGATTGACATACCAACATTCCTGACATCGACGTGCAGTGTGATCCCATTTAGTTCGCCATGCAGCACCCATTAATTAATTATGCTGACGTACGTTAATTTGACTTGCATAAAAAAAATCTTCTTGGCGGTCTCTAGCGTGCCGCTGAAAATCGTTCTGCTTGCTAAGTCTGGCACGCGTTCCTTAGGTTGCCGACACCTGTTGTAGGTCATTAGCCCGCTGAATGAAACAGACATCCTATTTCGGCACACTTGTATCAAAAGGGATCGTGTTGGGGTTTGGCTAGACAGTTTGATCTCGAAGTTACCATAGTGACCTATTTCCGTGTACTGCACAGTCAGTACTATAATTATGTAGTGTAGATGCTGTGTCTGCGTTTGATATCAAAGGACTCGAGATTAAATTATTACACTTATTTTCGCCTATTTCTGTCTCGAATTACCTATCTTGTTTTTTCTGTTTGGTTTGCTGTTTTTGCCATTGCCCATTCGTCGCGCGTTCCAAAAGACTTAATTTGAAATGATTACCAGAGACGACAAAAGAAAAAAGGAAATATTTAGGTCAATTCTATTGTCTTAATGGCCATCCCACGACTTAGTATTTTAGTCGACATGAATGCAGATCGCTAACTATGGTTATGTCCCTTGGGTTGACCTAGTTTCTTTTGTATGTTTTTTTTAAAATGGACCAATCAGCAACCAGCTTTTTGTTTTCCAGGCTCATATCCAAACTGGTCGTATATTTTTTAGCACAATTAACTCAGCCCAACATACACACACACAAATACACACACAGACACACACATAAACACACATGCTCATTCTAATTCCTGATTGAGACAGCGAAACAAAAAGAAGACGACACAAAAATGGGGACATTTTGTTCCAGATGTCTAGCCCTCTCTCTCTCACCCCCTCTACCCCAGACGGAGTGTCCAGTCATAAACGACAACAACATCATCCTAACTGTCACGCAGTCGCCCAGTTGTCCAGCACATGTCTTGAGGTCGTCATCTGGCACTGGGTGAAGAGAGACAAGGCGGTGTGGGGAGGATGGAGTGAAGAGGGCAGGGGAAGGGGAAGGGGTGTCACACGCACACCGAAGGCAGACGGAAACATGGTGACGGATGCACATTGCTACGTACACTTACCTACACATACTACCATTAGTAATAATGGGATTCTCAACATAAGCGTTTCCGAGTTTGATTAATGACCATAATATGGCTTAAGTAATCACTATACTATGTAAGCCTGGGCTAGTCGTCATACAATCAGGGGTCTCCTGACTTATATGGGCTATTAGGGGCCCTTCGTTTCAGGGTGCCCCTGAGCCTACCCAGCTCTGATGGGTACCCGACACTAGTTGGGGGTAAAAAAGTAAAGGCTGCTGGGCAATGTGCTGGCCACACATCCCCTCGTATGCCGTGGCCACAGAAACTGGTGGACGCTGCTTTACCAGCCCTATGATCAGTTTGGCCGAAGAGCAATGCCCAGCCGTGCCACGTGGAAAAACAATAGCACACGGTGACTTTAGGTTTATAGTAAGACTTATTTAAACTTGTAAGTCAAGCAACCAACTTTAGGTTTATAGTAAGACTTATTTAAACTTGTAAGTCAAGCAACCAACTTTATGTTTATAGTAAGACTTATTTAAACTTGTAAGTCAAGCAACCAACTTTAGGTTTATAGTAAGACTTATTTAAACTTGTAAGTCAAGCAACCAACTTTAGGTTTATAGTAAGACTTATTTAAACTTGTAAGTCAAGCAACCAACTTTAGGTTTATAGTAAGACTTATTTAAACTTGTAAGTCAAGCAACCAACTTTAGGTTTATAGTAAGACTTATTTAAACTTGTAAGTCAAGCAACCAACTTTATGTTTATAGTAAGACTTATTTAAACTTGTAAGTCAAGCAACCAACTTTAGGTTTATAGTAAGACGTATTTAAACTTGTAAGTCAAGCAACCAACTTTATGTTTATAGTAAGACTTATTTAAACTTGTAAGTCAAGCAACCAACTTTAGGTTTATAGTAAGACTTATTTAAACTTGTAAGTCAAGCAACCAACTTTATGTTTATAGTAAGACTTATTTAAACTTGTAAGTCAAGCAACCAACTTTAGGTTTATAGTAAGACTTATTTAAACTTGTAAGTCAAGCAACCAACTTTATGTAGTTTGTAAAATAGTAACTACTAGCCAAAGTGAGTCCACCCCTGCGACCAAACAAAAATATACCATCCCCCCCTCCCCTTCACCTCCAACTCACACAATCCATGATTTTTGTTTTAAATAAACATTATTTGTCAGAGTTGTTGTTTGTTTGTTTGTTTGTTAAATCAATGTTTGATACAAATGGCAACGCTAAATTATTATGATTGATTTTTGTTTTGCTTGTCCTGCTGAAGACTTCTTGGGTCAACACGAAGCCATAATGTCTTTTATCGTCCTCATCAGTTTTCTCTCCAGTGTCATGGATGGAATAAACTTTGACCCCTCCCCCCCTCCCCAAGGAATGCTTACTCAGCATTGGAATCAGCTGACATCAATAGTCCGGCCGACATACACCATTGTTATAGATTTTATTGCCATTTGCGTGAGCTAATGTGTGTATGGGTGTGTGTGTGAGAGAGAGAGAGAGTGTGTCAGGACATAGTTGGTCTGTGATTTGTTTCAACGTCCTTCGACGTCTGCCCATGGCCGTGGCATGACGGCGTGGCGTGCCTTGTGGTGAATGGCCATCGTGTGGGCCTTTATTTTGGTGGGCCGTGTAAGTGTGTATGAAAAGGGGGGGGGGGGGAGATTAATGCTGGGGTGGGGATGATGGGGCGTAGGTTGTTGTGGGGGGGGGGGGGAGGACTTGTTTTGTGTCGCATTTATCCATGATGGATTGACGGATGACTAGATGGATTTAGAGTTTAGTTAGAAAGATAGAGAAGATAGAATTTAGTTAGATAGATCAATGGAGAATGGATTGATAGGTCGATAATAGATATATAGAAAAGTAGGTAATTGTTTTAGTTAGAGAAACAGATTGATAGATTTGTTTGTTGATTAATTGGTGTATGGATTGAGAGTTTAGATATATGGATAGACAGACAGACTGACATACAGGCAGATAAATAGATAAATAGATAAATAGATAAATAGATAAATAGATAAATAGATAAATAGATAAATAGATAAATAGATAAATAGATAAATAGATAAATAGATAAATAGATAAATAGATAAATAGATAAATAGATAAATAGATAAATAGATAAATAGATAAATAGATAAATAGATAAATAGATAAATAGATAAATAGATAAATAGATAAATAGATAAATAGATAAATAGATAAATAGATAAATAAATAGATAAATAGATAAATAGATAAATAGATAAATAGATAAATAGATAAATAGATAAAAAGATGAATAGATGAATAGATGAATAGATGAATAGATAAATAGATAAATAGATAAAAAGATAAAAAGATGAATAGATGAATAGATGAATAGATGAATAGATGAATAGATGAATAGATGAATAGATGAATAGATGAATAGATAAATAGATAAATAGATAAATAGATAAAAAGATGAATAGATGAATAGATGAATAGATGAATAGATGAATAGATAAATAGATAAATAGATAAAAAGATACATAGATACATAGAAACATAGATAAATAGATAAATAGGTAATACATTGCATAAATGTCATCCTAACCAAAGTATTCATTCCTCTCTTTTCTAACGTTTTACACACAGAAACCCAGAATTCTCTGAGAAAAGTGTCCTTTAAGAATGATGACCCTTCTCTTTAGCTAAAGTTTTTGGGCCTTCCCACTGAAGTGTGAGTTGTTTTTTTTTATTATTTCAAATACTTATTTAATAAAGCGCACTATGTATGCTAATTGCAAAACAACATGAAAAGATGAGTTATAGAAATTATTATTATCATTATTACAACAGGAGTACATTTTCTACGCTCTCTCCTCTATCGTCCAGTTGGCCAGTTATCTTTCTTCATTCGGCACACCAGTTCAAACGCCACCGGACCAACGTCTAGACCACCTACCCACCCACCTTCCCGCCCATACAGTGGAGCCAACCTTCACTGAACAAACAGTTAAGAGAGAGAGAGAGAGAGGGGGAGGGAGAGAGAGAGAGAGAGAGAGAGAAAGAGAGAGAGAGAGAGAGAAAGAGATAACATCCAAAATACATTCATGGTCAGGGAACAGTGAAGAAATCTCAAACTGCACTGCCCCCCTCCCCATCATATGTTTACAAGACTGGACCATGGGACGCTCGCGGGTGGGTCAAGATGTTTTTTCAATCTTCCATCTTCACGCCTGATGGACAACAACTAATTATACTGGGGGGGGGGGGAGATGGGGGTGGGGGCGGGGGCTTTCAATTACTTTCAAGGCCACTGGCCCATTATCCTTGCACCCTGGGCAGTCCTTCTTGCACCCTGGGCAGTCCTTCTTGCACCCTGGGCAGTCCTTCTTGCACCCTGGGCAGTCCTTCTTGAAATGTTAGAGCCTCAAGGTCATTTTGTGGTCTCCACCCCCGTACCCCGCCCCCAAAGACTCTTCGGTCTTAATCATTCTCTCTTTCTCTTAACCACTTTCTCTTTCTCCTATATCTCCCCATCTCTTTCTCCCCACCTCTTTCTCCCCATCTCTTTCTCCCCATCTCTTTCTCCCCATCTCTTTCTCCCCATCTCTTTCTCCCCATATCTCTTTCTCCCCATCTCTTTCTCCCCATCTCTTTCTCCCCACCTCTTTCTCCCCATCTCTTTCTCCCCATCTCTTTCTCCCCATCTCTTTCTCCCCATCTTTTTCTCCCCATCTCTTTCTCTCCATCTCTTTCTCCCCATATCTCTTTCTCCCCATCTCTTTCTCCCCCATCTCTTTCTCCCCATCTCTCTTTCTCCCCATCTCTCTTTCTCCCATCTCTTTCTCCCCATGTCTCTTTCTCCCCATCTCTTTCTCCCCATCTCTTTCTCCCCATCTCTTTCTCCCCATCTCTTTCTCCCCATCTCTCTTTCTCCCCATCTCTCTTTCTCCCCATCTTTTTCTCCCCATCTCTTTCTCCCCATCTCTCTTTCTCCCCATCTCTCTTTCTCCCCATCTTTTTTCTCCCCATCTCTTTCTCCCCATCTCTTTCTCCCCATCTCTTTCTCCCCATCTCTTTCTCCCCATCTCTTTCTCCCCATCTCTTTCTCCCCACCTCTTTTTCTCCGCCTCTTTCTCCCCGCCTCTTTCTCCCCGCCTCTTTCTCCCCGCCTCTTTCTCCCCAGCTCTTTCTCCCCATCTCTTTCTCCCCATCTCTTTCTCCCCATCTCTTTCTCCCCATCTCTTTCTCCCCATCTCTCTTTCTCCCCATCTCTTTCTCCCCATCTCTTTCTCCCCATCTCTCTTTCTCCCCATCTCTTTCTCCCCATCTCTTTCTCCCCATCTCTTTCTCCCCATCTCGTTCTCCCCATCTCTTTCTCCCCATCTCTTTCTCCCCATCTCTTTCTCCCCATCTCTCTTTCTCCTTATGTCTTTTTCCCCACATCGATTATACGTTTTTTTATCTCGTTATATCCCGTCACTATTTCTCTTAAAACCAATATTGTTGAAAAAATTTTTTTTTAAAGAACTTGTAAAGCAATAACAAAAATTATTTCATAAAATGAAGTGATCGTCAGCTGACCGTGCGCTTGAGGGTGGGGGTGATGCTGGGGAGGGAGGGCGGGCGAGAGTAATGTGGGGAGGGAGGGGGGATTAATCACCGGGTTTCTAACACGAGAGTCCATTGATGGCCAGAAACGTCAGCAGGCCACGCCCATTTTTCAAGGCGGGAATCCCAGAATTTGACATCTGGCGAAAATAAACATCGGTTCACGAGATACTTTGATGCTGAAATAATTTGCTACATTTCCAGCTGACACACGAAAAAAATTAAATGAGAGGGTCTTTTTTTTTTATCCGCGAGCCGTGCATGATGTCACTTCCTTCGTAGTTTATTTATAGAATTAGCATTCCATATTTATTAGTCAACAAAAATATTTGTTAGTTTCTAAAAGATTCTAGTTTTAGTATTTTGTATTTCATTCTCCAATCTACTACATAAATGATTCGAAAATCAATTTGTTGAAGGTCAATTTGTTGAAGGTCAATTTGTTGAAGGTCAATTTGTTGAAGGTCAATTTGTGAAGGTAAATTTGTTGAAGGTCAATTTGTTGAAGGTCAATTTGTTGAAGGTCAATTTGTTGAAGGTCAATTTGTTGAAGGTCAATTTGTTGAAGGTCAATTTGTTGAAGGTCAATTTGTGAAGGTCAATTTGTTGAAGGTCAATTTGTTGAAGGTCAATTTGTTAAAGGTCAATTTGTTATAGTTGAAATTGTTGAAGGTCAATATGTTGAAGGTCAATGTTTTGAAGGTCAATTTGTCGAAGGTCAATATGTTGAAGGCCAAATTGTTGAAGGTCAATTTGTTTAAGATGAATTTGTTGACGTCAATTCGTGTATATTTTATACCAACATATTCTTCACCTTGACATTGCTCACTGAGTTTCATGGTGTCTGTGTTAGAAGTGTTAAGACAAGATGGCGTCAAGAACAATTCATTTAAATTTTTTTTCTCTTTATTACAGAGTGGCATGGAATGGGTTAGCCCAGCTAGAAAACGAAAACCAGCAATTGAACATAATGTATTATTTAACCCTTCTCAAACCACAGATACTATTAGAACGCCAAAAGTCTCTTGTATCGAAGGAGCGTCAGTCGATTAAATGACAAGTCGCGAACTGCGCTTTTGTGTTTTGGCTCTACTTATTTCTTCTGGGAAGTATGGTCTAGTTACTCGGCGGTGCGTGACTTTTATCGATGGTCGCGGGTTCGAATTCCCAGTTAAAGCGAATAGTTTACTTTTCCCTTTAGAAATATTTGTTTAATCACTTATAAGTCCTTTAATTCTGCTAGCCTTTTATCGGCATAGTAAGCGTGGTCGGACTTTGTCCATCCTTGGCCACCCCCTCCCCTTCCTGCCATCACCCCACCCCTGGTACGCCGTGGTCAAATAATTCTATTAATTCTATTAATAATAATTCTGACCTCCAAGGTGTGCATACATACATCTTTACTTTTCTTCTACTCAACCTTTACTTAATCTCTCAATTTTTGTTTTGGTTACATTTCGTTCCAGACTCTAATGTATGATGTTTAAAGATAATTCTATAACCATTCAGTAAATTATCTCCTCCCTCCCTCCCCCCTCCCTCCCTCCCTCCCCACTCCCTTCATCCCTCCCTTCACCCCTCCCCCCCAACCCGCTCGCTTCCACCTCACTGGCCAACAACTATCTGTTTCTTCCACAAGATAAACTAATTATATGGGGCTGTTGCCAACTCCAGTATCCGTGTGGTCATTTCAGTTTGGTGTGAGTCACTTGCTGACATTGGCATTCAGGCCGTGATAAAAACAACAACATTGTGCGCGACAAATATTTGAGTCAAATGTCAAATGTCATTGTTTCAGATCAGATGACATTATCGCTGATTTATTTTGAATTTTTTTTTTCTAATGCCGTCCCTTAATTTTTCTATCCACTTCCCTCCCAATTACTCACGCGTTCAGTGCTTCTCAAATTCTTGCAGCCTGAGAACATAGGGGAGGAGAGGTCGGTGTGTGTGTGTGGAGGGGGGGGGTATTGATCTCAGGTCACATCTGTCAGTTTTGTTTTCTTTTTCAGCCTCTTTTTCTCAATCTAATAGCTGATTATGCATCTTGACTATCGATCTATCGATCTATCGATCTATATTTTAAAAATGATAAGTCCCAGTCAGACCTTTTTGAGTCATACGGCCGGCACGTGAAGAAGCGATCACAAATTTCCTCATACGAAGGTATTGTGTGGCCAGAGCAATGCTCAACTACGGTCAGGTATCATTCAAAGCTCAGGGACAACACAGACAAGGGAATTAATCCTAGCCTTCATGTCAGTGTGACAAACGAGCGCGCTGCCGCTAGGCCATCAGTATCTATCTATCTATCTATCTATCTATCTATCTATCTATCTATCTATCTGTTGGTCTGTCAGTCTGTCAGTCTGTCTGTCTGTCTATGTATGTATGTATCTGTCTATCTATCTATCTATCTATCTATCTGTCTCTTTCTCCCCATCTCTTTCTCCCCATCTCTTTCTCCCCATCTCTTTCTCCCCATCTCTTTCTCCCCATCTCTTCTTCCCCATCTCTTTCTCCCCATCTCTTTCTCCCCATCTCTTTCTCCCCATCTCTTTCTAATATATGTCTGTCTATATCTATTACATATATATGTAAACTTATCTGTCTATCTATATTCAATCTTTATATTTATGGCTTTCGTATATCTCACTCCCACAGTCTTTCTCTCTTTATATGCGTCCTTTCAATTTATATTTGTTACTTTGTGTACTCTGTCGTTTATTTATTTATCCATCCGTATGTTCATCTGCCTTTCTATACGGCTGACGGTCTGCCTATCTAGACTGGTATGGATGTCGATGTATACATTTGTTTTAAACTTTCTCTCTTTCTCCACTTTCTGCCTCCTTCTTTTCTCTCACCCCTACTCATATGACAAACATTTTCATTTCAAGCTGTAACTAACTCCTCTCTAAGATATGCTGTCTCGTACCAAACAACCCGGCGGGCCCGCTAATGGACTACATAATGAGCAGTGGACAAACGGACACTACAGACGATTACAAAAACAAACGTCCCCAATGCGCCTCCCCCCCCCCACCACTCCACGCCAACGTTTCGTCCATACTTTCTTTGTCTCCAGCTATTTCGGTCAAGGTCATCTACATGGTACATTCATTTCCGGCCCCCAAAGGGACAGTATCAGTGCTGGTAGATCCCCCCCCCCTTTTTTCTGTTGTTGACCGCTATGACCCCCAACTGACCACTCTGAGCATACGTACACATAAAACCAAGTATAAAGACCAACGCTAAAGCTTGTTCTAGTGTTACACGGTGCCAGACCTCCAGGACGGAGATGGATAGCCACTGACAGTCTAATGACCAAGCTGATGTCCAGTCTCAGATTCTTGTCCATTTAAATAGCTCAGTGGACAGCGCTGAATCGATACCTAATAGAATTTGCTGGAGTAATATTGATGGGACAAGCTTGCGGGAATTTTGTGGCGCTTTTGGAGAAGTGAAGGGGGAGGGGGGCTGGTCAAATTGTGCGTACGGCACGGGGTGCCTTTGTTGCAAAATTTAACGGGGAGGGAGTTTTGTATAAAATATAGTCTGTCAATTAATTAAATCTGTAATCAATTTGTTTACGTTACGTTTACGTTATGTTTAAGTTATGTTTGTTATGTTTTTGTTATGTTTATGTAATGTATGTTACACGTTTGTCTAGAGCAGGGATCGGCAACCTTTTGATAATGGTGTGCCGAAGTAGGATTACTAATTCATTCAGCGTGCCAACAGCATAAAAGTCACCCTGCTCTACCACTCAATTAATTGTAGAAGAGACTTGAATTGTCTGTTTTATGGGTTTTCCGTGTGCCATTGGAAATCGCTCTGCGTGCCAAGTGTGGCACTCGTGCAATAGGTTTCCGACGCCTGATCTAGAAGAAGCGTGCTCCAATTGCATGGTCTGAATGGTTTACATGAGTCTAATTAACGCTGATAGGTATGGACTAGATCTTACCTATGTTAAAGTAAAGGTGCCAAGACATTTACCTAGCCACACAATCCCATTTTATGCCGTGGCCGAAAAATTGGACTGACCAATATGGATCACTTTTTTTTTTTTACTTTCGATTCAACGCCAGACTAAAATATAAATTACTTTTAATGTAAGCCCAGTCTGCACGTAATAAAGACATGAATAGTAAAAGAAAACTGTGTTTTTATGTTCAACATTTTCTCATAAAGGTTAATTTGTTTTACATTGAACATTAACGTCCTTGACCTTTGGCCTCTTAGTTCGTAACTATTGATTCATCCAATCACTAAATCTTTTGATTCTCAGCCAACAATATTTTCGCCTTTTGCAACTGTCCTTTTATTGCTCAATACATATTTCTTTCTTTTAAAACTCATTACATTATAACATTATATTTCAAAGTAATTTATTGTAGTAAAAAAAATGTTTTATTGAAATCGTTGCCATTCACGCATCATTAATTCCTGAACAGAGAAGATCGATGCCTTGACCCTGATCTTTAATCTTATTCTTTATGCATCACTACACAAATAAACACACCGACACACACGAACACACACGGACACACACGGACACAAACTGACACCGACACACAGATAAAACCGTCCAAAGGGGGAAACGTATACTGAAGCAGAGTTTAAACTTTTAATATTTTCTTACTTATTGTGGTTGTGATGGTAAAATATATTGCTTGTTTACTTCAAAGAGAGAGAGTTGGGGGGGGGGGGGGTAGGGGGGACAAGTTGATAGAAAGTAGAAAGGTACTACAAATCGTGAAAGACAGACGAAAAGATAAAAGAATGAGTGAGTGAGAGACTGAATGAGTTGAGAAAAATGGAGAGATAAAATGAGTTAAATGAGTAGAGATGTTGTGTAGAAAGATGAAAGGAATGTAAAAGTGCGGAGGGTTGGGAGAATACAATAATGGACGGACTTGTACAAGAATGAGGAAGCACAGAGCTAGGGAGATGGGAGTTATGGAGAACAGAGCGAGGAGGCACAGAGCTAGGGAGATGGGAGTTATGGAGAACAGAGCGAGGAGACACGGAGCTAGGGAGATGGGAGTTATGGAGAACAGAGCGAGGAGGCACGGAGCTATGGAGTTTTGAATTTTGATTTGTGTTAAGAAGCTGATTGTCCTGGTTCGTTCAGGCAACCCATTTCTTGTCGGGATACCGTTCCGGAAGAATATACCATAATTCCATCGCATATAGTTCACAATATATATACACTATCCATGTTTCCAAATCAATGTATCCCCCCACCCCGCGCCAAATTAAAAAATACACATTTATTAAAATAATTATTTTATACTGTCTTCAATATTTATTTACTAGACAGTATTTCATATTTAACGCGTGATACACAGGAGACTATGTAGTTATCTGTATTTTAGTAATTTTACATCTAGGGTATTGTTACTATTGACAAGACGTACAACAATTACAGTTCTTCTCTTGTAGGCTGGAAGACCTTGAACATAAGTCATCAAAGGTCTATCTCGTGTTCCTTTAATAAGTAGGGCGATGATACTCATCGACTTTTTACAGCGGGTGAGAATAGTACTGCGCTACAGTGTGAGCTGGTGTCCCAACGACCCACTTACAGGGTTACGGGTCAAGGGTTAGGTGATAGAAAGTCAATGTGAAGGAAAGTTTTGAACTTTCAACCCAAGCATCTGGTTATACAATTGTTCCCTAGCAATGGTTAAAGACTATGTTATCAGAGAAACAACAGCGTGGTCTTTGTCATTAGGTTATATTATGCCACAATCGTTTGTCTTTGAGTAATAAACATTGTCATGCCGCGGAGTACAAGTGCCCAGTCAGAACCCCCCCCCCCCCCCAAAAAAAAATGTAAATAAATAATTGTATAGATTGAATGACATGACATAATAGACTGAGGCAAGACATGTTCCTAGAACTACAGACTAGAACAAGTGAAATGCACACTTTCAGATATTGCGTATCATGTTCTTTAGAACAAGAGGACACGCTGGCCTAGTGGCAGCGCACTGGGCTAGCGTACCACAGTTCGAATCCTGGTGAAGGCTAGGATTTGTTACCAGGTCTGGAGGGTGTCTCTGAATGTACCTGCTCGAGTGGTTACCGGACAATAGTTGGCGCAAATAAAAGGTACCTTGGCATTTTGCTGGCCAAACTATCCCTTAGCATGCTTTCGCCTTGGAAAGTTGTGAAAGCTGATTCAAAGGCTTTATAGGTCGAATCAGTCTGACGAAGAAGGCCCTTACTTTACTTTTGTTGGAATTCAGACGATAATGATGATGACTATAATAATAATGATGACCACGATAATAATAACGACCATAATGATGATGATAACGATAAGAGGATAATATTAATGACGATGGCAATAATGATAGTGGTGATGGCAATAATGATAATGATGATGGAAATAATGATAATGATGATGGCAATAATGATAATGATGATGGCAGCAATGATAATGACGATGGCAATAATGATAATGATGATGGCAATAATGATAATGACGATGGCAATAATGATGATGATGATGGCAATAATGATAATGATGATGGCAATAATGATAATGATGATGGCAATTATGATGGTTATGATGGCAATAATGATAATGACGATGGCAATAATGATAATGATGATGGCAATAATGATAATGACGATGGCAATAATGATAATGATGATGGCAATAATGATAATGACGATGGCAATAATGATAATGATGATGGCAATAATGATAATGATGATGGCAATTATGATAATGATGATGGCAATAATGATAATGATGATGGCAATTATGATGGTGATGATGGCAATTATGATGGTGATGATGGCAATTATGATGGTGATTAACCATCGCGCACCATTTGTTTACATTAGATGAAAATACACACGAACGTCATGAATCTGTCTTGATGTTGAACTCGACAGCGAATGTGTAGAAAGCCAAGCCACAAACTATTACTTAATGTCATATGACATGATTAAATGTCAACTTTTTTCAAGCAATACGCCAGAAATAAAATCAATTTGTCTTCATTACAATTTTAACACTCAGATTTACTTGTAATTTTTTCCCCCAACGAATTACATTTGTATTCAGCTGTTTTCTAACGTCATGAAAAGTTTTATTGATAATTTAACAAACCCCAATTGTAAATGAAACTAGAAATATACTTAGAAAATTCCATCCTTAGTAATAATCCCGTAGTAAAGTTCTCGTTTTCATAAATATTTCCATATCCATTATTCTCATGTCATAATATGTTATAAACGCTGCTTTCATACAGAAGATTATTGCGTCTTTGTATTTTCTAACTGAAAGGTTGGACTAGATATCTCCAATGAAAGTCCGCCATCAGCTTATAACTCTTGCTTGTATGTTATAAAATATTTACAAGAAGTAATGCACACTTTTTGATCCCAGAGTATTGGCGATCTTATTTCCTTTAAATTGTGGACTTTTCCCTTGGGTCTAACGGGGTTTCCACTGTACAATGAATAAGAAGAAGTATATTATACTGGGGACCATTTAACATTATTAAATTTGATCTTAGTCCTTCTCTTTTTTTGAACTATTGTTAAAAAAAATATTTACAAAATGAAATGTGTAAAAAACAACTATAAATATGACTGTGAAAATAATTTCACACACGTTTTCCACGAGAAGAAAATTACCAGCAGCAAAATAAAAGAAATGCTTGAAAGAAATTGTTCGTAAGAAAAGCAGAAACTTTCTATCCAAGTGTAAATTTACTAATTACATTTTTCTATAGACAGGAAACTTAATCCAACTTTTCAAACCCACCAGTGACCCGGAAGTTCTTCAAATAGGGTTAGCCTCCACGTGACAAGGGACTTATTATCTTTCTCTTTCAATCTCTCTCTTTCTTTCTCTCGCTCTCTCTTTCTCTCGCTGACTCGCTCTCTCTCTCTCTCTCTCCTGGTTCGCTATTCTTTCCTGGGTAAGTTTGTTTATAAGAAACAATTTTCACATACACACAAGAAATGTAAAAAAAAAAAATGCATGCACGAATAGAGCTTTACTAGAACTAATGTAATGAAGCATAGATAGACTATATACAGTGTGAGGATTTGATACTTACTCTATTTGAACAGGGTTCCATAACTTTCACACCGCAAATAATTATACGGTTTTAAGTTTTGCGAGGATAGGCATAATAAAAAACTATCGTTTGATTGACTTCTGAAGCATGGTATGTAATGGCGGAGTTGAGGGAGAAAATCAAACGAGCGGGGGAAGGAGAGACATGTGTAGGTATTCATATTAAATAGTATTTCCCCAACTGTTATTATCTGGTTATTGTTTAACGTGTACTTTATGAACCCTTTACTTTTGTTCAATGGCATATATATGGGTCTATACAACTCAAATAATAACAGATAAGATAAGGTATCATTAAAATAAAATAAATGTGGCAAGATTCAAAGGCCTGGCGAGAACCACCCAGCAGGGCACAGTGCAGGGTTGAAGAAAGAGAGGCAGGCAGATAAGACGATGGGATGATGACATCAAGGAGTAGATTGGCGTGCCTCTTGCGGAGTCCCAGAGGGCAGCGCTGGACCGAGACGAGTGGCATACAGTCGAAAAAATGGGATAGTTGAAGGTGATCATTAAAAACACTAATCAAAATTCAAAATACAAAACTAGACTCAAACCAAGGATAAGCGTAGGACGCAATAATTTTCTATAGCATATATTATACATTTCCAAATCAATTTCTAGTCAATCGACCTCCCTTGTTAGTCTTTTACCTAAATTCAAGTTCCAATCTCAGCAAAAGGCCAACTGGAAGTGAACTACACAGTTACATGTCCACCACCATTAGTCTGAACTCTGAACTTCATTTTTAACTCTACTACTTACTGCAACCCGGTAAGTTTGCTTTCGTTGGCCCGGTACCGGCTCGCGACCCGGTGTTTTGGTGGGAAATACTGTGATCGAGAAATCTTCACGACTGCAAACTGTCCTTCTCTACAGAAGATTCTTCGCAAAAGTCTAGACCAGGGGTTGGCAACCTTTTGATAATAATGTGCCAAACTTTGATTTCTAATTCATTCAGCGTGCCAACAGCCTAAAAGTCATCCAGCTGAAGCACTAAATTTAAGGCCTAAATCCGCGTGACATTGAAAATCCGTCTGCGCGCCGTGGGTTGCCAACCCCTTGTCTAGACGCTCCAGATGTTACATGAGTTTTTTTTTAAATTTAGCCATATCTAGTCCCTTCTGTCTGAAAAATTACAATTATATACATTTGAAAATCTTTAGATCTTGCCACATACACAAAATGTCCCCACCCCACCGGGTCGTGCTACGCATCTGGAAATAAACATACATCTATTTATCTAATTGTTATAATTAAAAGGATTCTTAGTACATAACAGAAAAAAAAAAAACCTTTATATTTTAGCATGTCCACACTTATATAAGAGAACAAAGGTCCTAGTGTGCGAAAGATATCCTAGAAATTCTTGTGGCTATAAATAGTATCGTGTGGTCACGTGTGTAAACATGGCTTATCTCCATTGTGCCACTGGCAATAACAGTTGATTGTTTCTCCTTATCTGTTAGCTTTATCTGTCCTAGATGTAAACATATTGTAGTGGATTTAAACCACAAACCACACCGGCCTTCTCCTCATTCTCATAGTTAGACAAGAAAAGTGTATTTTCTCTTTGGACTAATTGATCAAAAATAATTTGTTGTAATATTTATTTAAAAAAATAGCACAAAACAAAATGACTGTTTGTTTGAGTTATTGTGTTGATTGTTTGAATTCTGTTGTCATTGATTTTCTTTAGTCAAACTACAGAAAAACAAAGTCTCATATCATGCAGTTCAATTATCATCTACTTTTTAAAAAAAAGCATGGCCGTTGTTTAAAAACTGGTTTTTATTGAGATTTAAACAGCTTGACATAATCATCTTTTAATATATTTGTGGAACAAATAATTTATATATGCTAATCATCTTTCGGCAAACTGTTGGAATCAACACATTTCATTGTAAACATCTGGAAATCATCTCCCTTCATGGGTAACATGTAACGTCTTGACATTCAAAAATTATAATTAGTTTGTGTAATGAAATTTCTACAACTTTCTGAATGATTTTTATAATGCAAGACCTTTCTAAAAATCAGAATATGCAATACAATGATAATTAAGAAAAAAAAAACTGTATCAAAACGTGTAGGCCTACTATTTTTATTACAACGAAAGAGGTTGAAAAATAACTTGATTTTTTCTCCATGAAATATAGACTCTACGAAAGAGAATGTTAGTTTTACGGGATGAAGTTTATAGATTTGATCTCGGCAAATTTGGATTGGCTTCTGTGTATCTATTTTTAGACTACTGCAGGCATGTAGACTTGAAGCCCGGGTCATTGACCTCAGGAGATAGATAAATATTTCATACCAGCGGCTCGGCCCAGTCCAAGAATGAAGGAACTTTTGGATTTCTTCAATGTTCTTCTGATGAGATGGGTCCCTCCCTCATCCCCGTACTTCTGATCTATAAATAGATCCTGTAATAGATGTAGGCTGCAAGTTGTCTTCGGCCCTTCTTGGAATCAGGAGAACATAACTGTTGTCTAGATTAATAAGAACAAGAAGAGAAGAAGTGCGAGGCCTTGTTTACGGCCCCTGGTGAACGGCTCGTATCTTCACTCCCTTACCCTCTCTGTATTTTTATTCTTATTCTATCCCCCCCCCCCCCTTTTTCCATGGAATGATGAAAGACAGAAGCCAAAAGAGAATTGATGAGCTAGTTGGGTGGACGGGGGAAGTAAGGGGGGTAATGTGTGGCGGAGAGGGAGGGAGGGGATGTTACAGAATTGAGTGGTAAGTGAGGGTGGCAACAAAATGAAGCGAGGGGGCTGGGGTGTGTGGAGAGGGGGGGGAGGGGCTATTGAATGCCGTCGTGCTAATTGATTGATGAACCGTGGGAATTGATTGACAAGTGTCACTGACCCGAATAGATGGAAGTGGCACTTGTATTTATTTGAAACAAGAAGTGTCGACACATGACGGAATAACTCTTGGGCCACACTGTATCAGTGTGTGTGTGTGTGTCGGTGTGTGTGTGTGTGTGTCGGTGTGTGTGTGTGTGTGTCGGTGTGTGTTCAGCATACTTAATAGAGAAAGAATGAATAATGCATTACGCTATATTAAGGAGAATTATGAAGTTGACTTTAGAGATCGAAATCGCGTTTTCTTTTCCCCTCCTCGTTTTGTTAGCATTTTATGTTATCGACATTTTATTTATAATAAACATTTGAATAAATGGATTCATTGAATGCACGATCTAGAGCTATTTTTAGACTATAAATAGCTGATGACATTTCAAAATAATAGTCATATTTCCTACCAACAAATACATTTTAAACACACGTACACTTGTATTAAATCAATGGTAATTACACTTAGTTATAACTAACTTTAGCCCATAACTAGTTCGATAGCCATATTTCAGTAAGTGATTAGTTGCAGGCATGTGTTCGTTTCTGAGACGTTTGTAAGCATTGTCGGGCTTTACATCCTCGCTATACAACGGATTTCGATTTAGCGGAATTAAAATTGTGTGGTCCATTTAAAGGCCAGCTTTTTTTTTCCTAAGGTGTTTAGAAGTGTATATAAATATTGGATACTGTGGTTCTTGGATAGCGCATCGAATAGCCACTAGGAAAGTATCGGGTTTGAATCCCTGTTAAAAAAAATCAGAATTTGTACACGGGTCTCCTAAATCTGATGAGTACCAAACATTAGTTGGAAACGGAAGGGTTTTGTGCTTGTCACACAATCCCCTTGTATGTTGTGGCCACGGAAGCTTGTGAACTCTGCATTACTTGCCGAGAGCACCAACACGTGTAAGAAATAGGTTTTTCTTTAACTGTCCAGAATGAAAGTATTTTCGTTTGAAGTGTTAGTGTAATTGCTTAGCCATATGGAGCATAGTGGTCGAGCGACAGCGCGTTTGACTAGCGTACCGAAGGTCCTGGGTTCGAATCCTTGTGAAAGCTAGGATTTTTTCCCGGTCCTTGAGGATGTCCCTGACATCTACCCAGCTCTGATAGGTACCTGACTTTAGTTGTGGTAAAGTAAAGGCGGCTGTGCATTGTGCTGGCCACACAATCACCTAGTATACGGTGGCCATAGAAACTGGTAAACTCTGTTTCACCGGCCCTATGATCAGTTTGGTCCGAAAGGTAATTTAGTTTACTATTGGACTGCTAAGCTTGTCCGTCTAACTCTTTCTGTGGTTTAAAAACTTACAACGTCGCTCATTAAGTTAAATAGATGTATTTGTTATTAATTAAAGTTTAAAAAAAAAAACAGTTTCTGAATCATAAATTTGTCTGAAATAGAATTCTAGCATCCCTGCGTGACATGAATAGATAGACGATCTCCACAGACAGCATCTATATTTATATTTAGATATACAGCCTGACGTCATACATATTTAGATATACAGCATGACGCAAACGTCTCGAGAAGAGTGAAGAAAAACATTGTTTTATTTTTAGATGTGACGAAAGTGGATTTGACGAAAGTACATGAAAACAGATCTAACGTGAGAGGGTGAAAATAATGGTATAAATTTACACGTAACAACGCAATAGGTAAACCTTCTTGTACAGTTGCACAATGTATACACTTTCCTTAAGGAGCAAATCCATTCTGAATATGTGTGGTAACCAGGCATTGGGCGCAATCGTCCTTAGTTTATCCAGGGGCGTCTCCTTGATATGAGATTAGGGATTTCTAAATACTTCGGGTTAGGGTATTGCCACAGGTTCAGGAGTGTAACCTTTAGAAATAATCAAACGTAATGTATCGTATTCTGAGAACCGTTGTTGCCACTGGCCTCCATACTCTATAAAGACTAACAGCCGCTTCTTTGTATTGCTATGTCCCTTGTTACAACAGCTGACTCTTTGTATTGCTATGTCCCTTGTTACAACAGCTGACTCTTTGTATTGCTATGTCCCTTGTTACAACAGCTGACTCTTTGTATTGCTATGTCCCTTGTTACAACAGCTAACTCTTTGTATTGCTATGTCCCTTGTTACAACAGCTGACTCTTTGTATTGCTATGTCCCTTGTTACAACAGCTGACTCTTTGTATTGCTATGTCCCTTGTCACGTAGGACGCAATAATCTTCTTTATAGAAGGAGCGTCTGTAATGTATAAGATAAGTTACAACAGCTGACTCTTGTTTTTCCATTGATGATGTGTTGCTCTCCGTGGCATAATAATGCTTCAACGAAATTCTTCCACTCGTACCTGTATGTGGCCAAACTATTCAGCAACATTGACCACTAACACCAACCTCCCTAACACCAACCTCCCTAACACCAACATCCCTAACACCAACACCCTCACACAGAATCAGCTGATTGTTAAAGTATCAGGACGTTTCTATAGTTATTGCTGTATTTCTCAACGAATCATCGCTCACCATGTGTGACTTCCGATCAGCGGTATCAACCCACTGCCCCCCACCCTCCTCCTTATCGTACAGACATGTAGCAAATGAAAGATTCCCCCATATTCAACTCCCCTACCCCTTCCACTCACCCGACCTCTAGTACCAACAGTGGAATAACGACCACAGTCCCTCACCAGGGTGTCGGACGCGTGTTGAGGTCAGTGTGTCCATGTTATTGAGTTCATTGTGCGTCCGGTGTCTGGAAGTTATCTGTCGTCCTATAGATTGGTAACAAGAAATTAACGAGGCCCGGTGTGTGGATTCAAATTGACCTGAATGTTGGACTATAATGTTGGACTATAATGTTGGACTATAATGTTGGACTATAATGTTGGACTATAATGTTGGACTATAATGTTGGACTATAATGTTGGACTATAATGTTGGACTATAATGTTGGACTATAATGTTGGACTATAATGTTGGACTATAATGTTGGACTATAATGTTGGACTATAATGTTGGACTATAATGTTGGACTATAATGTTGGACTATAATGTTGGACTATAATGTCATTGTCAATATAATATGGTATGCAGCGCCTCAAAGTCGCTATTTCTTTCTCTCTCTCTCTCTCTCTCTCTCTCTCTCTCTCTCTCTCTAGTTCTCTCTCTATATATATATAAATTGGTTTCTTTATTTACGTAAGCTATATTTCGATTTGTGCTTATGTAAACATTCAGTCAAGACCCCCCTTCCCTTTCTCCATGTAGCATACGCATCTGTACTAAAAATCTTCGAAATTCCAGACGCCCTTCCCCTCAGTAATAATATATGGCTGACCCCTGATAGTCGTGTTGGAAAGTGACTACTTTTAATTTAACATGACGCCAATTATTAATGATAGTTTAGTGTTTATCTGATGTCGTATGCAGGGTATGTGTAGAAAGTGTATCTGATGTCGTATGCAGAGTATGTGTAGAAAGTTTATCTGATGTCGTATGCAGGGTATGTGTAGAAGAGTAGAAGGTGTATCTCATGTCGTATGCAGGGTATGTGTAGAAAGTGTATCTGATGTCGTATGCAGAGTATGTGTAGAAAGTTTATCTGATGCAGAGTATGTGTAGAAAATGTATCTGATGTCGTATGCAGAGTATGTGTAGAAGGTGTATCTGATGTCGTATGCAGAGTATGAGTAGAAACCTTTGACCCCAATAGAACATGCTTGTAATAGGCGACATAGAGAAGGGGGGCCTTCAGAGTGTGGCAAAGGGGGGGGGGGGGTGAGTTTGTTTGTCTTTGACTTACCAAAGTTGTGTGAAAATCAAAGTTTTTTTTTCAACATCTATTAGAGGCTGTAAACATGTTGAGTATTTTTTTGTAAACATATTTCACAGTTTTTTTTATACTTTATTTATTTAACATATATCTGAACATCATACCACCTGGGTTTATTTTAAGTTATTTTCACACAGCAATGCTAGGGTTTTATTTACATGCTCTGAGAACGAGTGACCCACACGTTGTTACTTGTTATTTAGGTTGATCTACATAAGTTGGGTGGAAATCGGTGGGATCTAAGTTTTTTTTTATACGCTTTTCAAGTTTTCCGTCTTGCTTTCGTTAACCAATTTATTTTGTTCATTTAAAATACATTTCTTTTATTTTTCTGGGTTACAGCTGTTCAGTAAATGTACTTTCTGAAATGAGTAATTCGATGCTAATGTCTATGTTACATGTATGTAACAGTATCACTTAGTCACGGGCGAACACACACACACACACGTGCAAACGCATAATATGCCTTCTCAAACTGATTTTTTAAAATATTTTTATTTGTAGGTTCTCAGCAAGCGCGGATCTCAGGGCACATAATTCTGTGCCTTCTAATGGGCGAATGTTAGTTGGTGCATCGACTGCTTAGGGAACGCAAGGGTTAATAACGGTGTTGCAGCAGCGCATGATTGTAATGTCAACCCCCACCTCCTCCCATCCTTTCCACCCCCTTCTCTTTCTAAGAAATGCGCAAATCTTTGAATTCACCAGCAACAAAAGTATGATTTATGTTTACGCCAGTTATTAGCGCCAATGCTAATCGGCATGTCGGAGTATGATGAAAGTTGGCATTCATTTTACATGTTTTGTTTTTTTACATTTATGATTACATTGCAAATTATGATTGGCCTTTATGTGATTCATAAACCTAAAGGTAGCCTTCATCTTATCTTATACATTGCAGACGCTCCTTCTATAAAGAAGATTATTGCGTCCTACGCTCATCCGTGGTCCGAGTCTAGTTTTGCATCTTTATTAATGTTTTAAATGATGTTTAAATACTGTTTTTTCCTGGTTTTTTCAGGCAACCCATTCTATGCCCGAATGTCATTCGGGAAGAAAGAGTACTTATATGTATTTGTTTTTCAGAGCGACAATCAATGGCAAACCATTGGCGATCTCAGCTTGCTGACGCACGCGGAACAGTCTCTTCACCCCCCCCCCCCCCCCACACACACACACAAACACATTCACACTTCCCGTGATGGACATGAAGGCCTCATGGGTTACTAAGCGCCTCACTTTCCAAATCTACCCATTCGTAAAAGAAGCAGTTTATCCGTCGAAACGAGCGACAGCGGCGAGAGATGGGAATGTGTGGCCAGCCCGATGCTCAACCATCCGTCAAATAACAACACTTTATTGCATAAACATTATTTTTTTGTATATGAGTTGTTGTTGTTTTTAAATTGTATTTAGACATACTTTTTTTTTCTATCTATATCTTTATTATTATATTTTTTAAAATAATAATTTCTGTATCTTATTTTTTTTAATCACATTTTTGTACTAAATCTCAGAAGTTCCTTAATGTACACCTACACCCTTTTGCATTCGATCACCTTGAATTGTTGAGTATAGCCTATAGGTCATCATCCAAATAGTAGATTGAATCCGAAATTAAAACCTTATGCAAGAACAAATACATATAGGCTACGCACTCTTTCTTCCCGAGTGGCATCCGGACATAGAATGGGTAGCCTGAACAAATACAGGAGAACCAGTAACTTAACATCGTTTAAAATACTAATAAAAATGCAAGACTAGATAGACTCAGACCACTATATGAGCTTAGGACGCAGTAATCTTCTTTATGGAAGGAGCGTCTGTAATATTTAAGTTAAGACAACATAGAAACATACAAACTATAATAAAGGCCTGAACTGAAAACAAAGTTTTTTTTTCTATTCTTCATCTTTATCATCCGCGGTCATCATGACCTTAAACTCTAACCTACTGTTGGTGCTTATGTGTGAAGTCTTGGCTGAGTGTCCATCAGCCGTCTGTAACACCCTTATTCAAAATGGCTCCATAATCCCCCCCCCCCCTTTTTGTTCTTCTGTCGCATCTTACTTCTTGTGAATGTCATTTGATCCCGTGTCTCATTTAAATTTAATGGGGGCGGGGGGGGGGGGGGGGCGAAAAATTGGCGAAGCAGGACGTTTGGGCGCAGCCGTTTTGGCGCAGGACGTTTTGGCGCGACGGACTAAAAATACATCACATCATTTAATCAAATAAACTTAATAACTTTATTTGAGGAAAACAATATGTTTTGTATAATAAATGCACAGTAACACTTGAATAAATATTGAAAGGGTAACAGTAATCCAATGAACTTGCTAAATCACTTTATGTGTGCTTGGCAACTCACAATATATTTATTGATATGAGGACTAAACCTTTCTTAGTGGCTTATATACATACAGTTGTTATTAGAATTTTGTTGAACGACTAGCACGCGTAACTTTCGCCATATAAGCTTAGGCCTAACAATCTAGGGGTTGAATAAAAAAAAACAAAAAAACTTCCTTATTAAGCCGACATATATATAAATAGATAGGCCTAAATAGATAGATAAGTATTTTATGCCCATAAATAGATACATAAGTCTTTATGCATATATAAAAAAACAAAGTTTTTAAAGTTTAATAGTCCTATAAATGCATTAAAGTACATCGTTTTAAATTATTATTATTTAGGCCTTTTATTAGTTTCATTTATTATACAACAACAAAAATAAATGTTTTCCTTAATTATTTCCTCGCGCCAAAACGTCCCGCGCCAAAACGGCTCGCGCCAATATGTCCCGCGCCAAAACGTCTGCGCCAAAACGTCACGTACCGAAAAATTGGACCCAGAGTCTTGAACAAAAAGTACTACGTGCGAAATAAAATTCCTTTGAGTGAGTGGGGGAGGAGGGAGGATTAGTATTATGTGTTTTATCTCTGCTAGCAGATCTTGACCACTGCTGGTCGGCATTAGATCAGTATGGACTTGGATGTTTAAATGTGGAGTATTAAGACAATGATATACATTGAGTAACTAAATTTGTTACAGACCAGCCATCTTTAATCAGGTGCATTTTTAATTAATCAGGTGGATTGCTACTTAATCAGGTGCATTTTTACTTAATCGGATGATCACATAATCAGGTGCATTGTTACTTAATCAGGTGCATTGTTACTTAATCAGGTGCATTACGACTTAATCAGGTGCATTTTTACTTAATCGGATGATCACATAATCAGGTGCATTGTTACACAATCAGATGCATTGCGACTTAATCAGGTGCATTTTTACTTAATCGGATGATCACATAATCAGGTGCATTGTTACTTAATCAGGTGCATTGTTACTTAATCAGGTGCATTGCTACTTAATCAAGTGCATTGTTACTTAATCAGGCGCTTTGTTACTTAATCAGGTGCATTGTTACTTAACCAGGGGCATTGCTACTCAATCAGGTGTGTTGTTACTTAAGACTAAAGTTTCTGGACATTGCCAATACCAAAAATAGTTTCAGAAGTCAGTTTACTTAATGTCAGTGAGAGAGTGTTCACTGTAACATGACAGCCTTCATGAATGACCATAGCTAGCCAATCACATGTATGCATTATTTCCTCTCCACAGCCTACCATAACCTGTACAATCCACAACAGCAACAACACAAGAACTACATAAAATATTGACACATCAACATGTTTGTCTGTCAGAGAGAAAACTGATCTGTAGCCTGGTTGACTGGAGAAGAAACCAAATTAATTATATATACACTGTTTCCTAAGAGTTTCCTTGTCTAATTTCTCTTCATGATTCAATGTCAAAATAGGTCTACGTACATAGGTCTACGTACATAGGTCTACGTACATAGGTCTACGTACACTGGCCTACGTACATAGGTCTACGTACATAGGTCTACGTACATAGGTCTACGTACATAGGTCTACGTACATAGGTCTACGTACATAGGTCTACGTACATAGGTCTACGTACATAGGTCTACGTAAATAGGTCTACGTACATAGGTCTACGTACATAGGTCTACGTACATAGGTCTACGTAAATAGGTCTACGTACATAGGTCTACGTACATAGGTCTACGTACATAGGTCTACGTACACTGGCCTACGTACATAGGTTTATGTACATAGGTCTACGTACATAGGTCTACGTACATAGGACTACGTACATAGGTCTACGTACATAGGTCTACGTACATAGGCCAACGTACATAGGTCTACGTACATGGGACTACGTACATAGGTCTACGTACATAGGTCTACGTACAAAGGACTACGTACATAGCTCTACGTACAAAAATCTACGTACATATGGCTACGTACATAGGTCTACGTACAATGGTCTACGTACATTGGTCTACGTACATAGGCCAACGTACATAGGTCTACGTACACTGGCCTACGTACATAGGTTTACGTACATAGGTCTACGTACATAGGTTTACGTACATAGGTCTACGTACATAGGTCTACGTACATAGGTCTACGTACATAGGTCTACGTACATAGGCCAACGTACATAAGTCTACGTACACTGGCCTACGTACATAGGTTTACGTACATAGGTCTACGTACATAGGTCTACGTACATAGGTTTACGTACATAGGTCTACGTACATAGGTTTACGTACATAGGTCTACGTACATAGGTCTACGTACATAGGCCAACGTACATAGGTCTACGTACATAGGCCAACGTACATAAGTCTACGTACACTGGCCTACGTACATAGGTTTACGTACATAGGTCTACGTACATAGGTCTACGTACATAGGTCTACGTACATAGGTCTACGTACATAGGCCAACGTACATAGGTCTACGTACATGGGACTACGTACATAGGTCTACGTACATAGGTCTACGTACATATGTTTACGTATATAGGTCTACGTACATAGGTCTACGTACATAGGCCAACGTACATAGGTCTACGTACATAGGTCTACGTACATGGGACTACGTACATAGGTCTACGTACATAGGTCTACGTACATATGTTTACGTATATAGGTCTACCTACATAGGTCTACGTACACTGGCCTACGTACAAAGGACTACGTACATAGCTCTACGTACATAAATCTACGTACATATGTCTACGTACATAGGTCTACGTACAATGGTCTACGTACATTGCTCTACGTACACTGGCCTACGTACAAACGACTACGTACATAGCTCTACGTACATAGGTCTACGTACATAGGTCTACGTACATAGGTCTACGTACATAGGTCTACGTACATAGGTCTACGTACATATGCCTACGTACACACGTCTACCAACATACGACTACGTACATAGGTCTACGTACATATAAGTACGTACATAGGTTTACGTACATAGGTCTACGTAATAGGTCAACGTAAATAGGTCAACGTACATAGGTCTACGTACATAGGACTACGTACATAGGTCTACGTACGTACATAGATCTACGTACAAAGGTCTACGTACGTACATAGGTTTACGTACATAGGTCTAAGTACATAGGTCTACGTACATAGATCTACGTACATAGGTCTACGTACGTACATAGGTCTACGTACGTACATTGGTCTACGTACACTGGTCTACTTACAAAGGACTACGTACATAGCTCTACGTACATATGTCTACGTACATAGGTCTACGTACATAGGTCTACGTACATAGGTCTACGTACATAGGTCTACGTACATATAACTACGTACATAGGTTTACGTACGTACATAGATCTACGTACATAGGTCTACGTACGTACATAGGTTTACGTACATAGGTCTAAGTACATAGGTCTACGTACATAGATCTACGTACATATGTCTACGTAATAGGTCAACGTAAATAGGTCAACGTACATAGGTCTACGTACATAGGACTACATACATAGGTCTACATACGTACATAGATCTACGTACATAGGTCTACGTACGTACATAGGTTTACGTACATAGGTCTAAGTACATAGGTCTACGTACATAGATCTACGTACATAGGCCTACGTACATAGGTCTACGCACATAGGTCTACGTACATAGGTCTACGTACATAGGTCTACGTAAATAGGTCTACGTACATAGGACTACGTACATAGGACTGCGTACATAAGTCTACGTACATAGGTCTACGTACATAGGACTACGTACATAGGTCTACGTACATAGGACTACGTAAATAGGACTACATACATAGGTCTACGTACATAGGTGTACGTACATAGGTGTACGTACATAGGCCTACGTACATAGGTCTACGTACATAGGTCTACGTACATAGGACTACGTACATCGCAACAAGTAACAAAGTCATTTCAAATAACAAATTGATATAAATTGTCTTTCTACACCCGGGCATGGAATGGGTTAGCTGAACAATCTCAGGAATATTAAAAACTCAACACCATCTAAAACCCTAATGAAAATGCAAGTCTAGATTCAAACCGCGTGAAGAGCTAGAGCGCAATAATCGTCTGTATACAACAGAGGTCGGCAACCTTTTGCTAATAGTGTGCCAAACTAGGATATCTAAACCATTCAGCGTGTCAACAGCCTGAAACTCAACCTGCTCTATTATTATATTATAATTTTATTTTATTGTATAAGATAATTTATTTAGCGCCGTAGCAAGACAAGACCAAATAAAAGTACGTAATAGAGGATATTGTTAAAGCGTTTTAAAATATTTTTTACATTTTCATTTATTGTTAAATACATAATTTTATTACTTAACTTTCACAACAATTGTTAATATTTAAAAATGTTCATTTAGTTGTCTAGATTATAAATTCTATTACCTTCTAAAACAGGGGTCGGGAACCTATGGCTCGCGAGCCAGATGTGGCTCTATTGATGGCTGCATCTGGCTCGCAGACAAATGTTCGATTATAAAAAAAATGTTTCTTTAGACTCCTTTGATCTACATATTAATTGCATATCAATATTTTATTCTACAAATGAGCTAAAGTCTACTGCAGCTCAGCATCAGTGGTAAAGGAGATAAACTCCACTGACCTAAAAGACTGAAAAATAGCAACCCTGCATTCATTGTAATTAAAGGGAAATTTTCTTGAATTTGTATTTTTAAACATATTGTATGGCTCTCACAGAATTACTTTTCAAAATATGTAGTGTCCTTGGCTCTCTCAGTCAAGGAGGTTCCCGACCCTGTTCTAAGATCTTTTTAACTTTCATCTCAGCCTAACTGGAGATTCCTCAAATATAATTTTATTCCGAAATACCCATCGATTTGCAACCATAGATAATGGGAATAGATAAGAAGTAATCATACAAACTGGGTAGTTAATGTAATGCTTATAAATGTACATATAAATTCTTAAGTCATATAATATTTATATAATTTTCAACTATATTTTACAGTTTGATCATTTTAAAGTTATAAATTGTAAACCATTTATCTTTTATAAAAGAAAAAAAAAGATAGAAACAGAAATACCATGACGGTAACATTATCTCCCTTTTATGACATTAAAGTCTACAAATATGATGCTAGTGATGCCAAACATGTTTATCTATGTTTTATTACATAACTAATGTTCTGCAGGGCTGGCCAAATCACAGAAGCGCAAATCTAATCGTCTTCCGAGACTATGGAGTCAATGAAGCCGGCTGGTCCTGCGGTTAGATCACCGGACTGTCAACCAAAAAACCAACGGACATGTCGAGGGTTCTAGCCCTGCAACCGGCGGATCCCTGTCGCCCTGCAGGAGTTTTGGGCCTAGTGGACGTAATAATCTTCTATCTAGAAGGAACGTCTGTAAACTTATAAGAATGATGAATGTAACTTATTAATTATTCTTTTCTTTATAAAAATCCAGCATTATGACATTCATTTCAACATTAGAGATATAACATTCATTTAGTTTGTAAATAAACATATCCTCCATTAATTGCTCAAGTCAATTTAAGGAATTTATAATTTAAACAGTAATAATAACAACAATTAATAATATAATGCTAGTATATTAGTCTTTTACATTTATTACAATAAGAAAATAAATACATTTGTTTTAGAAAAATAAGTACATAATTTATGCTTTAATTTAGGACGATGAACATAACAACTATTTTGAATGTAGATCTAATTAGTCTGTGTCAATTAATTAATGAGCAACTTGTCCTTGAATGGTCTTCGCTAATAATAATTGTTCAATGTCAGGTACATGTAACATAGAGACACATCTAATAGTTTAAGTGTAAGGACCTCTTTGTTTGCTTAATACAGCTTTCATGTGCGATAAAATATGTTCACTAGTGTAAGTTGAACCAAAAGCTGAAAGTTGGCCGAATGCTTGGCAGTTGACAATAGCAGACGACTTTCCTAAACAGATTCCTTCCAGATTTTCCTGCAAATCGGCATTTTTTGATGCTCATTTTTCATATAATATGTTTAAAACTATAAAATCGCCCATATTCCTACAATAATAAAAAAAAAAAGATACAGATCTAAGTAGGTTGTAGTAAGATCATGCCTGCCAGGTTTGATGTGGTATGAAAACAGGATTCAATGAATTTGAAAGTCTTGCCTTTGTTTAGAAAACTCCGCTTTGTGTGCTTCAATGTACTTCGAAAAAAAAAAACCATCTATCTTAATATGGCTTAAATTAGGGAAGTAAGTTAAATGTTTTGATTTTGATTCCACGGTAAGATATGTCCAGTTTCAATATAAATCCATTCCACGGTAAGATATGTCCAGTTTCAATATAAATCCATTCCACGGTAAGATATGTCCAGTTTCAATATAAATCCATTCCACGGTAAGATATGTCCAGTTTCAATATAAATCCATTCCACGGTAAGATATGTCCAGTTTCAATATAAATCCATTCCACGGTAAGATATGTCCAGTTTCAATATAAATCCATTCCACGGTAAGATATGTCCAGTTTCAATATAAATCCATATTTCACGGTAAGATCTGTCCAGTTTCAATATAAATCCACATTTCACGGTAAGATATGTCCAGTTTCAATATAAATCCATTCCACGGTAAGATATGTCCAGTTTCAATATAAATCCATATTCCACGGTAAGATATGTCCAGTTTCAATATAAATTCATTCCAGTGGTCTAATACTTTAAGTGACTTGAATTGTCTGTAAATCAATAAACTTAGGTTGCCGATTACTGGTATAGAAGACGCGTCTGTAATATAAAAAATAAAATATAAAATTACAAACTTGAAGCAGAAAAAAAAGGTAAACTTTTAAAGTGAAAATTATTCCTACAAAATTGTAGTACTTCCACAGGTCATTAACCTTAGCTTTCTTTCTGTCTGATAAGAGGGAGATTTAAATATTACTTAGACAGGTTTATGGGTGGCTTTGCGATAGGGTCACGTGGTGCACATGAAATGATGACGTCATCACAGGCAGGATTACTTTTTGTTTTAATGGGTGTGAGATTAAAGAGAGATTATTTCTTTCTGTTGTTCGGCTCGAAACATTAGCCTCTTGTTGTATGTATGTCTGCCAAAATATGTGTTTGTGTATTAGTGTGTGTATAAGTGTGTGTATATATACGTGTATATGTGTGTATGTATAGGCCTATATGTGTGTATATGTGTGTCTATGTTTGTGTATATGTGTGTATATGTGTGTATATATGTGTGTATATGTGTAAGTATATGCGTGAGTATATGTGTAAGTATGTGTGTGTATATATTTTGTGTGTATGTGTGTATATGTGTGTATATGTGTATATGTGTGAGTATGTGTGTATATGTGTGTGTATATGTGTGTGTATATATTTTGTGAGTATGTGTGTATATGTGTGAGTATGTGTGTATATATGCGTGTATATATGTGTGAGTATGTGTGTATATATGTGTGAATATGTGTGTATATGTGTGTATATGTGTGTGTATATGTGTGTGTATATATTTTGTGTGTATGTGTGTATATGTGTGTATATGTGTATATGTGTGAGTATGTGTGTATATATGCGTGTATATATGTGTGAGTATGTGTGTATATGTGTGTGTATATGTGTGTATATGTGTGTATATGTGTGTATATGTGTGTATATGTGTGTATATGTGTGTATATGTGTGTATATGTGTGTATATGTGTGTATATGTGTATATGTGTGTATATGTGTGTATATGTGTGAGTATATATGTATATGTGTGTGTATATGGGTGTGTATATGTGTGTATATGTGTGTATATGTGTGTATATGTGTGAATATATATGTGTGTGTGTGAGTATATATGTGTGTATATGTGTGTGTATATGTGTGTATATGTGTATATGTGTGTATATGTGTGTGTATATGTGTGTATATGTGTGTATATGTGTGAATATATATGTGTGTGTGTGTGAGTATGTGTGTGGATATGTGTGTGTATATGTGTGTATATGTGTATATGTGTGTATATGTGTGTATATGTGTGTATATGTGTGTATATGTGTGTATATGTGTGAGTATATGTGTGTGTGTGTGTGAGTGTATATGTGTGTATATGTGTTTGTATATGTGTGTATATGTATATATGTGTGTGTGTGTGAGTATGTGTGTGGATATGTGTATATGTGTGTATATGTGTGTGTATATGTGTGTATATGTATATATGTGTGTATATGTGTGTATATGTGTATATGTGTGTATATGTGTGTGTATATGTGTGTATATGTATATATGTGTGTATATGTGTGTGTATATGTGTGTATATGTGTGTGTATATGTGTGTATATGTGTGTATAGGTGTGTATATGTGTGTGTATATGTGTGTGTTTAATCTTATTAATGCGTGGTTTAAGTATATCTGTGTGTGTATGTTGTGTGTGCTGTATATGTTGTGCGTGTTGTGTATGTTGTGTATGCTTTGTGTGTTGTGCATGTTGTGTGTGTTGTGTGTGTATGTTGTGTGTGTTGTGTGTGTATGTTGTGTGTGTTGTGTGTGCTGTATATGTTTTGTGTGTTGTGTATGTTGTGTGTGTTGTGTGTGTATGTTGTGTGTGTTGTGTGTGCTGTATATGTTGTGTGTTGTGTGTGTGTTGTATATGTTTTGTGTGTTGTGTGTAATTTGTCTATGTTGTGTGTGCGTTGAGTGTGTTGTGTGTGGGTCATACATTTGCATTACCTTTCTCATTCATCAAGTTCATTTTTATTAACGAGTCTATTTCAGTCTATTATCATTGTTGTTCTGTCATAGTTTTTTGTCTCTCATTTTAAGGATTAATTAATTCCCCGGATTAGCCTCCCCGGCCCTCCCCCCCTCCTTTTCCTCTCTTACAGAAACCAATGTCTCGATGATCCGGTCAGTGACCGTCTGCTGTGGCATCAACGCCACGGTGGTCCAGCCCTACCCACTATGGTGTCCCACAGTGTCAGAAAGTCGTGAAGCTGTAAGTGTAAACTGTAAGTGTAAACTGTAAGTGTAAACTGTAAGTGTAAACTGTAAGTGTAAACTAACTAAAAGGCTGACATTACGGCCTGCTACGGACGTTTGTTTTTTATCAAACAAAGTGTTGAGGTTCGATTTGAAAAATAAACAAACTACAAAATTGAATCAAATTAAAAAAATATGAAAACAAAACAAAATAAACAAACTATAACAAATGTTATATAAAATTAAAAATAAGATTAAAAAACACAAATGCGCGCATCCAGAAAAAAATCCAAGGGTCGTCCACATGAACGTTACGTAATAAGAAAAAATTAAAAACAATACTAAACAAGATGGCGGATTTTGGCTCTCAAATTGTGTGGCAAAGTTCTTGTGGACAGTTTCGTCTAGGGAGGGAGGGAAGGGGGGAGGCTGGGCTTCATTCAATTAATATTTCGAAGAAGTTGGTTCCGCTTATATTGTTTTACTTATAAATAAACTTTGTAGCGAATTAGCTTTTTTTTTTGCAGTCGTTCGAAACCACCAAAATGTTACTTCAAAAAAAAAAACTAGAAGGCGGTACGTGTCTAGTCGTCTGTATTGTTTTTTGAAAGAAACAAACTTGTGGTAAAGAGAGATCTGGAGGTAAGTGGCCGCCGTATTGGCCGCGACCGTTTCGGCACTGGATGTTTTGGCACTGCATGTTTTGGCACTGGATGTTTTTGGCAATGGATGTTTTGGCACTGGATGTTTTGTTTTAGTGACATGAAACGTTTTAGCGCCAACACGCTATGATTCATGACCTTATATGTGGACAACCCTTACATATTTTCTTTTTTACACAAAATGTATATTGTTACTTTTCTTGAAACTTTCCAAGTACAAAAGAAATCCTTTCCAACATTAAATTTACTTTTTATTTTACCCCCCCCCCCCTGGTTTCGGTTGCGCCTCGCGTCTGACGGAAATCGGGATTAACGAGAAGGCGTTTCCCCAATGGCGCAATTCGGGATTAAACTAAGAATGAATGTCTATGTGTTCTCGGCTCCAAATGCAGATACAAAAAAACAACAACAGATAAATGTGTCTGTTCTCTGGTCTCGATGTTTCGTCTAAGTCTACCATTGCAGCTATGATATTATATTAACATTGTTGTGGGGGGAATGTCTGGTAATGAGCTGGACCTGTACTCCTTGACCAAATGAAACTGTTGACCCACTGCTTGCTTAACCCTGACAATAATTTGATCTAAAAAAGAATATGTTTTCATGGGACTTCTTAATATAAGACGCTTTTATTATTAGCATTCATTAGAGCGGGATTCTGTATTTTAGTAGACAAAGAGTTCTTATATTAACATGTGACTCTGTCCAACTGGTAAATGTTAAAAATAATGTGTCAATCGTCTATCATGGCCAACAATTTACTTCCTGGTAATAAATTGCAGTCGTGCACTAATTAAATATCTTATTCTTTTATTCACTCAGTTATTATCTGAGCTAACCTTTTTATGCTATGTTATTAGCAGAGGCGAAAAATACATGTGGGCTTAAAACAAATAACCTATGTGAACATTTTGGAATTTAAACCTTGCAAAGGACACGAGAATTTCCACAACCAACCCGCAACACAACCAACCCCCAACACAACCAACCCCCCAACACAACCATCACAAAAATTACTATTATTTATTATGGTTTCGCCTCTAACGTTTAGCCAGCATTTTGATCGCGGACGCCTTTTACTGCCTTGTGGCTGGGATTGAACTAATTCTACAGCGTTGTTGTAGACATCAAGAGTGGTAATATGAAGGTTGCAGTAACCAGCAGCAATGGTAATATGAAGGTTGCAGTAACCAGCAGCAGTGGTGATATGAAGGCTGCAGTAACCAGCAGCAGTGGTGATATGAAATGTAGTGGCTAATGGAAAATTTTTCGTGTTTGTAATTTTTCATTTGGTATGAATGAATCAATGAATATAAAACAAAAAAAAATGTTTTATGTTGCAATTATTTTGTTTTAATGTTTGGTTTTCATACCAATAAATGAACACAGTGGCTGGCTTGTATAATTTGGTCACAAAATCTGTAGCTAATTAAGTCACCTATAACGAAACCAAGAAACGTAACATATATTTTCTATTTATACTCTAGACATGAACACTGGCTTTATACAGGGGGGGGGGGGGGAGGGGGTCTGTGCAATGGTAACCGTGATATTAAAAACTTTATAAGTAAACACTGGTGAATAAATACTTCCAGTTGTCTGAAAACTGTTCATTATTTAATTATAGTGTAATATAGGCTAATGGAATTTATTATTTTTTGTATAGTGTGTAGCAAAGTATTACGTAAAACACTATGAATCGAGCCTAGTAGGGTATTATGTATAGTGTGAATAATATTGTGTAATGTATAAGGTATGCTCATCAGACGAAATTGTTTGCTGAATTATTATTTATGTAACATTCTACAACAAAATGAAACATCTTTTGTTACAGAGGGGAAAAAAACAACACATTTTAATGATTCGCTTTCCTGATCAATTATTTCATTAAAATAAAATTGTCAACACATTCCAATTAGATCTAAGTCCCGGGAGAAAAATTCTAAAAAGAAATAATTTATAACTATTGTTTAAAGGATTGTTTGTTTAGTTCTGAAAATAATGACAACGAAATAATCAAACCAGAGAAATACAAGCAAAATGTAAACATTGGAGAATTTATTAATCATTGTAAGACAAGAATAGAAACTAGATATAATATGGATCTAACAGCTGGTAAGATGGGAGGGATAGGCCTACACACACAGACACACACACAGTCACACACAGACAGACAGAGAGAATGATTGTGTAATTATCAGTCACATCTGCCGACTCAGCAAAATATAATTACAACCGGTGGCAGGAATTTCAAACAAAACTGACGTCAGTGGAAAAAATTCGTCACTCGGTGTCAGCTATATAGGTCACAGCCAAATACATTAGTGTTACATTTCAGTTACTAAAGAAAGATAAAGTGCATGTTACGTTGGCGTAGAACAACTTTTGTCAAAGTGGGCATATTGAAGTAGGACAACGCTTGCCAAATGGGGCATATTGGAGTAGGACAACTGTTGTCAAAGTGGGCATATTGGAGTAGGACAACTGTTGTCAAAGTGGGCATATTGGAGTAGGACAACTGTTGTCAAAGTGGGCATATTGGAGTAGGACAACTGTTGTCAAAGTGGGCATATTGGAGTAGGACAATTGTTGTCAAAGTGGGCATATTGGAGTAGGACAACTGTTGTCAAAGTGGGCATATTGGAGTAGGACAACTGTTGTCAAAGTGGGCATATTGGAGTAGGACAACTGTTGTCAAAGTGGGCATAGTGGAGTAGGACAACTGTTGTCAAATTGCTTTTAGCATAGCAGGATATGGTGTAGGACAACTATTATCATAGCGGGCATATGGTGTAGGTGTTAAGCAAATATTTAGTGAATATGTTTCGAGCGAATTAATTATTTTTACACTACAACAAAATATTACAAAATGCAACGAAAAAGAAAAACAAGAGAAAAATAATGTTACAGGTAGATGAGTAGACAGGTAGATGAGTACACAGGTAGATGAGTACACAGGTAGATGAGTACACAGATTGATGACATAATTGACTCGCACCTGACACAGCTGTTTTAACCTTGTCACAATAGCACAAAGTGAGGCGTGGGGTAGGGCGGCAGGGGTGGCAGGGGTGGCCGGGGTGTGAGCTAGAAGCAGTGGCATTTAGTAAGTATCAATCCATAGCAAAGATCTAATTCTTACATCTGATCCAACATGCTGTGAAAACATATAGCGACATGGATCACTGCTGCACGACCGGCAGCGCCCTGAATTTGATAAGCATCACATCTAGAAATAATTGTCATGGATTGGAGGGGGGGGGGGTAAATATACAGACCTGCACGTTCTACCTGCTTATTGATTAGGTTGTGGAGTTGTTGACAAGTTGGTTCTCATAGTGTTGGTGCCCAAGGCACATACACAATTATACAAACCGTTCTATATAGGCTACATATCAGGAATTTAATAATTAATTAACATAATATAATTCAAATACAATTTATGTGCAAGTACGAATTGTAAATTGTCTTCAATAATAGACAGACAACTAGATAGATATATCAATAATAGATAGATAGATAGATAGATAGATAGATAGATAGACAAACAGACAGACAAATAGATTGATGAAAGATAAATAGATAGATAGATAGACAAAGAGGTACATATATAGAGAACAGATAGATAGATAGATAGATAGATAGATAGTTGATTAATAAATAGATAGATAGTTGATTAATAAATAGATAAATAGTTGATTAATAAATAGATAAATATTTGATTAATAAATAGATAAATAGTTGATTAATAAATAGATAAATAGTTGATTAATAAATAGATAAATATTTGATTAATAAATAGATAGATAGTTGATTAATAAATAGATAAATAGTTGATTAATAAATAGATAAATATTTGATTAATAAATAGATAGATAGTTGATTAATAAATAGATAAATAGTTGATTAATAAATAGATAAATATTTGATTAATAAATAGATAGATAGTTGATTAATAAATAGATAAATATTTGATTAATAAATAGATAGATAGTTGATTAATAAATAGATAAATAGTTGATTAATAAATAGATAAATAGTTGATTAATAAATAGATCTTTTCCAAACTTTTCTTATCTAATTGTATTTTCTTTCTCAACCTTGTGTGTTTTTTTTTTTTACACTTCTTAAATTCTTGTTTCCATGCAGTTCAAGAAAAAAAAATGGTGAGCTTGCGATGTAGGTTAGAAAAAAGCAACAACAAAGAAAATAAATTCGCTAACATGATTTTACCCTCTCTTTTTGCCTGCTACCCTTCCCACCATATCACCCCCCCCCCTTCTTTCCCAACCTGCTTCTCAAATATTTAACACTATGCGGGCTCTCTTTCATTTTTTGAAAGATGATATCAAGTATAATGGTGTTTTGTTTAATTGTTCATGATTAAAAAATAAAAACAAGTCATTCCCTAGTATGTGTACCGCCTCAACATAAATGACTAAATACTGTGGCTGTATTAACTGTGTGTGTGACAGAATGATCCAGCAGACAGACCCCACGCAGAGATGACCGAGATATTGTCTTGAGAATAAACCTACCTGGCCTTCGTCAGCGACATCATGGTCCTATGTACCTGATGGAAGCCGATATCAGGAAACAGAACAAAGATTCTATTGATTGTGTGAGTGAATGTGAGTGAGTGTGAGTGAGTGTGTGTGAGTAGGTGTGTGTTTTCATTGTTTGTGCCTGATAGGACAATGGTAATGGCCAGATAAGGGTCAGATCGATTGGCTTTATTGATAACACAAACAAAAATTATTATTTTTTGTAGAAAAGGGAAAGAGAAAAAACAAACAATTGTCATCATTAAGGCATAAAATGACATCGTGTAAGATTACTACAAGATGTCATTTTAATCTGATGTCATTAGGTCCTGGCCTCCCGCGTAGTGGATGATTGACACACACAAAAAGGACAACTCTTGGAGACTAAAATTAAATTACTTCCCTTTGTAAATAAAGTCCCCTGACCAAAACAAAACATAAAAACGCTGACACTTTAGTTTGGGAGATTTAAAAAAAATAGGGGGGAAGGTGACATTTCGTATTTTTTATAGAGTGGGGAAACTCTTAATTGGGTCTTGAAGACAATGTGTGGACCCCAGGGTAATCCAGATTTAGCCCCAAGGCTAAAATATAGGTGATTGTGTGGCCAGCATTATGCACAGCCGTCTTTTATTTAGCCTAACTAAGTTCAGGTACCCGATCAGCGCTGAGTAGACTTATAAAGTAGGCCCGTTATTAAAGAAAAGATTTTTTATTCTAGACTATTGCCTGTTGGACTTAACATTTTTAGAATATAAATTGTAGACAATATATTTTCGATCATAAATTAACAATTGAATTTGTAACTTGTTTAAATCTGCAAAATGTTGATGCAACAACGTTGATAAAATTATTTTATCTTTTTATATAATAAATAGATTTTGACAAACCTCAAGTACACTACACAACTACTGACCTAGCTAATGTAATGTCCACTGTTATCATAGACCAGTAATAGCATACGTCTGGAATTGTGCCCAGATGACCAACAGTTAAATCAACCCTGGTGTCTGGAACTGAGAGTTGGTCTATACAGTAAGACAAATGTTGGCTTGGTTGGCTCCTGATTGATGTGGGCCCCCTCCCTCCCAACATCCTCTCTTCCTGTGTTAGATATTATGTTTACTAGCGACACTGAGTATAGACGTATAGACGTGTTTGTATTTTGTGTTGTGTCTCATTATGGTGTTATTACTGGATATGGACGTAAGAGTTTACTAATTAACTTAGCACTTAGTGTAAAATAGAATATGGTGGACAGATAGATCTGTGGATGATAGAGAAACTAGATAGATAGACAGACACAAAGATAAGTAAATAGATAGAAAGAGAGAGAGAAAGTAGGACATATAGATAGATAGTATTGATAGATCAGTTGATATATCTTGATGTGTCAGTTAAACAACCAGATATATATTATAACGATATACAGACAGGTAAGTTGATCGATAGTTGAGACAGAAACAGATAGCTAAAATGATAGGCAGGTTTAGAGATAGATAAAATCTCGCATCGATAAAAAGAGTAATGGATAGACATTGAGAGAGAGATGAGTGGATGGATACCTAGAGATAGATAGAATGAGACATATTGTTAGATAACTATATAGATAAATGATAGATAGATAAATAGATAGATAGATGATAGATGAGAAATATGTGTTAGATAAATCGATAAATAGCCAGATAGACAGGCAAACAGACATATATATATATATATATATATATATATATATATATATATATATATATATATATATATATATATATATATAAAATATATATGTATATATATAGATAGATAGATAAATTGATATAGATAGATATATATAGAGAGATAGGATAGATAGATAGATAGATAGATAGATAGAGAGAGAGCGATAGATAGATAGATATAGACAGAGAGCAATAGATGATAGATAGATAGATAGATAGATAGATAGATAGATAAATAGATAGAGAGATAGATAGATTGATAGATAGATAGATAGATAGATAGATAGATAGATAGATAGATAGATAGATAGATAGATAGATAGATAGATAGATAGATAGATAAATAAATATATATAGATAGAGAGAGAGAGAGAAAGAAAGAGAGACTGAGAGAGAGAGAGAGAGGTTGCAATACGCCAAAGAAAGATGTGGCTGTTGTGCTTGCCACGGTCCGCTGATTCTCCAAACGGTTAACGCCGTGATTAAAACTACAGACCAATACCATTAGCGCTTGGTCGATAGATCGATTGTGTGGAAATGTTATATGGTCTCTTTGCTCTTTGCTAGGGTTTGTTACCTGAAACACAGTTAAGGTGGGGAGTTTGTTCTAAAATATTCAAAGATAATGCATCAAACATGTTGTAATGAATTTTTTTTTGTTTAATGAGTGATCGTTACTTGTGAGCTGATTTTTTTTTAAAAATTGAACTTATGGACATTTTGTGTGAGTTATATGGTTCGGCCATGTGTTGCGGCACAAAAGCCTGTCAAAAACAATCCTCCAGGGTACGGTAGAAGGTGGGCGTCGGAGAGGCCGTCAGCGGAGATGCTGGTTCGACAATGTAAAGTATTGGACAGGGCTGCAGCTGACTCAACAATTGCCAACCGCTTAAGATAGCAAAAGTCAAGACTGCTAAGGTGTCCATTCGCTCCCCCCCCCCAATGACCACAACGGTCATGTGATTGATGATGGTGATGGTATGATGACGAATTTATCTTTAGGACATATTTAATTCAATGGTTCAATTGGGTCTTTGCAAACTTTAATTGACTAACCAATGTTTAAATTTATATTTGTTAGATTTCTAAAAAATTATTGAATATTTCTAAATAGACAAAAGCTTTTAAATCACACAGTCATTTATATGCCTGAACAAAACAAGATTGGGAGGGTCAACTCTAGGACTAAGTTCTGGAAGGTTCAACTCTTATATAAGTTCTGGAAGGAGCAACTCTAGAGCGAAGTACTGCTATGCGTATTGATATTTAATCAACTCCAGGTCCGCTTCAACACTTTGAAAGTCTAGCACATAGGTTCTCAACCTTTTTCGGCTCACCGCCCCCTTTTTACAATTTTTTTGCCGCTCACCGCCCCCCCCCCCCTTTCAGCCCATCTGAACTATAGTTTCAGCAATTTTTTTAGGCGTACTAAACTTTTTGTGGGATTAATTATCTTTAAAAAAAACTGAAAAGGAAACATATTGTAAGAATTAATAGATCAAAAAATTGCCTTAACAAAAGGTTTAAATAAATCAATGCGAATCGTTGGCCTGGTGTGTTGCTAGCAATTTGTCTATTTTTGCATCAATTTTGGTTGCAAAAGCCTTTAAGTCTAATGATCAGTAATATTTGTTATATTAAAAAACAGAACATGTTCGGCATCATTATTGAATCAAATGTCGAAACATTTTTTGTTAAAGGGAGATAATTAGCCCGTTTTATTTGAGCTAATATTTCTGTTTTTTTTCTTTTATAAAAAACAAGCTACATTGCCCGGCGTTGCCCGGGTGAAAAAAAAAGGACTGTCTGGGGTGCAGATAACAAATATATAAACTACACTTACTGAATACTTTTAGGAAAGTAAATAAATATTGTAATAGGGTAAAAAAAATTGTCAAATATTTTTATTTAACAAAATCTATATTGCCTATAGATTTACAATGTCTTTTGTTTTTAAAAGTTTGAAAAATTAATTGTCGAAAAAAAAAAGTATAGTCTAACTGGAGAATCGAACCCTGGTCGCCCGTATAGCAGTCCACTACGTTTACCACTGAGCTATCGAAGACATATCTCCGATGTGAAAAATTATAAGACGGTATATTGGGCTAGGCCTAGATAGGTCAGTGACACACGTGTTTTCAAATTGACCAATGGGGATGCTCGCGGGGCTTAACACTGTCTTTTTATATATATAGATAAACGGCTTACAATTTATAACTTAGAAATGATCAAACTGTAAAAAGTATTTGAAAATTATATAAATATTATATGACTAAAGAATTTATATGTATATTTTCAAACATTACAATAACTACCCAGTTTGTATAATTACTACTTATCTATACCGCTTTACTATCATATCATATCATATATATATATAAATCTCAAAAGGAATATGTATGTATGTATGTGGCTGGCTGGCTGGCTGGCTGGCTGGGTATGTACATACCGCATAATCTTTTTAAATACTGGACATAAAAACGTGAAATTTGCTACAAAAATTCTTTGCGTTACGGCGGTGAACACTGTCAAGGTTTTAAAAAAAATAAGATGACCGCAGTGGTCAGTTTGGTCAAAAAACGCGAATAAAACGACATATTTTGGGTTCATGTTAAAATTGCCGTTCCAACTTTTTATAGTTTTTCGATCGATCGCGCTAAAAAAAATAAAAAAAGGATGGCGTTGAGATTTTTTCAGGATGACGTCATCAAAGTTTGCGCAGAGATAGCTAGCCGGCTTTTCGTTATGACGTCATCAAATTTTGCGTATTCATTTAAAATTAACTTTGCTTCAATGTTTGCTAATGTATTTTATGAATGAATAGAACAAAATATATTCACGTTTTAATTCGTGTCGTATACGAAATATAAACTTTTGTAGTTATTGCGTGCATTCTCATTATAACTGCTTGAGTAGTAAGAGTGTATGTAAACATAACTTTTAGCTTTTTCAATTCGTTTGAAGCGGGCGTAAACGCATTAAAATCTTTCTAGCGGGAAATATTTCACTCAATTCGTTTCTAGCGGGAAATATTTCACGTTTCAGTTCGTTTCGGTTGTAGCGGGCGTACAAAATCTCATTCACATTTAAATTTGTGACGTATACATCGATAAACTTTTTAACGGGCAGGGTTTTATTAATTGCCGTATATATTAACTGTGTAGCGGGCAATCTCATTATAACTCCATGGGTAGATAAAGTGTATGTAAAATATCATTATGCGATTAAATTGAACACAATTTTTTTTTTTTAAAGTTTCTTCTTTGTTTCTTATTGGTTTCATTTGTTATTGTTTTACATGTTGAATAGAAAAAATAATTCTAAGTTTGCTTCCAAAGCAACAATAAATAAATAAACAGCAAATAAACAAAAACAACACAACATAGGTCTGCGACTTAATGTTTGTCGTAAAAAAATATATCAAACAATCATTAAAAAAAAAGTACTGTCGAATGTTCTTTATCAATGAATAGAACAAAATATATTCATGTTTTAATTTGCGTCGTAATTTATAGCGGGCAATTTTGTAATTGTTATAATGGGTGATGAGTAATGATTTTAACGGGTAATTCATGTTGTAGCGGGCAAATAAAAAATTACCTTTAATTGCCTTATATATTAACTGTGTAGCGGGCAATCTCATTATAACTCCATGGATATGTAAAGTGTATGTAAAAGATCATTATGCGATTACATTGAACACAATGTAACAAAAAAAAAATTTCTTCTTTGTTTCTTATGGGTTTCATTTGTTATTGTTTTACATGTTAAATAGAAAATTTAATTATAAGTTTGCTTCCAAAGCTACAATAAATAAATAAATAGTAAATAACAAAAACAACACAACATAGGTCTGCGACTTAATGTTTGTCGTAAAAAAAATATATCAAACAATCATTAAAAAAAAAATAAAAGTACTGTCGAATGTTCTTAATCAATGAATAGAACAAAATATATTCATGTTTTAATTTGCGTCGTAATTTATAGCGGGCAATTTTGTAATTGTTATAATGGGTGATGAGTAATGATTTTAACGGGTAATTCATGTTGTAGCGGGCAAATAAAAAATTACCTCACGTTTAAATTCGTGTCGTAGGTCATGCGGGCAATCTCATTATAACTGCCTGAGTAGTTAGAGTGTATGTAAACATAACGTTTAGCCGGTTCGGAGGACCGGGCACATAACGGCTTGTATATATATAAATCTCAAAAGGAATATGTATGTATGTATGTATGTGGCTGGCTATGTACATACCGCATAATCTTTTTAAATACTGAACATAAAAACGTGAAATTTGCTACAAATATTCTTTGCGTTACGGCGGTGAACACTGTCAAGGTTTAAAAAAAATTAAAATGACCGCAGTGGTCAGTTTGGTCAAAAAACGTGAAAAAAAACACAACTTTTGATTCACATTGTCTTTGCCAGTACAACTTTTTATAGTTTTTCGTCACAAAGTTAGAAAAAAAAAGGATGCGCTGAGATTATTTTTATGACGTCATCAATCTTTGCGCATGGATTTTATAGCAATGAAGGGACATTTTTCATTCATGTTTAAATTGACGTCATCAAACTATGTGCATGGATTTTATTATCTCAACTCAATGACGGGAACAAATTTTTCTTCATGTTTAAATTGTCTACGTGCCGTAAACAACATAAATTCTTTACACTACCAATACTGTAGTTGATTTTCTTAATCTATCACTACTTTAATACTTTACACTGTGAATACATGACTTAAAGCTAATTAATAATTTAAAACTTTACAAGCATAGGACAAAGCAAATAGATTTAGCATTTTTTTTTCTGTTTCGGGAAGTAATACCGACGCCTTACTAAGCTTATTTAAACGCAGTGGTCCTGGTTACACTCTATATTTAAGCTTATAATTATATGGCGTCATCAAATTTTGCGTATTTATGCGTTTAAGAAGGGAAAAAAATTTTGTTTTAATTTGCGTCGTTATTTGTGGAATGCAATATTTAAATGGTATAAGTTACCGGAAAATACTTTATCCCCGCTTAAGACTATTGTTTATAACTCCATGGGTTATTTTATCCAGTTCCGAGAACTGGGCACCTTTAGGCTTATCGCCTAGGTAACGGCCATTGTTTAAATTACCGGGCAATGTTTAAAATTACCGGGCAATGTTTATAACACCGGGCAATGTTTATAATACCGGGCAATGTTTAAATTACCGGGCAATGTTTAAATTACCGGGCAATGTTTATAATACCGGGCAATGTTTATAATACCGGGCAATGTTTAAATTACTGGGCAATGTTTAAATTACCGGGCAATGTTTAAATTACCGGGCAATGTTTATAATACCGGGCAATGTTTATAATACCGGGCAATGTTTAAATTACCGGGCAATGTTTAAATTACCGGGCAATGTTTAATTTGCCGGGCAATGTTCAAATTGCCGGAACTAAATTTTTAAAGTTTTAATTTGTGTCGTATACGTTTTATAAACATTATTTCATAAGGGTTTCATTTGTTATTGTTTTACATGTTGAATAGAAAATTTAATTCTAAGTTTGCTTCCAAAGCAACAATAAATAAATAAATAGCAAATAAACAAAAACAACACAACATAGGTCTGCGACTTAATGTTTGTCGTAAAAAAAATATATCAAACAATCATTAAAAAAAAAAAAAGTACTGTCGAATGTTCTTAATCAATGAATAGAACAAAATATATTCATGTTTTAATTTGCGTCGTAATTTATAGCGGGCAATTTTGTAATTGTTATAATGGGTGATGAGTAATGATTTTAACGGGTAATTCATGTTGTAGCGGGCAAATAAAAAATTACCTCACGTTTAAATTCGTGTCGTAGGTCATGCGGGCAATCTCATTATAACTGCCTGAGTAGTTAGAGTGTATGTAAACATAACTTTTAGCCGGTTCGGAGGACCGGGCACATAACGGCTTGTATATATATAAATCTCAAAAGGAATATGTATGTATGTGGCTGGCTGGCTGGCTGGGTATGTACATACCGCATAATCTTTTTAAATACTGGACATAAAAACGTGAAATTTGCTACAAATATTCTTTGCGTTACGGCGGTGAACACTGTCAAAGTTTACAAAAAAATAAAATGACCGCAGTGGTCAGTTTGGTCAAAAAACGCGAATAAAACTACATATTTTGGGTTCATGTTGAATTTGCCGTTCCAACTTTTTATAGTTTTTCGTCACAAAGTTAGAAAAAAAAGGATGCGCTGAGATTATTTTTATGACGTCATCAATCTTTGCGCATGGATTTTATAGCAATGAAGGGACATTTTTCATTCATGTTTAAATTGACGTCATCAAACTGTGTGCATGGATTTTATTATCTCAACTCAATGACGGGAACAAATTTTCTTCATGTTTAAATTGTCTACGTGCCGTAAACAACATAAATTCTTTACACTACCAATACTGTAGTTGATTTTCCTAATCTATCACTACTTTAATACTTTACACTGTGAGTACATGACTTAAAGCTAATTAATAATTTAAAACTTTACAAACATAGGACAAAGCAAAAAGATTTAGCATTTTTTTTTCTGTTTCGGGAAGTAATACCGACGCCTTACTAAGCTTATTTAAACGCAGCGGTCCTGGTTACACTCTATATTTAAGCTTATAATTATATGGCGTCATCAAATTTTGCGTATTTATGCGTTTAAGAAGGGAACAAAATTTTGTTTTAATTTGCGTCGTAATTTGTAAAATGCAATATTTAAATGGTATAAGTTACCGGAAAATACTTTATGCCCGCTTAAGACTATTGTTTATAACTCCATGGGTTATTTTATCCAGTTCCGAGAACTGGGCACCTTTAGGCTTATCGCCTAGGTAACGGCCATTGTTTAAATTACCGGGCAATGTTTAAATTACCGGGTAATGTTTAAATTACCGGGTAATGTTTATAATACCGGGCAATGTTTATAATACCAGGCAATGTTTAAATTACCGGGCAATGTTTAAATTACCGGGCAATGTTTATAATACCGGGCAATGTTTATAATACCGGGCAATGTTTAAATTACCGGGCAATGTTTAAATTACCGGGCAATGTTTAAATTACCGGTCAATTTTTCTAATACCGGGCAATGTTTATAATACCGGGCAATGTTTAAATTACCGGGCAATGTTTAAATTTCCGGGCAATGTTTAATTTGCCGGGCAATGTTCAAATTGCCGGAACTAAATTTTTAAAGTTTTAATTCGTGTCGTATACGTTTTATAAACATTATTTCATAAGGGTTTCATTTGTAATTGTTTTACATGTTGAACAGAAAATTTAATTCTAAGTTTGCTTCCAAAGCAACAATAAATAAATAAATAGCAAATAAACAAAAACAACACAACATAGGTCTGCGACTTAATGTTTGTCGTAAAAAAAACATATCAAACAATCATTAAAAAAAAAAAAAAAGTACTGTCGAATGTTCTTAATCAATGAATAGAACAAAATATATTCATGTTTTAATTTGCGTCGTAATTTATAGCGGGCAATTTTGTAATTGTTATAATGGGTGATGAGTAATGATTTTAACGGGTAATTCATGTTGTAGCGGGCAAATAAAAAATTACCTCACGTTTAAATTCGTGTCGTAGGTCATGCGGGCAATCTCATTATAACTGACTGAGTAGTTAGAGTGTATGTAAACATAACTTTTAGCCGGTTCGGAGGACCGGGCACATAACGGCTTGTATATATATCATATATATATATAAATCTCAAAAGGAATATGTGGCTGGCTGGCTGGCTGGCTGGCTGGGTATGTACATACCGCATAATCTTTTTAAATACTGGACATAAAAACGTGAAATTTGCTACAAATATTCTTTGCGTTACGGCGGTGAACACTGTCAAGGTTTTAAAAAAATTAAAATGACCGCAGTGGTCAGTTTGGTCAAAAAACGCGAATAAAACGACATATTTTGGGTTCATGTTGAATTTTCCGTTCCAACTTTTTATAGTTTTTCGATCGATCGCGCTAAGAAAATTAAAAAAAAAGGATGGCGTTGAGATTATTTTTATGACGTCATCAATCTTTGCGCATGGATTTTATAGCAATGAAGGGACATTTTTCATTCATGTTTAAATTGACGTCATCAAACTATGTGCATGGATTTTATTATCTCAACTCAATGACGGGAACAAATTTTCTTCATGTTTAAATTGTCTACGTGCCGTAAACAACATAAATTCTTTACACTACCAATACTGTAGTTGATTTTCTTAATCTATCACTACTTTAATACTTTACACTGTGAATTCATGACTTAAAGCTAATTAATAATTTAAAACCTTACAAACATAGGACAAAGCAAATAGATTTAGCATTTTTTTTTCTGTTTCGGGAAGTAATACCGACGCCTTACTAAGCTTATTTAAACGCAGTGGTCCTGGTTACACTCTATATTTAAGCTTATAATTATATGGCGTCATAAAATTTTGCGTATTTATGCGTTTAAGAAGGGAACAAAATTGTGTTTTAATTTGCGTCGTTATTTGTGGAATGCAATATTTAAATGGTATAAGTCACCGGAAAATACTTTATCCCCGCTTAAGACTATTGTTTATAACTCCATGGGTTATTTTATCCAGTTCCGAGAACTGGGCACCTTTAGGCTTATCGCCTAGGTAACGGCCATTGTTTAAATTACCGGGCAATGTTTAAATTACCGGGCAATGTTTATAATACCGGGCAATGTTTATAATACCGGGCAATGTTTAAATTACCGGGCAATGTTTAAATTACCGGGCAATGTTTATAATACCGGGCAATGTTTATAATACCGGGCAATGTTTAAATTACCGGGCAATGTTTAAATTACCGGGCAATGTTTATAATACCGGGCAATGTTTATAATACCGGCCAATGTTTAAATTACCGGGCAATGTTTAAATTACCGGGCAATGTTTAAATTACCGGGCAATGTTTATAATACCGGGCAATGTTTATAATACCGGGCAATGTTTAAATTACCGGGCAATGTTTAAATTACCGTGCAATGTTCAAATTGCCGGAACTAAATTTTTAAAGTTTTAATTCGTGTCGTATACGTTTTATAAACATTATTTCATAAGGGTTTCATTTGTTATTGTTTTACATGTTGAATAGAAAATTTAATTCTAAGTTTGCTTCCAAAGCAACAATAAATAAATAAATAGTAAATAACAAAAACAACACAACATAGGTCTGCGACTTAATGTTTGTCGTAAAAAAATATATCAAACAATCATTAAAAAAAAAAAAAGTACTGTCGAATGTTCTTAATCAATGAATAGAACAAAATATATTCATGTTTTAATTTGCGTCGTAATTTATAGCGGGCAATTTTGTAATTGTTATAATGGGTGATGAGTAATGATTTTAACGGGTAATTCATGTTGTAGCGGGCAAAAATAAAAAATTACCTCACGTTTAAATTCGTGTCGTAGGTCATGCGGGCAATCTCATTATAACTACCTGAGTAGTTAGAGTGTATGTAAACATAACTTTTAGCCGGTTCGGAGGACCGGGCACATAACGGCTTGTATATATATAAATCTCAAAAGGAATATGTATGTGGCTGGCTGGGTATGTACATACCGCATAATCTTTTTAAATACTGGACATAAAAACGTGAAATTTGCTACAAATATTCTTTGCGTTACGGCGGTGAACACTGTCAAGGTTTTAAAACAATTAAAATGACCGCAGTGGTCAGTTTGGTCAAAAAACGCGAAAAAAACACAACTTTTGATTCACATTGTCTTTGCCAGTACAACTTTTTATAGTTTTTCGTCACAAAGTTAGAAAAAAAAGGATGCGCTGAGATTATTTTTATGACGTCATCAATCTTTGCGCATAGATTTTATAGCAATGAAGGGACATTTTTCATTTATGTTTAAATTGACGTCATCAAACTATGTGCATGGATTTTATTATCTCAACTCAATGACGGGAACAAATTTTCTTCATGTTTAAATTGTCTACGTGCCGTAAACAACATAAATTCTTTACACTACCAATACTGTAGTTGATTTTCTTAATCTATCACTACTTTAATACTTTACACTGTGAATACATGACTTAAAGCTAATTAATAATTTAAAACTTTAAGCAAATAGATTGAGCATTTTTTTTCTGTTTCGGGAACTAATACCGACGCCTTATTAAGCTTATTTAAACGCAGTGGTCCTGGTTACACTCTATATTTAAGCTTATAATTATATGGCGTCATCAAATTTTGCATATTTATGCGTTTAAAGACCAAGTGAAGAGCTTTTTATCAAAATTGAGTTAACATTAGATTTTGATAGTAAATAGTGTATTCAGTATCTGAATGTTAAAAAAAACATTTATACAAAATATCAAAGATACATTTTAAGTAATTAGTTCAATATTTGCACTTAAATGTGTGTGTTTTTCGGAAGATTACTCCAAATCTCGTAGCCATTTAAGATGTTTTTATTTCCGGCAATATAGGAAAGTGACGTAACATAAAGGATTCCGACTAGGAAAAATGAATATTGTCACGTGTTTTGAATCTATTGCCACATGTTTTGAATCTTTTCCCGGTTCTTATTTTTAACAAAATGGTTAAATATAGATTTATACCGTCTATTTTTATTTATTTATTTCCCTTGTGATACGTCACTGCCGTATGAGGCTATTCCAAATCTCGTTCCTTTGAGAAAAACCTCTTCACTTGGTCTTTAAGAAGTTTTGTTTTAATTTGCGTCGTAAATTGTAGAATGCAATATTTAAATGATTTAAGTTTCTGGAAAATACTTTATCCCCGCTTATAGACTATTGCTTATAACTCCATGGGTTATTTTATCCAGTTCCGAGAACTGGGCACCTTTATGCTTATCGCCTTGGTAACGGCCATTGTTTAAATTACCGGGCAATGTTTAAATTACCGGGCAATGTTTAAATTACCGGGCAATGTTTATAATACCGGGCAATGTTTAAATTACCGGGCAATGTTTAAATTACCGGGCAATGTTTAAATTAACGGGCAATGTTTATATTACCGGGCAATGTTTAATTTTCCGGGCAATGTTCAAATTGCTGGAACTAACTTTTTAAAGTTTTAATTCGTGTCGTATACGTTTTATAAACATTATTTCATATGGGTTTCATTTGTTATTGTTTTACATGTTGAATAGAAAATTTAATTCTAAGTTTGCTTCCAAAGCAACAATAAATAAATAAATAGCAAATAAACAAAAACAACACAACATAGGTCTGCGACTTAATGTTTGTCGTAAAAAAAATATATCAAACAATCATTAAAAAAAAATAAAAGTACTGTCGAATGTTCTTAATCAATGAATAGAACAAAATTTATTCATGTTTTAATTTGCGTCGTAATTTATAGCGGGCAATTTTGTAATTGTTATAATGGGTGATGAGTAATGATTTTAACGGGTAATTCATGTTGTAGCGGGCAAATAAAAAATTACCTCACGTTTAAATTCGTGTCGTAGGTCATGCGGGCAATCTCATTATAACTGCCTGAGTAGTTAGAGTGTATGTAAACATAACTTTTAGCTGGTTCGGAGGACCGGGCACATAACGGCTTGTATATATATAAATCTCAAAAGGAATATGTATGTATGTATGTGGCTGGCTGGCTGGCTGGCTGGCTGGCTGGCTGGGTATGTACATACCGCATAATCTTTTTAAATACTGGACATAAAAACTTGAAATTTGCTACAAATATTCTTTGCGTTACGGCGGTGAACACTGTCAAGGTTTTAAAAAAATTAAAATGACCGCAGTGGTCAGTTTGGTCAAAAAACGTGAAAAAAACACAACTTTTGATTCACATTGTCTTTGCCAGTACAACTTTTTATAGTTTTTCGTCACAAAGTTAGAAAAAAAAAAGGATGCGCTGAGATTATTTTTATGACGTCATCAATCTTTGCGCATGGATTTTATAGCAATGAAGGGACATTTTTCATTCATGTTTAAATTGACGTCATCAAACTATGTGCATGGATTTTATTATCTCAACTCAATGACGGGAACAAATTTTCTTCATGTTTAAATTGTCTACGTGCCGTAAACAACATAAATTCTTTACACTACCAATACTGTAGTTGATTTTCTTAATCTATCACTACTTTAATACTTTACACTGTGAATACATGACTTAAAGCTAATTAATAATTTAAAACTTTACAAACATAGGACAAAGCAAATAGATTTAGCATTTTTTTTTCTGTTTCGGGAAGTAATACCGACGCCTTACTAAGCTTATTTAAACGCAGTGGTCCTGGTTACACTCTATATTTAAGCTTATAATTATATGGCGTCATCAAATTTTGCGTATTTATGCGTTTAAGAAGGGAACAAAATTTTGTTTTAATTTGCGTCGTAATTTGTAGAATGCAATATTTAAATGGTTTAAGTAAAAAAATTAAGTTACCGGAAAATACTTTATCCCCGCTTAAGACAATTGCTTATAACTCCATGGGTTATTTTATCCAGTTCCGAGAACTGGGCACCTTTAGGCTTATCGCCTTGGTAACGGCCATTGTTTTAATTACCGGGCAATGTTTAAATTACCGGGCAATGTTTATAATACCAGGCAATGTTTAAATTACCGGGCAATGTTTAAATTACCGGGCAATGTTTATAATACCGGACAATGTTTAAATTACCGGGCAATGTTTAAATTACCGGGCAATGTTTATAATACCGGGCAATGTTTATAATACCGGGAAATGTTTAAATTACCGGGCAATGTTTAAATTACCGGGCAATGTTTATAATACCGGGCAATGTTTATAATACCGGGTAATGTTTAAATTACCGGGCAATGTTTAAATTACCGGGCAATGTTTATAATACCGGGCAATGTTTATAATACCGGGCAATGTTTAAATTACCGGGCAATGTTTATAATACCGGGCAATGTTTATAATACCGGGCAATGTTTATAATACCGGGCAATGTTTAAATTACCAGGCAATGTTTAAATTACCGGGCAATGTTTAATTTGCCGGGCAATTTTCAATTTGCCGGAACTAAATTTTTAAAGTTTTAATTCGTGTCGTATACGTTTTATAAACATTATTTCATAAGGGTTTCATTTGTTATTGTTTTACATGTTGAATAGAAAAATTAATTCTAAGTTTGCTTCCAAAGCAACAATAAATAAATAAATAGGAAAAAAACAAAAACAACACAACATAGGTCTGCGACTTAATGTTTGTCGTAAAAAAAATATATCAAACAATCATTAAAAAAAAAAAAGTAGTGTCGAATGTTCTTAATCAATGAATAGAACAAAATATATTCATGTTTTAATTTGCGTCGTAATTTATAGCGGGCAATTTTGTAATTGTTAAAATGGGTGATGAGTAATGATTTTAACGGGTAATTCATGTTGTAGCGGGCAAATAAAAAATTACCTCACGTTTAAATTCGTGTCGTAGGTCATGCGGGCAATCTCATTATAACTGCCTGAGTAGTTAGAGTGTATGTAAACATAACTTTTAGCCGGTTCTGAGGACCGGGCACATAACGGCTTGTATATATATAAATCTCAAAAGGAATATGTATGTATGTGGCTGGCTGGCTGGCTGGGTATGTACATACCGCATAATCTTTTTAAATACTGGACATAAAAACGTGAAATTTGCTACAAATATTCTTTGCGTTACGGCGGTGAACACTGTCATGGTTTTAAAAAAATTTAAATGACCGCAGTGGTCAGTTTGGTCAAAAAACGCGAAAAAAACACAACTTTTGATTCACATTGTCTTTGCCAGTACAACTTTTTATAGTTTTTCGTCACAAAGTTAGAAAAAAAAGGATGCGCTGAGATTATTTTTATGACGTCATCAATCTTTGCGCATGGATTTTATAGCAATGAAGGGACATTTATCATTCGTGTTTAAATTGACGTCATCAAACTATGTGCATGGATTTTTATCTCAACTCAATGACGGGAACAAATTTTCTTAATGTTTAAATTGTCTACGTGCCGTAAACAACATAAATTCTTTACACTACCAATACTGTAGTTGATTTTCTTAATCTATCACTACTTTAATACTTTACACTGTGAATACATGACTTAAAGCTAATTAATAATTTAAAACTTTAAGCAAATAGATTTAGCATTTTTTTTCTGTTTCGGGAAGTAATACCGACGCCTTACTAAGCTTATTTAAACGCAGCGGTCCTGGTTACACTCTATATTTAAGCTTATAATTATATGGCGTCATCAAATTTTGCGTATTTATGCGTTTAAGAAGGGAACACAATTTTGTTTTAATTTGCGTCGTAATTTGTAGAATGCAATATTTAAATGGTCTAAGTTACCGGAAAATACTTTATCCCCGCTTAAGACTATTGCTTATAACTCAATGGGTTATTTTATCCAGTTCCGAGAACTGGGCACCTTTAGGCTTATCGCCTTGGTAACGGCCATTGTTTAAATTACCGGGCAATGTTTAAATTACCGGGCAATGTTTATAATACCGGGCAATGTTTAAATTACCGGGCAATGTTTAAATTACCGGGCAATGTTTAAATTACCGGGCAATGTTTAATTACCGGGCAATGTTTAAATTACCGGGCAATGTTTATAATACCGGGCAATGTTTAAATTACCGGGCAATGTTTAAATTACCGGGCAATGTTTAAATTACCGGGCAATGTTTAATTACCGGGCAATGTTTAAATTACCGGGCAATGTTTATAATACCGGGCAATGTTTAAATTACCGGGCAATGTTTAAATTACCGGGCAATGTTTAAATTACCGGGCAATGTTTAATTACCGGGCAATGTTTAAATTACCGGGCAATGTTTATAATACCGGGCAATGTTTAAATTACCGGGCAATGTTTAAATTACCGGGCAATGTTTAAATTACCGGACAATATTTATATTACCGGGCAATGTTTAATTTGCCGGGCAATGTTCAAATTGCTGGAACTAACTTTTTAAAGTTTTAATTCGTGTCGTATACGTTTTATAAACATTATTTCATATGGGTTTCATTTGTTATCGTTTCACATGTTGAATAGAAAATTTAATTTAAGTTTGCTTCCAAAGCAACAATAAAAAAATAAATAGCAAATAAACAAAAACAACACAACATAGGTCTGCGACTTAATGTTTGTCGTAAAAAAAAAATATCAAACAATCATTAAAAAAAAAAAAAAAGTACTGTCGAATGTTCTTAATCAATGAATAGAACAAAATATATTCATGTTTTAATTTGCGTCGTAATTTATAGCGGGCAATTTTGTAATTGTTATAATGGGTGATGAGTAATGATTTTAACGGGTAATTCATGTTGTAGCGGGCAAATAAAAAATTACCTCACGTTTAAATTCGTGTCGTAGGTCATGCGGGCAATCTCATTATAACTGCCTGAGTAGTTAGAGTGTATGCAAACATAAATTTTAGCCGGTTCGGAGGACCGGGCACATAACGGCTTGTATTTATAATAATCTGAAGACGTTGTAAAATACATTAAGGAATCTCGGTAAAACTGAAATCAAAATATCATTAATATCAGCAGATGTTAGGGCGACAGTCCGGTGAACCAACCACAAGACCAGCCGGCCGCACACTATATATTGCCAAATACAGACCCCTACTTCATCGAAAAGTCACTGCGATTCCTATTGCTTATTAATATGATAATATGTAGGCATAATGTTGGGGGATATCAGATATTTAGCGGCCCTTACGTTTACATCACATTTCATCCTCCAAAAACTAATCGATTCAAATAGCTGAGGTGTTAAAATATATACCGCCCACTTGCCCTTCACCGCCCCCAATCGCCCCTGGGAATGTCATCGCCCCCCAATCGCCCCCGGGAATGTCATCGCCCCCCTAAAGCTTCTCACCGCCCCCGAGGGGGGGGGGCGATATCGCCCCCGTTGAGAACCTATGGTCTAGCATAACGTGTCAAGAATTTTCAGTATTTGGACAAATACGATGAGGATAGCCTAATGTTGCCAATTGCCAGTATAATACTCACACACACACACACTTATTAATAAATCTGTTAAACGGGTTTAAAACTCAAGACTCAAATAACGTTCTGTTCAAGTAAATTAATTGGTTTGTTATTTCCGGTGTGATGTTACTAAAGTCTACAGTCTTATGTGTTGTTATTTCTGGTATGATGTTACTAAATTCTACAGTGTTATGTGTTCGTTCTACAAACAAGCAAAACGGTTTGATGATTGGACGAAATGTTATCCATTAGGACACTTGCGGCTCTTTATCAGTTCCGCCTTTGAGCCAAAGATAACGTTTTGACCCCAAATTACTAGACACACCTCTGCACTAGACAACCCTTAGAACTGGTGTAAGCAAAAATGGAGGATCTTTGTCGGCAGGGAGATGAAAACGCAATTATCAGCCAACATTTCCCCCCCCCTTGCCGCCCCACCCTCTCAATAACATTCACACACTAGCACACACCCAAGCACACACACACACCTTCTAAAATGTCGCGTGCTACAACAAATCAATCTCTCTCTATGCTAAGAGCTTTACTTCTCCTTTAAATAAAAACAAAGACTCCAGTTTTTTAAGAGCATATTGAACCCCTCCCCCGAAATAGTCTCTTTCATCTACAACTTACTGCTACACAATCACACTTTTCTATTTTGGGAAAGATGAAAACTTTATCACGATTTTGTTTTTCACATAATTTCTGATGTACAAGAAAGTGTAAACAAAATGGAAGGCTGAAATTAACAAAAAAATGTTAACAGAAATGATTGAACTAAAATTGACAGAGTTAATTCCCTTGCCTTTTATTGAATTGAAGACTGGTGGATGTTGTTTTTTTTAAATAAATATAGACCATATTCCTATTGGTTCAGAAGTTCAATAATGATATAGACCATATTCCTATTGGTTCAGAAGTTCAATAATGATATAGACTCTATTCCTATTGGTTGAAATAAGCAATGACGGGGAAATTTGCACTCCGTAGTCATCTAAAGTAAGCAGAACTTAAGAATGGAAATAGGAATTCTAAAAATGGGAGATTGAAATTGATTTCTTACCATTCATGGATCATAGATCTTTAAAAACAAAAATTGTGTGATTTAGTTTCAAACTCAAACACAGAAAATTGCTTTTACTAAATTACTCAAAATATCAAAGTGAAAAAGAGGGAAGAATTTGGGGGGGGGGGGGGGTATAAGGACTGGTTTACTGACGTTATATGTAAAGATAGGTTTATATTCTGTTCAATGACGTTAGCAATTACGGTAAGTCCTGGTCTATGTGAATATGTCATTAGTCCTGTCACTAACTAGGTCGAGGTGGCGTGGACAATATGCAGAACATTTGTGGTCTATATCAAAGGTTATATTTTAGACGACTCCACAAAATAACATGACAAAGATCAGCAAGTATATATGGACAGAGTTATAGATACAGATAAATAGAAGAATAGATAGATAAGTAGATAGATAGGTAGATAGATAGATAGATAGATAAATAGATTCATAGATTGATTGATTGGTAGATAAATAGATAGATACAATGATAGATAGATATATAGATCGATAGATATACAGTTTTTAGATGGGTAGGTAGATAGATAAATAGATAGAAAGTTAGATAGATAGAAAGAAAGTTAGATAGATAGATAAATAGATAGTTAGATAGATAGATAAATAGATAGACGAATACATTAAACATATTAAATTTTAGAAAATCTCGGCTTAAACAATTTTAATGTTCAGCTAGACGCAGCCGTTTTTAAACTCAATACTCACATGCTTAACTCTCACACTCCCTCACTCTCCTGCTTCCCCCCCCCCCCCACACTCTTTCGCATTCCCCACAGTTATCACCGCCCCCTCTCAGCCTGCCCCCCTCCCCCTTTTCGCCATTCCTCACGTCTTTTCTTTCATAGCAGCAGGAATATGAGAGAAGTGAACTAGGTCAAGGGCGACAGATCGATCAGGCCCCAAATCAATATTCACTGTAGCTGCACTCTCAGCACTTGTGAAGGTTTGGGACGTATGGTTGTGAGGAGGAGGGAGTAGGGTGGGGAAGGAGTGAAAGAAGGAAGAGTTAATTGAAAGACCAGGATAGAAGAGGGAATGACTGCTGTAAGTGGGAAGAAGGGAAGAAGATGGTGTCCGATGTAGGATTTGTTCTTTCTTGTCCGACACATAGAAAATCTCGCAACAATCAAATGGTCAGACAGACACATAGACACTCTCGGAACAATCAAAGGGTCAGACAGACACATAGACACACTCTGGAAGATCAAATGGTCAGACAGACACATAGACACACTCTAAACAATCAAAGGTTTAGACAGACACATAGACACACTCTGGACGATCAAATGGTCAGACGGACACATAGACACACTCTACAAAATCAAATGGTCAGACAGACACATAGACACACTCTGGACGATCAAATGGTCAGACAGACACATAGACACACTCTGGACAATCAAATGGTCAGACAGACACATAGACGCACTCTAAACAATCAAAAGGTCAGACAGACACATAGACACATATGGACGATCAAACGGTCAGACAGACACATAGACACACTCTAAACAATCAAATGGTCTGACAGACACATAGACACACTCTGGACGATCAAATGGTCAGACAGACACATAGACATACTCTGGACAATCAAATGGTCAGACAGACACATAGACACACTCTGGACGATCAAATGGTCAGACAGACACATAGACACACTCTAAAAAATCAAATGGTCAGACAGACACATAGACACACTCTGGACGATCAAATGGTCAGAAAGACACATAGACACACTCTAAAAAATCAAATGGTCAGACAGACACATAGACACACTCTAGACGATCAAATGGTCAGACAGACACATAGACACACTCTGGACAATCAAATGGTCAGACAGACACATAGACACACTCTAAACAATCAAATGGTCAGACAGACACATAGACACACTCTGGACAATCAAATGGTCAGACAGACACATAGACACACTCTGGGCAATCAAATGGTCAGACAGACACATAGACACACTCTGGACGATCAAACGGTCAGACAGACACATAGACACACTCTGGACGATCAAACGGTCAGACAGACACATAGACACACTCTACAAAATCAAATGGTCAGACAGACACATAGACACACTCTGAACGATCAAATGGTCAGACAGACACATAGACACACTCTGGACGATCAAATGGTCAGACAGACACATAGACACACTCTGGACAATCAAATGGTCAGACAGACACATAGACACACTCTAAACAATCCAATGGCCAGACAGACACATAGACACACTCTGGACGATCAAATGGTCAGACAGACACATAGACACACTCTGGACTATCAAACGGTCAGACAGACACATAGACACACTGTACAAAATCAAATGGTCAGACAGACACATAGACACACTTTGGGCAATCAAATGGTCAGACAGACACATAGACAAACTCTGGACGATCAAATGGTCAGACAGACACATAGACACACTCTGGACTATCAAAGGGTCAGACAGACACATAGACACACTCTGGACAATCAAATGGTCAGACAGACACATAGACACACTCTGGACGATCAAATGGTCGGACAGACACATAGACATACTCTGGACGATCAAATGGTCAGACAGACACATAGACACACTCTGGACGATCAAATGGTCAGACAGAAAGCCACGTGAGGAAGAACAAACACACAAAGATACCATTACAGGGAAAGAGTCCTGTGTGTGTGCAGGGGGTTTAAAAATAAGACCTGAATGACCTACAGAACACACCGATGATGTATTAAAAGGATAGCACACACACGTGCTGGTAACAGCAAATGATATATACACAGCTACGACACACACACACAGACAAATACACTTGTCAACAATGACTAAATCAACCTGTAATAAATACAACTCACTGACAAACAGAGATGGAAGTTAGAAGTACATAATGTGATATCGATTCTAAACTGTAGATATTGTTAGTATCATTCTAGAGTCAATCTAGACTTATGGTGAACATTCGTAACAAACATAATATGGAAACATTGGTTTTGAAGACTATAATAATACGTATATTAACTATTAAGCATACACTGAAGAACTAATGGCACAAATATGTTATTTTATATATATTTTATAGATGTTATGTGTTTAGATTATATCTTGTTTCCCTCCTATGTAACTAACTGCACCACTGCCAGGGCCTTAGTCCTGACCTCTAGTTGAACTCAGCTACTGTTGCGTCAATAATTGTTGTTTACTAGAGTGTACCTAGAGAATTCTTTCACAGTCTGGAACATGTTAGAAAGAGATGTTGACAATTTTTGTGAGTTACTCTTAGCCTACTTTTATTCCAGAAATCTCTAACATGTATAGTATAAATATAGGAGATTCGCGTGATAGAAGGGAAGTTTTTTTTACATCGATGTAGTATTCTTGAGTCTTGGTTTAAGCATATTGTAAGCGCATCAGTGGCAGAGCTGTATTGTATCTTTTATGTACCTGTACGCATTATTACATTGTTGTTTTATTCTGTTGTAAGGATATTCGTGAGTTGATTTTTCTTTTCTATTTTTCTTTTGATATTAATTTGACTTAGTAAATAAATTGTTTTAAAATTGGTATCGTCTGAAGTGTTTTTTTTATTAAATAAATTATTTTAATTTTTATTAATTAAGTTAGCTACAAATAATTAATATTGTTTGTTATTTATTACAACCTCTTTAACGAGACTACTTAATTTAAATTTAATACTACAGGAGATCTGTAATAAAATTGGGGGCTCTTCCTACGGATATAAATATTATATAATATTTATTCATAGAAAAGAAATTGAAAAATTTTCTTTTACTTTTCTTTAGACGATACCAAGTTTTATACATTGTAAGTGCTGACCAAAAATTTTTCTCTCTTTGTTGATTGCTTAAATTAATGTTATACATTAACATTGATTATCAGGCTTTCATTGTAAATCCACCTTTGCAAGAGCTCGACCAATGCAGCAGAAAGGATCTGTTAGCTATTTCTAAACTGTTAGGACTTAAAAATCAAATCTAGTGCTGTAAAACAAGTTATTAGAGAATGTATTGTCCTACATTTTGTTAATGAGGAATTTTTGCCGGAAGAGGCGTTATCCACAATTAGTAGGGAAGGAAACGAAAACACACCCAATGTTGTAGATTTAGAAATTCAGTTAAAAATTAAGCAGTTGGAGATTGAAGCACAAAAAGAAGTACAGTTAGCACAGTTAGATTTAAAAGAGAAGCAAATGAATCTAGATAAAGAAATAGAATTAAAGAAATCAGAGATAAGTTCTAAATCTTCAAAAGATCCTCCTACCACCAGTCAGAATGTGGACCCAGCTAAATACTTAAAACTTATTCCACGTTTTGTGGGAAATGTGGATAATTATTTTGTTCAATTTGAACTTGTTGCCAAAAATTTTGCTATTCCTGAAACGCTGTGGTCCTCGCTGTTACAAACTGTTCTGACTGGTAGGGCTGCAGAGGTGTTCTGCTCACTCACTGGGGAACAACAAAGGGACTACCAAGTTGCTGAGCAACTAATTTTGAAATCTTTTGAACTTGTCCCTGAGGCTTATCGGAAACAGTTCCGTGAACTGCGTAAACTGGATGGCCAGACCCATGTTGATTTCTTACGAGAAAAGCAGAGAAGGCTAGATCGCTGGCTGACATCTAAAGAGATTGGTACTGACTATGCAAAGCTCAAGAACTTGATTCTGATGGAGGAGTTTAAGAATTGTGTCCGTCTGGACGTCCGAACACATATGGCAGACCAATGCGAAGATGATGTGTACAAGGCAGCAGTGTTGGCCGACGACTTCGTCATCTCCCATCAGTTCGCAAAGTCCACAGCCGATGTTAGGCCGAAGTAGCCGAAACTGCCCGAAGAAACGAACAGCACTTCAATGAAAAACACTCATGAAAAGAAGGTGACACAACCAAAAGCCTCATGCACATACTGCAAGAAAGAAGGACATAAAGTGGAAGAATGCTATAAATTGAAAAGGAAAAACGAAAAGGCTTCTCCGAAACCGACTTTATGTGCCGTGTCCTATACAACAGAACAATTTTTACACACTCAAGCAAATGATACTAAGCCTGCCACACCAAGCTCTACTGACTCTACTACATCGTCAACATACTCATCAAAGTGTTCTACTACATCGTCAAGATGTTCTACACTTTCATCAAAGTGTGCCACTACATCGTCAAGATGTCCTGAATACACATCAAAGTGTTCTACTACATCGTCAAGATGTCCTCAATACACAACAAAGTGTTCCACTACATCGTCAAGATGTTCTCAATACACGTCAAAGTGTTCTACTACATCGTCAAGATGTTCTCCACACTCATCCGAGTATTCCACTACATCGTCAAGATGTCCTGAATACACATCAAAGTGTTCTACTACATCGTCAAGATGTCCTGAATACACATCAAAGTGTTCTACTACATCGTCAAGATGTTCTCCACACTCATCCGAGTATTCCACTACATCGTCAAGATGTCCTCAATACACGTCAAAGTGTTCCCCTACATCGTCAAGATGTCCTCAATACACGTCAAAGTGTTCTACTACATCATCAAGATGTTCTCACGACTCCAAAGAGAGTTTATCAACTACATCATCAAGATGTTCTCATGACTCCGAAGCGTGTTTATCAACTACATCACCCAGATGTTCACAAGACTACAACACAAGTTTGTCAACTACATCACCAAGATGTTCTCAAGACTCCATTGAGAGTTCTAACCAAGTCCAGATGTCTACATCAGCCACCCCTGATGTTTTAGAGGAGTTCAAACCTTTCATTTCCGAAGGATTTATATCACTACCAGGTGATCATACCAGTCTGCGACCTGTAACAATTTTGAGAGACACAGGTGCCTCGCAATCGCTATTGCTTGAAGGCATTCTTCCCTTATCAAACGCAACTGCAACGGGGAAAAGGAAACTCTTAAGAGGCGTAGAACTGGGTTGCCTAGATGTACCTCTCCATCTCATTGATCTCAAGTCAGATCTTGTTTCTGGACCTGTGGTTGTAGGTGTCCGACCAACATTACCATTGGAAGGCATCTCGTTGTTGCTAGGCAATGACTTAGCTGGTGAAAAGGTTATCGCCGAACCCATTGTCACTCATGAACCTCAACTATCTGCACCTGAAGAGGAAGATCATCCAGAATTATATCCAGCATGTGCGGTAACTAGAGCCATGAGTTCACAAATCTCCAAAGAAAGGAGTACTTCCAAAAATAAATCAAACATTGAAGTGGACCTTGAGACCACATTCTTCTCCAGCCTCGACGAAGATTCGATTTCAATCTCAGAAAAGCCGGTATCAACTCGAGAACAGTTGATCGAGGAACAGAAAAGGGATCCTGAGTTAGACAAACTCCGAGAAAACGCTTTGTCACCACAAGAAGCTGAAGAAGTACCTATATGTTACTACGTCAAAGATGATGTACTTCTAAGAAAGTTTCGACCACCAGACGCATCTGCAGATGAAGACTGGAGAGTTGTCCATCAAATTGTTGTGCCTGAGAAATATCGTGCTGACATTCTGAATATGGCACACGATTCTCCACTGTCGGGTCATCTAGGCGTCAACAAGACGTATCAGAAGATAACAAGTCACTTCTTTTGGCCTGGATTAAAGAAGCACGTCATTGAATACTGCAGATCGTGTCACCCTTGTCAAATGGTTGGCAAGCCAAATCAAACGATTCCTGTAGCTCCTCTCAAGCCGATTCCAGCATTCGAAGAACCTTTCAGTCGAGTCATCATTGACTGCGTTGGACCTCTTCCAAAAACAAAAGCAGGTCATCAATACCTACTAACCATTATGTGTGCTTCGACAAGATTTCCGGAGGCAGTTCCTTTGAGAAACATTAAAGCTCCTAACGTTGTCAAGGCACTCACAAAATTCTTCACTCTATTTGGTCTACCTAAGTCCATACAGTCGGATCAAGGATCTAATTTTAATGGCCACTCTTTTCAAACAAGTAATGGACCGATTGGGCATTAAACACTGCATGTCAAGTGCATATCATCCTGAGTCGCAGGGAGCCCTTGAACGCTTCCATCAGACCCTGAAGGACATGATAAGAACCTATTGCCATGAACATGAGAAGGACTGGGATGAAGGAATACACATGCTACTGTTTGCAGCCCGTGAAGCCGTCCAGGAGTCTTTAGGCTTCAGTCCGTTTGAATTGGTGTTTGGCCATACGGTTCGCGGTCCTTTAAAATATCTCAAAGAAATATGGATGTCTCCGACACCCACTGAGGGACTTTTAGACCATGTCTTAAAAATTAAAAGTAGACTTTATGATGCCTGTAATTTAGCCAAAACAAATTTAAAGGAAAGCCAGTCTAAAATGAAAAACTGGTATGATAAAATGGCCAGATTTAGATTGTTTGCCCCAGGGGACAAGGTTTTGGTATTTTTACCTTTACCTGGTCAACCATTACAAGCTAGATACTTTGGTCCATATGAGATAGAATCAAAAGTCAATGATTTAAATTATATTATTAAAACTCCAGACAGGAGAAAGAAAAGGCAACTTTGCCATGTAAATATGTTAAAGAAGTATGTCAGTAGAAATTCAGAAACAGATAACAAGAATGTATCTGACCAGGTACAGTGTAATTTAAATGTAACCCCAGTTGTTCCTCCTGATATTGTAAAGGAGAAATTTGGTCAGTACAAATTGCCAAATTCTTTTATACTTAAAAATTTGGATCAAAAGCTGTCACATCTGCCACTGACAGAGAAGATTGTAATTGAAAATGTAATCAAGGATTTTTTAAATATATTTCCTGATGTACCAAATAAGACTAATTTAATTGTACATGATGTTGATGTTGGTGATGCAACTCCGGTCAAGCAACACCCATATAGAGTTAATCCTGAAAAGTTAGAAGTTCTTAGATCTGAAATAAAGTATATGCTTGATAATGACATTATTGAGCCAAGCTCAAGCAATTGGAGCTCACCTTGTGTTTTGATCCCTAAACCAGACAAAACATTTAGATTCTGTACAGATTTAGGAAAGTAAATACTTTTACAAAATCTGACTCCTTTCCAATTCCTAGAATTGATGATCTTATTGATCGTATTGGTGATGCCACCTACATTACCAAGATTGATTTATTATCAGGATATTGGCAGGTACCTCTATCAGACCGTGCCAAAGAAATATCAGCATTTGTTACACCAGATGGGTTGTATCAATATAAGGTTATGCCTTTTGGGATGAAAAATGCCCCTGCTACTTTTCAAAGAATGATTAATAACCTCATTGCTGACCAGGAGAATTGCAATGCCTACATTGATGATGTAATTATTTACAGCAAAGATTTTTCACATCATGTTAAGCAGTTAAGATCTCTTTTTGAAAAATTGTCAAAAGCCAATTTAACTGTTAATTTGAATAAGAGAGAATTTTGTCATGCTCATGTAGAATACTTGGGTCATGTTGTGGGACAGGGTCATATAAAACCATTTACTGCTAAAGTTGAAGCTATTAAAGCACTCCCTACTCCCACTGATAGAAAACAACTCAGAAGATTTTTGGGAATGGCTGGTTATTATAGAAAGTTTTGCCAAAACTTTTCCATAATTGCCAATCCTTTAACAAATCTGTTGAAAAAGAATGTTAAATTTCTATGGACAGATTCTTGTCAAAAAGCCTTTGAACAACTTAAAGTTGTATTATCTCAATCTCCCATTCTATTGGCTCCTAATTTTCAAAGTCAATTTAAATTAGCAGTAGATGCCAGTGACATTGGGATAGGTGCTGTTATTTTTCAGGAAGACAATTTTCATATAGACCATCCAATATGTTTCTTTTCTAGGAAGTTTAATACTCATCAAAGAAATTACTCTACTGTAGAAAAAGAATGTTTAGGACTTATCCTATCCCTTCAACAATTTGAATTCTATGTTAAGGGCTCAAATATACCTGTACTGGTTTTCACAGACCAAAATCCTTTAACATTTTTACACAAAATGAGTTGTAAAAATCAACGATTGTTAAGATGTAGTTCATTTTTACAGGAATATAATCTAAATATTCAACATATCAAAGGCATTGATAATGTTATTGCTGACACATTATCCCGCTGTTAAAAAAAATAATTATTATTATGTTTATTATTGTACATCCGGTAACATCCTGTTTAATGTACTACTACAGTATATTTAGTGTATCTTATACATTTTTAATTAAGCTGTAAAAAGATTTACATTTCTTACTAAATGTAAACTTTTTATTTTTAGGAGGGAGGTGTTATGTGTTTAGATTATATCTTGTTTCCCTCCTATGTAACTAACTGCACCACTGCCAGGGCCTTAGTCCTGACCTCTAGTTGAACTCTGCTACTGTTGCGTCAATAATTGTTGTTTACTAGAGTGTACCTAGAGAATTCTTTCACAGTCTGGAACATGTTAGAAAGAGATGTTGACAATTTTTGTGAGTTATTCTTAGCCTACTTTTATTCCAGAAATCTCTAACATGTATAGTATAAATATAGGAGATTCGCGTGATAGAAGGGAAGTTTTTTTTACATCGATGTAGTATTCTTGAGTCTTGGTTTAAGCATATTGTAAGCGCATCAGTGGCAGAGCTGTATTGTATCTTTTATGTACCTGTACGCATTATTACATTGTTGTTTTATTCTGTTGTAAGGATATTCGTGAGTTGATTTTTCTTTTCTATTTTTCTTTTGATATTAATTTGACTTAGTAAATAAATTGTTTTAAAATTGGTATCGTCTGAACTGTTGTTTTATTAAATAAATTATTTTAATTTTTATTGATTAAGTTAGCTACAAATAATTAATATTGTTTGTTATTTATAACAACCTCTTTAACGAGACCACTTAATTTAAATTTAATACTACAGGAGGTCTGTAATTTAGATAACAAATGAATAATGTCAGTAGAATAAGTTTATTTTTATGTAAAAATTATTAATTTGAGGTACGTTGTATACTAATAAATTATAGATAGGCCCTATTGAAAACGTAAAGTACCTTTGGACCAAACTGATCATAGCCCTGGTGAAGCAGCGTTCACCAGTTTCTGTGGCCACGGCATACGAGGGGATGTGTGACGAGCACAATGCCCAGCCGCCATTACTTTACCCCAACTAGTGTCAGGTACCCATAAGAGCTGGGTAGTCTCAGGGACACCCTCAAGTCCCGGGAAAAAAATCCTAGCCTGCACCAGGATTCGAACCCAGAATCTTCGGATCGCAACTTTACTTCTTTAGAATTCGGGCAAATCGGTTATAATAATGTTCTAAGTCGTACATGACAATTATAATTGTTATACTAAATTATAGCCTACCGAGCTTTACGATACCAATGTATTAAGTCAATATTAAAATGTAAAATATAATGTTTAGTTTATGTATGTATTGAACATAATGTTTAGTTTATGTATGTATTGAACATAATGTTTAGTTTATGTATGTATTGAACATAATGTTTAGTTTATGTATGTATTGAACATAATGTTTAGTTTATGTATGTATTGAACATAATGTTTAGTTTATGTATGTATTGAACATAATGTTCAGTTTATGTATGTATTGAACATAATGTTCAGTTTATGTATGTATTGAACATAATGTTTAGTTTATGTATGTATTGAACATAATGTTTAGTTTATGTATGTATTGAACATAATGTTTAGTTTATGTATGTATTGAACATAATGTTTAGTTTATGTATGTATTGAACATAATGTTTAGTTTATGTATGTATTGAACATAATGTTTAGTTTATGTATGTATTGAACATAATGTTTAGTTTATGTATGTATTGAACATAATGTTTAGTTTATGTATGTATTGAACATAATGTTTTAGTTTATGTATGTATTGAACATAATGTTTAGTTTATGTATGTATTGAACATAATGTTTAGTTTATGTATGTATTGAACATAATGTTTAGTTTATGTATGTATTGAACATAATGTTTAGTTTATGTATGTATTGAACATAATGTTTAGTTTATGTATGTATTGAACATAATGTTTAGTTTATGTATGTATTGAACATAATGTTTAGTTTATGTATGTATTGAACATAATGTTTAGTTTTATGTATTGAACATAATGTTTAGTTTATGTATCTTTGAACATAATGTTTAGTTTATGTATGTATTGAACATAATTAGACATACTAAACAATTGCGAGAAACTTACTTATAAAAACAAAAACTAAAGCTGTAATCATGAAACTACAGTTCTAGTTCTAGCTGTAATCATGAAACTAAACTTCTAGTTCTAGCTGTAATCATGAAACTACAGTTCTAGTTCTAGCTGTAATCATGAAACTATAGTTCTAGTTCTAGCTGTAATCAATAAACTATAGTTCTAGTTCTAGCTGTAATCATGAAACTATAGTTCTAGTTCTAGCTGTAATCATGAAACTATAGTTCTAGTTCTAGCTGTAATCATGAAACTACAGTTCTAGTTCTAGCTGTAATCATGAAACTATAGTTCTAGTTCTAGCTGTAATCAATAAACTATAGTTCTAGTTCTAGCTGTAATCAATAAACTATAGTTCTAGTTCTAGCTGTAATCATGAAACTATAGTTCTAGTTCTAGCTGTAATCATGAGACTATAGTTCTAGTTCTAGCTGTAATCATGAAACTATAGTTCTAGTTCTAGCTGTAATCAATAAACTATAGTTCTAGTTCTAGCTTTAGCCGTGATTTGTTTTTACAGAATATAATTACTCATGGGTGAAACGAACGCAGGTCTGAGATTCTAACAACTCTGATATTGAAAACACATAAGAAAACTTTTAACTAGGAGAATGTGTGTCTATGAGGGAGTTTATGTTGTGTTGTGTGTATGTGTGACTATAAGTGAGTTTGTTATCTTGTGTTGTGTGTATGTGTGACTATATGTGAGTTTATGTTATCTTGTGTTGTGTGTATGTGTGACTATATGTGAGTTTATGTTATCTTGTGTGGTGTGTCTGTGTGAGAATGAGTGTGTGTTACTGCTGTGTGCTGTGTGTGTGTGTGTGAGCCCAGAATTATTCCAAATGAAATTGACTTTGCTTAAAGGATAAATGTATTTGATATTATCATCTTTCAATTTTTACCCATAATCCATGAGCTTTATCTAGGACTCTTCTTTTTATCAGATATTTCAATATCTTCTCTTCTCTTCACTTTTCTCTCTTTCTGTCTTTCTGTTTGGCTTTCGTCTCTGTGTCAAACTCCATCACTGTTCTATTTCCATTGAAATTGTCCATTTCTCTTTTCCCAGCAAAAAGCTATCTATTTCTATTCGTTCCAATCTCTCTCTCACCCTCTTTCTCTCTCTCTCACCCTCTTTCTCTCTCTCTACTCCTCTCGTGGGCTCAAGAAGCGTTCTATATACACAGACACACCGGGCTTTCCTCAGTTCATCCGATGACCTTTGGTCTGCACTGTCAGAAAACTCATTGATAAACAAGTATCAAATATTGATTACTGGACGGACGTTGTAGGTGGTTTTCTCTCTCAGACCTGAAACTGAAACAGAATTACAAGAATCAAGTCATTTCAAGCTTTTCTCAATGACAATTTTCATTATAGTTTATACAAACACCCTCATTTTATAGAAACATCTATATTTTATGCAAACATCTTCATTATATACGATTCATCGAAATTGTATACAAACATCCTCATTTTATAAAAACATTTACAATTTATACAAATATCTATATTTTATAGAAACTTCTACATTTTTATACAAATGATAGACAGACAGATAGACATACAGATAGACAGACAGACAGATAGACCGACATATAGACAGACAGATAGACCGACATACAGATAGACCGACAGATAGACCGACAGAAAGACCGACAGACAGATAGACAGACTGATAGACATACAGATAGAACGACAGATAGACTGACAGACAAACAGATAGATATACAGATAGACCGACAGACAGATAAACAGACAGATAGACAGACAGATAGACAGATAGACCGACAGATAGACCGACAGATAGACCGACAGATAGACCGACATACAGATAGACCGACAGATATACCGACAGAAAGACCGACAGACAGATAGACAGACAGATAGACGACAGTTAGACCGACCGATAGACCGACAGACAGATAGACCGACAGAAAGACCGACAGATAGACCGACATACAGATAGATAGATAAGTAGATAAATAGATAGACCTACACACACACTAAAAATTAAAATAATGTACATTAATAATGTAAACAAAAATCAACAAAATAAAGAACCACAACAACAATACATATTTATCTATACTTAAATCTATAAATATCACTCAGCCTTGACCTTGCCTAGTGTCAACATGCAGTTACAGTTACGTAATGTAAGCCGACCTGCACTCACACTGTCAGCTTGACCTAATTACATACCAGGAAAGCCTCCCGCCCACCTATGTTTTTCAGCCACCTCCTCCCTTCTCTCACTCTCTATCACTCTCTCTCTCTCTCTCTTTCCCCTCTCTCTCTCTCTCTCCTCTATCATGTATTACATTTTCAAAAATTTTCTTTATATAATAAAACAATACAACTTTGTGTGGTTGACATTTAAACTATCTTTCTTTACTGTACAGTTTTTTATGTAATCAACTTCAATTTAAACCTCTTGGTTGTTTTTTTCGTTGTTGTTATTGTGGTTCTTTTTACCCTATCATGTTACCTTGAACAGACATACAAGCACACTCATACACACACACACAAACACGCGCACACACACACTTTTGTGGCTGATTTAATGAACATCGTCAGCATTATTTTTAACCCTAACCGAATTCAATTGCGTTAGCCTTTGCACACACAAAAAAAAATGATAAAGAATGAACTGAGACAGACAGATGACGATTTGAAGACTGAAATTTGATACCAAACTTTCTATTTACATACACGTCTAGACAATCATTGTATTATTTTAAAATTTATTAACGAAATGATCGTCAGACAAGCAGATAGATCGTCAGGCAAGCAGATAGATCATCAGACAAGCAGATAGATCGTCAGACAAGCAGATAGATCGTCAGACAAGCAGATAGATCGTCAGACAAGCAGATAGATCGTCAGACAAGCAGATAGATTGTCAGACAAGCAGATAGATCATCTGACAAGCAGATAGATCTTCAGACAAGCACATAGATCGTCAGGCAAGCAGATAGATCGTCAGACAAGCAGATAGATTGTCAGACAAGCAGATAGATCATCTGACAAGCAGATAGATCTTCAGACAAGCACATAGATCGTCAGGCAAGCAGATAGATCATCTGACAAGCAGATAGGTCGTCAGACAAGCAGATAAATAGATAGATAGATAGATAGATAGATAGATAAAGATAGATATAGTGATAGATAGATTGCTATTTGGGTAAATAGGCAGGTAGGTTGGTAGTTTAGCAGTTGCTAGATATGTTACTAGGTAAGTAGGTAAATATATAGTTTGGTATATGGGTTGATAGGTAGGTGAATATGTGGATGGGTATATATGCAGGTATGTAGGTAGGTAAACAAATAGAAAAGTACTTAAATGGTTTTATACTAGGGCTTATGTTGGTAAATCACTAGATAAGAAATTATTGTATAAAGTATTAAACCAAGCTTAACTTTGTCTATGTACAGAAATACTCTTTTTCTCTATAAACATTAGGCTTATCTTTATTGTACAATTCATCCTATAAATGAACTCGTTCGACCGTGTAGTCTGTCGTAAAGGCTTAAGTTAATTAAACGTTTATATTGTTCATCCTTATTCTAAAAATAGAACAAAGTACTGTATTCTAAAACTGGATACTCCTCACCGAATTACTTTTTTTTATATTGTCTTAAACTTCAAAGGAGTAGGCTATTTGTTATAACACTATTGAAAAATACCAAAAGTTATTGTTGTTGTTCTTTTTAAATGTAAAACATTCGTATAAGACAATCAATTCTAAACATTTCATAGAAGCGTAACTGTAAAGTTCAAAATAATCAGCCACTTCAGACGGAAATTTTTCTATTAGAATGGTTTTAAGATGTTGACCATAATAAAGCGATTAGAATGTTTATTGTTTCTAGAATTAATGGGCTTTTGTTTTACTTTTCGAGTTATATTTATTTACGATAATTTAAAAACATGTATGTGTGTTTGTGTGTGTGTTTTTGTGTGTTTGTGTGTTCGTGTGCGTTTGTGTGTGTGTTTTTGTCTATGTGTGTGTATGTCTATTACCAAAAATTGTTGCAAAGATAAATAAGACATCAGACAAAATGTTTGGTCCTTTTAGGAAACAGAAAAAAAAATTAAAAGACAAAACGGATGGAATTAATTTGAAAGATTTCCAAATACATACACCTATGTTGCTGACGTTAAAACAGATAGTAATATAAACACAAACTTCTGATATTAATAAATAACAGTTGATAGTTCAAATAAAATCTCCACTTTACCTTTAACCTTTGTGTTATTGACATAGTTAGCTTTTTTTTTTTCTTTATTACACAGATCCTTGTCCCTCATGCGAGAACAAATGCATACAAGTACTCTGTCTTCCCGAGTGGCATTCGGTCATAAAATGGGTTGCCTGAAAAAAAAACAGAAAAACCCTTAACTTAACATCATTTAAAACATTAATAAAGATGCAAGACTAGACTCGGACCACGGATGAGCGTAGGACGCAGTAGTCTTCTTTATAGAAGGAGCCTCTGTAATGCATAAGATAAGATTAGATCGCATCTAGCACTGTTTGACCCTGAGCGAAAATTTCGGCGTCAGTTATTTTGTAATCATTGTTTATGAGTCGAACATTTATCTGTTCTATCTCCTCGATGCTGCTGTTCTTGTCCCGGAGTGGTCCCGGAGTGATCTATTTTTTGATATTATGCACAACTAGCTGCTGGTGTTAAGTTACTTTCTTTTAGAAATTATACCACACATATTTATTATGTTTCGCGTGTTGCACACAATGGGAAATCAATTATTTAAGCCACATTTAGCCACATCTAGCCACATCTAGCCACATCTAGCCGAGTCTTATGAAAAAGAGAAATGTAATTTACTTTTTTTATTTCCCAACTGCCCATTAATTCACAGCTCACAAAGTCAGTCAGCCTTAAAGAAATCAGTGAAGCGTAAAGCCTCGTTTCAGATGGGTGTGTCCTGGGTGTGTCCTGGACTTTTGTTGTCATATAACCATAGATATCTATGATATAACGTAAACAGTGCACACGTTTTCCTTTAGTTTTTCTGTCTATCTTTTTTCATAAACGGTCCAAATTTTCTCGCTGTGTTGTTTGTTTGTTTGTCTCCTTCTCTCTATCTCTCTTTATATCTCAAGTTTTTTTTCTCTCTATCTCTCTTTATATCTCAAGTTTTCTTTCTCTCTATCTCTCTTTATATCTCAATTTTCTTTCTCTCTATCTCTCTTTATGTCTCAAGTTTTCTTTCTCTCTATCTCTCTTTATATCTCAAGTTTTCTTTCTCTCTATCAGTGTTTCTCTTTACATGTTTGTATTTCTTCTATGTATCTCGCTATTTATTATTTCTCCCTCTCTTTTTCTCTCTATCTGATTATGTTTGTTGCCTACAAACATTCAGTGAAACACTGGCTTGGTATTGACCAGGCTACATCATTACTTTGAATCGTTTTGTTTGTTTATGTTTTGTTGTTATTGTTATTATTGTTGTTGTAGTTTTCAGCTTCTCCCCTGGTTGTAGAACATTATTATTGATGTAACAACTGGACAGGAATGTACAGGACAATAACATGTGTAGTTCATGCATGAATAGGTAACTAAAGTAAACGGATTTGTCGAGAGGTGTTAGAAAAAATTGACTTCCATTTCACTTTAACCCTGAAAGTAACACAATTTCATTTACGCATGAGAGCTCAATATTGTTTACAAAGGCGTTAAAGCCTGATATGCCACGAAATGATTTGTCTCCCTGGAATTTTAAAAGATTTCAACAACTAAAACAACGTCTGGATTGGGTTCACCAAATTTAAACCCAAAAAAATGCATCCAATTGAAATGTTAGAAAAAAATTTTTTTTTGAAAGTTGATTTTTTAAATGTAATAATGATAACATTTGTTTGTGTTATTGTAATTGTGAATTTATCAAATGTTATAGCCCGAGTCTTCTTTCGTCTGTCGTCTGTCTAGAGTCTGGTTCACTATGAAATAATACACTCAAGCCAGTCGATGAATGTTTAAAGTAGAATGTAATGTTTGAACTTAATGTACAATAATTACATTAAAGTGCACTGGTAGATAATAGTTGCTACGTTGCTACTATAACATTCTGCAAAAACAATAACAACTGCACCTCTGTGTGTTTTATATAGGTTATGGTGCAGAAAGCGCTAGAATCTAGAACGGATTTTCTAGAAGAAGAAGCCAAGGAAAGTACGTACTAAAATGTGTAGAGTGAGACTAATAGAATACAAATAAGCTCAAAACCATATTTAACAATGTCAATGAATTATCGAAAACATGAAAACTATTTAAGAATCCTATATATACTTAAGACAAAATTGACAAAAGATATCAGACGAATGTTTTAATACTGTTATGATGATTAGGAAAATAACAAGGCACACTTGTCTGTTGGTTTGAGTGAATCGCCTGATAGAAATGCACATATTTAATGCAAGCCAATGAAATATACATAGATAATGAAGGGGACAACATCCGGGTCGTCTCACACACTGGCCTGCATAAATAAAACATGACTTCCTTGTTGAGCCTCAAGCAACAGAGCCGCGGAGAACAAAATATAATTAAAGTAAAATCAAGGGCGACCACCAAAAGATATCATTTTAAAAGGGTTGCCTCCCTTACCGGGGTGTGCGCGGGTTTTTTAAAAGTCTTCGCGCGAACTAAGAGTAAACTTTGGTTTTTAATATGGGTTTTTAATAGTGTGCCTATGTTGTTTTTTTAAATGCTTGTATTGAATTCATTAAGAGTTCCACTTGTAGGCCTACCATCGAAATCAGGAGGTGGGAGGGGAAAACGTTTTGCAAGTCATTAGGCTACAGAAGCTTGGGAGGGGGGGTTGGGGCGGGGTGATAAATAGTGTAATTGTGGGAGGTAGAGGGGACACGATTCAACCAAATCATAGGGAGTGTATTTTATAATATTTATATTAATATCAAACATTAAGTGGCACATAATTATTTAAACCATTCATTCAATTTATCAATCATCACAAAAAATGGCAACAGATAATCGATAAAAAGTTTAGCTTTGTTTTTTCTCTAAGACTGAACACAAGCCACAATTGACCCACGAGCTACAGTTTGCCCACCCTTGGTCGGAATTCAAAATCCAGACATTTGTCTTTTGTTGCGCCTTTTATCTGCGCATTGCTACCAAGGGGAGAGAATTAAATGATGGAGCAAGAAAATATTTTTTGTCTCAAAGGGTCTATGATTACAAGCTATGATTTAGGTATGGAGTATGGATGCATTCTTCTTCTTTTATAAATAAACCGTTTCCACTCGTTCTTTCTGGCTATCCATTATGAGTGATTGAGTGCATCTGTATTTTCTGTATTGCTGTATCCTTTCTTTTTCCAACTCTTCTCTTTTTGTTCTTCTTGAATAGCTTGACATATTAATTTATCTAAACATAACTTATTTTGTCTATCTATTTATTTATCTGTCTATTTAATTGTGTCTCTATTTATCTACCATTCCTCTAATTTTTGTACTTGTTTATCTATCGTTCTATCTATTTATATATCTATTTGTGACACGTTCTATTTATTCAGCGGCAGTGCCGTGCATTGACTTTTCGAAGGTTTAGGGTTGAAATCCAGGTTATAAGAATCAAACCTTGATATTTAGGGCCCTGAAGTGAGATAGGGCAAGCAAATGAGGCTGACCAAAGTTGTGTGTGCAGTAGCCATGACAACCTGTAAACGAAGCTTTTATGGCCGAAATGGCCTTCAAACGAATATTTATTATTAAACCTTATTTTGGTTAAACATAAATATTTATATTACTATAAAGTATAATTCTGTAACATTTATCTTTATAAATATTCGCCTACGTAAAGTAAAGTATCCCGTCGGACCAAATTGATCCATAGGGCCGGTGAAGCAGCGTTTCTGTGGCCACGGCATACTAGGAGATCGTGTGCCCAGCACAATGCCCAACCGCACTAACATTACCCTTACTAATGACAGGTATCAATCCGAGCTGGGTAGACTAACGGACACCTTCCAGACCTGGGAACAAATCCTATCCTTCACCGAACGCTTGGCAGCCGTGCCTGGATATTCTCCCATATAACATTTGATAACACTTTTTTTTTTTAAATTTAAAATTTAGTGTCAGTCGTAACTTAAACCTAGTATTAATATTATAATATATCAGATTAATGAATAACATATACATATTTTCATATTAAATTGATATACAGATTGTATGTATGGAAGCCATATTTCGACAGGATCTATATTCCCTCCACATTTGCAGGACCAAGACAAAAATAGCGCTGTGTCTGAAAGACAGTATAATTTCAGATTTTCTTATCTTCAAGGCTTTAGCTGTGCAAATAGACTCTGCGGAAGAACCACAGATAAACAAAGACCGCAGCGGGGGAAAAAAAGCGAGAGAAAGATAGAAAGAAAAAAATTCCCTGATAAATAGTGAGATACACTGGTATTGGTTGATATTAGTAGTAAGGGGTGTTAGCTTAGTCCGAGGTCACACTCGAGAGTTCCTGGACTGATAGTAGGAACAAATAGTTCGGAGCAATTTTTTTTTTTTATAATTTTATATTATTTTTTGGAAGTGACCTTGAACTTTTCTTCGCTAAAGTTCATGTTTTTATATTTTCGGGGATAGAAGGTCACGGTGTTACAAGTTAGCGTGATAAACATGAATCTATTCTAATAAATCTGGTCAGAAGAGAAAGCGAAATTTTTTTTTTAATTTCAAGTAAAATTAAAATGGATACGAAAAATTCTATTTGCAGTTACAGAGAAAAAGTGTATGTGAAAAAGAAAATACTTTTTTTAATTTGACATGACACGCGAACAAAATATACATCCTCGTTCTTTGTGTTTAGTCGTTTTGTTTACTTTGTTTATTTATTGCTCGGGATTGGGTGGGGGGCGTAGTGGATCGTCTTTTACTGACAAGTTTTAATTATCTATTATATACTTCCAATAGACTTATATATATTTCTTGCATTCTTCATGATTCTGTAATTTGGCTTAATTTTTTTTTCTTGAAATATATTTTCTAGGTTTGATTTCTAAAAAAAAAAACGGACCGGAAATGTGAACAGTTTTTTTTTTTTAATGTTCGTGATGATGTTGATTTTTTTATTTAATGTCTTGCAAATAAATAATTGCTGTTGTATAAATCTATATAGTCTAGTGGGGATGATGGCGACAGGAAATGGAAATCTAACAAGCATGTCTTGCTATCCAGAATACGGGGAAAAGCCAATTTTGAGGGATCATTAATAGCAGTTGTTCAGTTCTGTTCATTCACTGAAGTTTGATATCATTTAGAACTGTGAATGGACCTAACGCATGGGTATAAGTTATAATGAGTAGGACGTAAAAATATTCTTTGTAGTCCCGATTATAATACAGGTATAAGATAATGTATGAAGAAAAAAAGAAAACTAGAGAGAGAAATAAAGAGAGAGAGAGGAGGGAAGGGAGACATAATAACAAAAATACATGTATGTATTATAACTAAAATACATGTATGTATTATAACTTTATTATATGTTTTACATTAACTTTCTTGGTTTGACTTTTGGATTAAAAAATATTTGTTGCAGTTTTATTTTCAATTAGAAATAACCACTAATCAAACAAGAGAAAAATATCACATTTTAACACGAAATGCTGGAGACTTAAACATATAACTGTTATAGTTAACAATCCCAACACATAACAAACCCAACAGTTAACAAAAACCAACAATTTACAAACCCAACATTTTGGTAGCTGGTAGCTTTTAACTGGACAAAATTTCGTGTCCGTTGTATTTGCATATAATTTAGTAGCTCAGATGTTTTATTCTGATAAAAAATTAAACAAAGATCTAGAATATAGAACATGGCTGTCTATTAAACAAATAAATGTATATGGTTATTGAAAGATGCATTACTCTCAACTACAACAAATCATTTCACTGAATTCTGATAGTGTATACGATGTACAAATATAGCCAAGAAATACATGAGTAATGAATATATAACGCCCCCCCTAACCCTAGACCACCGTAAGTACTTACCATGGTCTTGCCTAACCCCGCACCTCCCCCCTATCATCCGCCAGTGTAACTCTTCATTCCATTGTGTACATTCCTTAATACATGAATAAGTGATTACGGTTGGCTGGTTGCCATGGTTACAGCCTCCATTTCTGCCATCAAACAATATCGCTAATAAATTAATGGATGTCTTCATAAAAGACGCTGATAGATGTTTGTTTGTTTTTAAATATGTCAGCTTGTTGTTGTTGTTGTTGTTATTGTTCAAGGGACAATACATTTGTAAGGATATTTAAAACTGGACGGGATGGGGTGGTGATTAAGTGGCGCTGTGTCCAAGAATTAATAGAGAGAGTCCGAAGAAATCAAAAGAGTTTGAAAGAAATCGAGAAATGAAGGAGGGAGCTGGACATGATGATATGTGAATTGATACATATATAGTATAAAGATTGGCAAATGTAGGAGAATCAGCAGAGAGAAGATATCGTAACGACAGGAGTTTCTAAAAGAACTAGAGAAATAGTGACACTGGAAAGGCTAATGAGATAAATGATTGAAATTTATTTTTAAAAACGAAGGAATATGGGGAGAGAGAGAGAAAGAGAGAGTGAGTGTGAGAGATAGTGAGAGAAAGAGATGAGTGATTTAGGAACTATTGAGATAAAAAAGACGCAAAAGGCGAGAGAGAAAGAAAGAAAGGTATCTGTCTCTCTTACAGTTAATAAAAAAAACAACGTTTCTCAAGATAATTTACTTCTCTTAGAACTATCTATTGATTCAGTATCTATGTGTCTAATCTCCCAACTAAAATGTTCAGATAAACATAAAGACATAAACACTTTCCTATCCCTTATGCGAGAACAAATGCATAGGCTATAACATGATATAAGTAGGCTACTCTTTCTTCACGAGTGGCATTTGGAAATGGAATAGGTTGCCTGTACAAACCAGGAAAACCAGTAACTTAACATAATTTAAAACAAAAATAAAAGACTAGACTCGGACTACCGATGAGCGCAGGACGCAAAAAACTTCTTTATAGACGGAGCGTCTGTAATGTATAAGATAAGATAAATGAATTTACTATTTATTTTGTATCTCATCTATACTCCAATAATCTGCTAACCTTATTCAATATAAATATAATATTTTTTAATAACCAATACATTAAAAAATAAACACGCAGTTCGTACACTTTGAGAGTGATCTTAGTGACTAATTACGGAGTGGACGTCTACGGTCAGTGAAACTGTTTCTAAAACATTTGCACAAACCATATCAATACCAATGTCCTCTCTATGCATCATCTACCCTGTTTTTATTTAATAGATTTATTGTCGTAAGATGGTTCTCAAAAATTAAGTGTTGTCCCGTTAAGAAAATCTGCTGACTCCGCCCCCACCCCCCCCTAAAATCTAGAAAATGTAAGAAACGGGGAGTGGTGTCACCCCCCCCCCCCATCCCCCCAAACACACACAAAATACGAAAAGTCTTTAACTTTCGAGAAAAGGAAGTGACGTCAAACATAAGGCATGCAAATATTCTCCTCGGCTAAAGTTTAGCTCCATTATATATAGATAGATAAATAGATAGATAGATAGATAGATAGATAGATAGATAGATAGATTTAGATAGATAGATAGATAGATTTAGATAGATAGATAGATAGATAGATAGAGAGACAGATAGATAGATAGATAGATAGATAGATAGATAGATAGATAGATAGATAGATAGATAGATAGATTTAGATAGATTTAGATAGATATATATATCAGTATATCAAATATGTAATGAATAGGCCTATGTTTAACAGAATGTGTTACACACTTTTGTCTCTATGGACAGAGTACAGTTTGAGAATCATCGCATTTTAACTCCAGTGCCAAAAAAAAAACGTAACTAGCGGACGGTGAATCTCAACAAGTTGACCAACGCCCTTGATATAGCGAGAGTAAATAAATATACATACACAATAAATACAACATTTTCATTACCATCCTTCGTTCATATCTTGACTTTGTTGATCTCTCTGCCCTACTCTGCCATCACTAGTTTTCATCACTAGGCATAAGCCAAACAAACAAGAAACACAGACCGAAATATCCCAGACCAAACCTAGAACATTAAACTAACGCATGGAGGGACACAACAAAGAGATCCTTGTGCTGTGATTTCAGAAAGAAAAAAAAAACAGTTTTCAGATAAAGGACAAGTAGTTAGCTTCTCATTGGTGAATGTTAACTGTTGCTATGGAAACATAAACAAACTCGTCGTGAAACCTACCTCAGCACTGACATGGATGTGGTAGGTGGAGTGGCCAAGCCGAAAGAGCGGTCGTCTGTACGCCGCAAAGGCTAGGGTTTGTAACCTGTAGGAGAGTCAAGAGTCTTGACTTGTTCCTTACTAACTTACGCCTGTTACACTTCACACGTCGTAGGTCGCCAACAAGGATTCTCCAGCCATCCCGGTCCTGTGCGAGTCTTTCCAACTGTACCCTGTGACCTGTTCTCTCGGCGCCAGCTGTTACAGGGTCGGCCTCTTTTCCTCTTCCCTTGGAGGTTCTACGATAGGGATTTCAAGTGGGTGTGTTAGACCATGGGCCTCACAGACGGGCTAAGTGTGTAAACCGCCGATACGATCACCTTAACATTACACCGGCGGGCAAACGCTGCGGGTTTTAGGCCCATTATACTTCCGAGAGGCCCCGTCTCATGAACTACCGCGTGCCTGGATGCCTGTACCTATAGTATATGATTTGTGCCACCGGGTGACATTGCAGGTTTACGGGCGTGCCACCAGGATAGTGATCCTAGGGGAATCGCAGTTGACTTATAAGATGGAATGCGGAAACAGTACCCTGTTACACTGCACGCCACGCCTTCGGTTCATGACAATAGATTCTAATGTGATATTTCATGACAATAGATTCTAAAGTGAAAGTTCATGACAATAGATTCTAAAGTGAAACTTCATGACAATAGATGCTAAAGTTAAAATCCATGCCAATAGATTCTAAAGTGAAAGTCCGTGACAATAGATTCTAAAGTGAAAGGCCATGACAATAGATTCTAAACTGATCGTTCATGACAATAGATTCTTAAAAAAAAACAGATCGTGACAAAAGATTCTAAAGTGAAACTTCATGACGTTGACCTAGATTTATTTGCGTTTCTATAGCAACGATACTCTGTGTTCACCAATAATCCCATGGGGAGGACACAGTTGTTTTTTTATTTTCAGATTTCTCCAGAAATTTAATTTTGTAGGATTTCTATTTGACAGTTCAGGCCCCTGAACAAACAGACAAACCATAAAATAAAAAAGTTGATAGCTACCAGTGTCATCACCTGGTAGGATAAGAAATAAGGTGGAGGGGAGGGGCAACAGATAGATGGGGAATATCATGAATTGTGTGTCTGTCCTCTCGAACACACACACACAGAGACACACAGACTAACATCTCAATCTATAAATCGAACATTCTAAGCGTAACACTCTTGAAATCTGAATTTATTGTTAAGACATTTTATTGAAATAGCGAGACGATAGCGAGTGAGTCTATTGTGGAGATCACGTGCATGATGATAATGGCATTGATAATTTGATATCGCACTCAATGGGGTCACACGATACCACACTTGTTATTATGAAACAATGACTGTCAATGACTCTTATTGAAATTGTTATATCGCAAGAAGAACTTGCGTTATTGTATGCCCAGGTATATAACATACAAGCTACAGAATTTTTTTACATCTTGAAAATATGTAATAGCCCTTGGTGTTGAGTCATGTGAAGCTGTGCTCGCTGTAAGCCGTGCCCGCCGTAATCCATGCCCGCCGACAGCTGTGCCCGCTGTAATCCGTGCCCGCCGTAATCCATGCCCGCCGACAGCTGTGCTCGCTGTAATCCGTGCCTGCCGTAATCCATGCCCGCCGACAGCTGTGCCCGCTGTAATCCATGCCCGCCGTAATCCATGCCCGCCGACAGCTGTGCCCGCTGTAATCCGTGCCCGCCGTAATCCATGCCCGCCGACAGCTGTGCCCGCTGTAATCCGTGCCCGCCGTACGCTGTGCCCGATGTAATCCGTGCCCGCCGTAGGCTGTGCCCGCTGTAATCCGCGCCCGCCGCAGGCCGCGCCCGCCGTAAGCTGTGTTTGCTTTCTGTGTTATTCTCTTCTTACCCCCATCCCCTCCCAAAGCTCACTTCCAATTTAACACAAAATAACATATAGAAATAAAAATCCACCAACTATCCTTGAGCTAAAAGTTAAATATAGTAAAATAATTTAGTACAAATGACTACCACAATTTTGGTTTCGTTATTTGGTGGGGATGTACCTGTAATAACACCTGAGGCTAGTCTGAAAATTTCACTAAAAAAGTGGAGCATTACGTAATGTTTCAACTGCTAGAAAACTCTCGAGAAATCGAAGGTTGTCACATTGTGGCACTAGAGAGGAATAATATATGATATATAAAAAGATAATAAGATGTAATGAGATAATGAGGTGTAATGAGACTTAATATTGCGGAAATTTCGTACAGATAGTTCATGTCCTATGTACAGGGTGGGCCAATAAAATGTTACCACTTTTTATATTCTTACAATTTTCTACATTACAAAGATTTTTGTTTCATTTTCAGGAATATTCAACAACGAAACACTAAATTCTCCCCCAATGGATCGAAAGCAATATGCTGTGGAGGAGAGAGTGAAGATCGTGGAAGCATATTTGGAATTAAAATAGGTAACCCACACTCAGCGACGATTCACAATTGACTTTCCTGGAAGAAATCAGACGTCTTCTGCAGAAGTTTAGGGAAACAGGACGTGTGACCATTGTAGGACGCATACTGAACACAGACCTATATCTTTTTCACTACAGAATTCAGATTTTGCAAGCTCAGACAGCAGCCAATAGAGAAGAGAGACTAATCTTTTGTAGAAACATCAGTCAACGCATTGAATGTTGGACCTGATTTTTTTCAGCGATGAAGCACAATTCCACATCAATGGACATGTTAATAGGCAGAATATAAGATTCTGGGCCCAAACCAAACCTTATCATTATGTTATTCGCTCTTTGAGTTTAAAAAAATTGTGTATGATTAAAAAGTGGTAACATTTTATTGGCCCACCCTGTAAGCCTACTTTAAAAAAATACTAGATGTAAAACTTCATAGAATTGACCAACTTTTGCACGGAATTTATACATAAAAAGTGTTGGTGGCATAAAAAAGAGAAAGTATTTACTTGTGACAAAAATAAAGTTTCCCTAAGTGAAATGTTGGTTCTAGTCTTATACTAATTCTAATGTCTGTGATGATTTTCAGGTGCCAAATTTTCATAGCCCATAGACATCAAAGTTGGCATTAGATTAACAAAGTTGTCAAAAAAATGAGCCACCTGCAGACCTTGTACTATAGGCGTATATAGAAGGCTTCATGTTAGTTTATTAAGTCTTACGGGTTTTTGAGGGGTTTTCTTCTAACTGTTTAACTGTTTATATGTGAGTCTTAATTGAGTCTAGAAACACTTAAAACGTAAAGGGCATAACAACAATATATAAACATCACAGTATACAATATGAAGTGGTGGCTTTCAATCACTGATCTATATGAAGATTGGATTGGGCCTGCAAACTATATTCTTGAAGCCAAAATCAAATAGTTTTCACTGATCTATAAAATTAAATTTCCTAAACACTGACACGTAAACACATTTAGAATGACTTAGACTTTCCTTTTATTGTATAGATTTATTCTAATTATATGTGGTTTATTCCTATAACTTGTTTATATGGATAAGTGAAAAGTGGAATTGATTCTAGACTCAATTTGCACATACACATTTACTATGGAGGCGCTATCCATTTTTTTAATAGGTCAGTGGCTTCTTATCGGATAAAATAAAATAAACGAGGACCACGGGGTCCATGCCAAGAATTTAACGACATTTTTCCGGTTTATGGAAATTCATCTCTTGTTCAAGTGGACTCAGCAGATGTAAGAAACAATTTTATATTAAGATTCATACTCGAAAAATAGAAAACTTCTCACATGAGTCATCTCGACTCAGCTATTGAAAGTATATGTTTCTATGTTTGAGTGTGATGACGTATGGTGTTCGGTTTTAAGTGAAGACAAGAGATTTAATGATAGTGTACTCTTGTTGTACAAAGTACATCATTCATCCTTGTAAATAACTCGTGTCTAAATATAGTTACCATGCTCACTCTCACATATATTCCGGCTTGATTAAACGCTCTAAGTGTCATCATATATTACTAAAAGTAAGTCGTGAGTATACTTATTATTACTTACAGTAAATAGTAAGTCTACATATTATTACTGAATGGAAGTAGTAAGTATCCCTTTCACACCATGCTTGTTCATAGGGCCAGTGAAGCAGCCATCACCAGTTTCCGTTGTCACTGCGTACAATGGGATCGTGGGGAAAGTACAATACATTGCCGCTTTTTTTTTTTACTTTTCCCTCAACTAATATTATTGTAGGCTACCAATCAGAGCTGGGTAGACTCTGTGACATGCAATGGGATGACATGAACTCTAACCTTTGACCTTCGGGGTGGCAATGCACAAAGAGTGGGTCATATTTATTCTTTAGTTGTTTGTTGTTATTGCAGTTGTTACATTTAGTTTCAATAAAAGTCTGATGGGAAATAGAGTTGTAATACTTCAAAGTTTGTTTTTCTAGCACAATCCTCTAGTTAAAAATGTCGCTTTATTTATTGATTTCTATTTCTTTTCTCTTCAGAAATGTTCGCAGAAGTATGTTGATTATAGTTTTAACACTTATCATCGTCCACCTTAAGAACTTTTTTAAATTGTTAACTATAACAGACATAATTTACTATGTTAACTGTTACCATGGTTACTGACTAGAACACTAGTAATTCGTTAACAAGTTGACCCTTAAACTTTCGGCTAATATAATGAACCAACAGAATGTTATCTTTGGTTCAAGTAACTTACAGAAAGTCGTATTTCGTTCAAAATAAACATTATTTGGTTATGATTAGTTACTTCTATACATTATCTTGTCTTATCTTATTAACATGTATGTTCAGGAAATAGATTATTATGTCTATGAACTCCAACCTCCAACCAAGAGTTAAAATTGATGTTAGGTAGTTTACTTACTAGTTTAGGTAACCCATTCCACCACCGAATGTCAATTGGGATGAAAAATAACTAACAAATAGTATATGTCCAGCCTACTACAGTTTAATGAGATCTAGATCTTGTTTTAGTTGAGGGATTTGTGGATTTATGATTTTTGTAAAACTCTGGTAGGAAGTTGCTTAGGAAAGTCATGTAATTTTCTCCATTGACAGGCATCAATCACTGAAGCATTTATCTGTTTAATGAAAGTTTCAGTCGCTCTACTTTCAGCTTGGTTTAACTTTGAGCCTACTCGTGCATAGATTTTTTTCTCACATGAAAGCCTACACTTGACCACTCAGAAGTGACCATATTTGTGCCTGAAATTGAACAATTAGTGAAGAGTATTCAACGACAAGACTCACATTTATAGATACAGACTAATACAGACTAATAATTACATTTAAACGTTTTTATGCTTTGTAATTAGGCATAAATATAATTATTTCTAGAGCAATTTATGTTTTTATAATAAAATAAATATTTGGTAGTATTATATTACATAATTGGTTAAATGATTAATGTATTTTACAATAAACTTAAGCAATACAGGAAAAGTTTATTAGAACTGTTTAACTCACTGAGCATGCTAAATTTAATAGTATGGATAGAAGCGTTATAAATATTACATTTATTGTTATTATTAACGTAAAATATTTAACATCCCTTTTTACATCTTGAAATGAATACAATAATACTGTATTTGTATTGAGAAAAATTATTTATTGAATTATATTAGTTAGACTATATTACAAAGCATAACTATAATCATAAAAAAATTAGAACAAATTCAAAAAAGAGCTGCAAGGTTTATAACTAGTGAATATTCCCAATTGACAAGAGCAACACCATTAGTCAAATCACTAAACCTAGAAACACTAGAGGACAGAAGGGCAAAGAATAAAGTAGTAATAATACATAAGGCATTAAACTCTAATTTAGAAATACAACCCAATAACAATCTGTTGCAAAGCTCAGATAAACATAAAGACAAAAACACCTTCCTTGTCCCTTATGCGAGAACAAATGCATATAAGTACTCTTTCTTCCCGAGTGGCATTCGGGCATGGAATGGGTTGCCTGAACAAACCAGGAAAACCAATAACCTAACATCATTTAAAACATTAATAAAAATGCAAGACTAGACTCGGACCACGGATGAGCGTAGGACGCAATAATCTTCTTTATAGAAGGAGCGTCTGTAATGTATAAGATAATTATAATTATATAATCAAACTTGAAACTATAATTTAATAAAAGGGAGGTAAATAACCCGTAATTTATTGTTGTTAGTGCCCATATTTCTAACATGATTTTTTAAATATTTTATATATACAATAATAAATGATAAAAAAAATAACATTTTAAAATATTAAATTATTGAAAGATAGTTTTAAAAATTAGGAAATTATTATATAAATAAACATTTTATACGTAAATTTTAAATATTACATTGACTACCCAGTTAGTATGATTACTGTCACCTCTTTACCATTAACCATTATTAAGAAATTGTTCAAAATAGGCTTAAATCTATACATTAATAAATCTCAATGGAGTGCCTTGGCACTTTTAAGTGTTCAATTAAACATTTAGGCTAGTTTCCCCATTAGGTAGTCCTAATGACGTTAAATAAAATAAAAAAAATTGTGGAACAGTAAAATTTGCGCAACCGGGTTTTCGATGATAGATCTTTTTTTTAAAAAAAATCCTATAGAGTCTACCCGGTCTTTAAATGTTTGTTAAGAAAATACAAAAACTACATTTTAAACAACAACAAAAAAATATTAATAAATACTTAATACTATTATCTAAATGTTGTCGACCATTGTACTAAACATTACATGTACTCTACATTACTTGCATTTGCCCCCCCCCCCCCTCCCTCAACCAAAACAGAATGTATTCTATATTTACCAACCAGTCCCATTACCCCATTCCACCAGCGATTGATTGAACCATGACTGCATTTTAAAAATATTTTTGTTTAAATACCCAGGTAATAGTTTAACGAATGACCAGGCTTAAAACTACAAAGTGTATGAAGAATGTATTTTTTCTTCAGAACTGAACACAAGTCACTTCCACAATATGTTACAACGGAGCTGTGACCTCGTTGAACTAAAAGTTCATGTGAACTGTTTCCACACACTCTCACTAACATAGACGTCTGCATTTTCCCCACCTTCCATCTCCCCATCTCTACCCTTTTAATCGGAAAGCTGTAAACGATTCCCGCCCCTACAGCCCCAAGAAATCGTTTTCTGTACTAACGTCGTAGCCCCCCCCCCCCCTCCTCTCTTCTTCACCCGGCCCCGAGAAAAAAACCAACAGCTCTGTCTCAAAATTGTACTAATATATAAAACATTGTTTCTAAAGAAACCTAATCTCTTTTTAATACTGAATAATCCTTGTGTTTTATGGACATACGAGTGCATTGTGTGGCTAATACAGAATGTTTTCCATGACCCAGACTAAAAAATACAATTTATACCGATACATGATTATATAAGTTCTACTGTAGATAAGACTATTCATCCCATAGAGCCATGGTTGGGATATTGTGGTAAGCTCTCAGTAGAGATCAATGTAAAGTTGGTTCCCTGACTCGTTCAGTCTAATATTGACAAGCCGGGTGCATACAGAAATAGATGCTCCACTTTATCCTCTTCCCTCCCCCCCCCCCCCACACAGACGGTGGCGACTTCTTCAACTAGAGTTAGGGCCGGAAACCTGGTCAAGAAAATATGACCCCCCCCCCTTTTTCCCCCACATGACATAACTCCCCCACCCCCCATCCCCCGATTTCCGAATGCAATATTGGATGCCCCTAACACTGGTTAGAGTTTACCTGCTTGCCCAGTGCTGATAAAAAATATACTGGAAAACTTCACCAAATGATCCAAGGTCCATCACCAGTTTAATTAGCAGACATTTTCTAAGCCATATTCTACACTCCTGTGTATAAAACTCCAATATACATGTCTAAAGCTAACAGAGAATACAAGATTTCATAGAGAGAAACACCGTCTTACAGTTTTATTTTCTGATGGCGGATCAAACCTTAGTTCCCCACCCCATACCCCATTTATTTCCCACTTCCTGTCACTCCGGAAGAAGATAACTTCCTGTCATGCGCACAGCCAACAAATTTCATTCATATTTTCTCTCTCCTTTACTAATGTGTGTGTGCGTGTGTTTGTGTGTGTCTGTGTGCGTGTGTGTGTGCGTGTGTGTGTGTGTGTGTGTGTCTGTGTGTGTGTGTGATTCCTTAAGGCGCTGTATTTCTTTTCTTTCCCATTTTGTTTTCCCTGCCGTGAATAGAGAGAATGATTCACAAGGTCGTAATCACACCAGGAGAGAAGGGACATTATTTAAGGGATATTATTTAAGGGACATTATTTAAGGGACATTATTTAAGGGACATTATTTAATGGATATTATTTAAGGGACATTATTTAAAGGACATTATTTAAGGGACATTATTTAAGGGACATTATTTAAGGGATATTATTTAAGGGACATTATTTAAGGGACGTTATTTAATGGACATTATTTAAGGGACATTATTTAAGGCATATTATTTAAGGGACATTATTTAAGGGACGTTATTTAAGGGACATTATTTAAGGGATATTATTTAAGGGATATTATTTAAGGGACATTATTAAAGGGACATTTTTAAGGGACATTTTTTAAGGGACATTATTTAAGGGACCTTTTTAAGGGACATTATATAAGGGACATTATTTAATGGATATTATTTAAGGGACATTATTTAAGGGACATTATTTAAGGGATATTATTTATGGGACATTATTTAAGGGACATTTTTTAAGGGACATTATTTAAGGGACATTATTTAAGGGATATTATTTAAGGGACATTATTTAAGGGACATTATTTAAGGGATATTATTTAAGGTACATTATTTAAGGGACGTTATTTAAGGGAAATTATTTAAGGGACATTATTTAAGGCATATTATTTAAGGGACAGTATTTAATGGACGTTATTTAAGGGACATTATTTAAGGGACAGTATTTAAGGGATATTATTTAAGGGACATTATTTAAGGGACATTACTTAAGATACATTATTTAAGGGACATTTTTTAAGGGACATCATTTAAGGGACATTATTTAAGGGACATCATTTAAGGTACATTATTTAAGGGACATTATTTAAGGGACATTTGGGATGACGCTATGATATCTCAGAAAGCTGTAATTTCTTTTATTGTGGGGAATTTTTTTTAAAAAGGAGGTGGGGTAGGGGGGTATTCTTGTATTCACGTGTATATCTACAAACATTCACTTACATACTCTTGCAACTACTCTCATACAAACACACTAATACAAACTACAAACATATTCGTAAAAATACACTAATAAAAAATAATTTACACAGACAAATACAAACTCATCCATACAAACATACGAATAAAAAAAAAACACTAATACAAACACACTAATAAAAACAAATACAAATACACAAATGCAAACAAACAAATACATACAAACGAATAGGCAGACAAACAAATACAGACAAATACAAAACACAAATACAAACTCACAAATACAAACACACAAATACAAACACACTAATACAAACACACTAATACAAACACATTCATACAAATACACTAATACAAACTAAAGCATTCTGACTTAAAGTAAACCTAGTCTAAGCGTTTATAATGTAGGCAACAGATTTGTTTGTGTAAACTCAACATATTATACAGCTGTGGCTAGACATTACTTACAAATATGTGAGCCAACTAACTCCCTCTCTTTCGCTGCATGGGGGAATGTAGACATTTCAATATACGTTTTATACGTTGGATTATGGGGTCAATCTCCAGATGTTTGCTTGACCGACTTAGGCAAATAATAACATAAACATAATGGCTAAATAAGAAGTGAGCATGCTCCCGTCACGTGGTTGACTTTCGTAGCCTCGCTTTGGATTACTAAACTGTTTATGGTGGTGATGTCGATATTGTGTTGTTTCTGCTTATAATGTTGGTACCGAAATTGCGACACTCTAGACTCTAGACAATAATTGGTACTTCCAGAACAAGTCCTACTTAAAATGGCTTTTTATTCCATAAAGGTTATATGGCATACAGGAATGTTACTTTAAATGTCAACTACATGATATAGCCAGCTCTACTATAGGCATTAGAATAATAGATGTTTACGAAATAAACTCTTACTTTATTTATAACGCTTAACTTTATCTACTCTTATTGTATGCACTCTTACTGAATGTATTGTTACTGAATGTACTCTTACTGTATGTATTGTTACTGAATGTAATGTTACTGTAACAAGGGTTGTTTCGCTCATGTTCTTCCCCTTTCATTAGTTTCATAGGGTTCGGCATTCAACGGATTTGAGTGGCCAACACAATGCCCAGCCGCCTTTACGTTTTTTTCCAAATTTATGTTAGGTGCCCATCAGAGCTGGGCGGACTAAACTTATTGTTACCTTCCAGAACTTTGGTACCTGACCTTATTTGGGAGTCAAGTTAAGGCTGCTGGGCATTGCGAAGGCCACACAATGACCTAGTATGCCGTGACCACCAAAAATTGGTGAACTCTGTTTCACTTGGCACAAAATGAGGTCAGATGGGATTACTTTCCTAGTATCACCAGGTTTTTAAAACTAAGTCACGTGTCTGTTGCTTTTAAAACTATGTCACGTGTCTGTTGCTTTTAAAACTATGTCACGTGTCTGTTGCTTTTAAAACTATGTCACGTGTCTGTTGCTTTTAAAACTATGTCACGTGTCTGTTGCTTTTAAAACTATGTCACGTGTCTGTTGCTTTTAAAACTATGTCACGTGTCTGTTGCTTTTAAAACTATGTCACGTGTCTGTTGCTTTTAAAACTATGTCACGTGTCTTTTGCTTTTAAAACTATGTCACGTGTCTGTTGCTTTTAAAACTATGTCACGTGTCTGTTGCTTTTAAAACTATGTCACGTGTCTGTTGCTTTTAAAACTATGTCACGTGTCTGTTGCTTTTAAAACTATGTCACGTGTCTGTTGCTTTTAAAACTATGTCATGTGTCTGTTGCTTTTAAAACTATGTCACGTGTCTGTTGCTTTTAAAACATTGTCACGTGTCTGTTGCTTTTAAAACTATGTCACGTGTCTGTTGCTTTTAAAACTATGTCACGTGTCTGTTGCTTTTAAAACTATGTCACGTGTCTGTTGCTTTTAAAACTATGTCACGTGTCTGTTGCTTTTAAAACTATGTCACGTGTCTGTTGCTTTTAAAACTATGTCACGTGTCTGTTGCTTTTAAAACTATGTCATGTGTCTGTTGCTTTTAAAACTATGTCACGTGTCTCAGGGCCGTTGAAAGGGATTTGGGGGCCCGGGGGGCTTGGCCTTCTTAGGGGCCCCTGCATTTTGACATTTGACATTATGACATGAAAAATAACAATTCGGACACGCCTTTGGGGGCCCTTCTCAAGTAGGGGCCCGGGGGGATTTTTTAATTTGGACCCCCCTCCCCCTCCCCTAGCTACGCCACTGACGTGTCTGTTGCTTTAATTGTGTCAATTTATCTTATAAGTTGGTCCCAGTGTGAGCATTTGAATTGTATTGTCGCCACCAGCATCCTGGTACTAAGAGCACATTTACATTATCAGGGGTTCTTTTTTTTTTTTATCCTTTTTTTCCACCCATAGACTTAATTAAGGAACGAGTTAGAGACACATACGACCACAAAACACCACTTCAATTTTAGAACCACTGCATTGATTATCCACTTAATGTGTGGTCCAGTGGGCCAGTGGTGCGATTGTTTCTTGTTATTGTTTCATTCTTCACCTTTAAAAAAACAAACGACAACAATAAACCGGAAGTTGCAAACACAGTTGCACAGGTTTCTGTCACGTGATATGTACAATAAAGAATCTCCAGTATATTTTTTCCAAGTTTCATTGGGGCAGAAATGGGGGGAGGGGGGATTAGGGTAGCGCTGGTGTTTTAGGGTAAAGAAGGGCTTGAAAGGGGGGGGGGTATGGACTAATTCCGTCACTTGTTGAATGATACCGGAACTGAACTTTATGCATTCAGCTGCAAGCACACACACACAAATAATCAGATTTTCTTTAGAAGCCAATCACGTTTCTATTCTACGGTAAACAACCAACTTTCTTGTGACTAGACAAACGAAACTGAACCACTTTCTATAGATACCATTCTTCCACAGACACAATGCAGACACAGACGCAATGCAGACACAGACGCAATGCAGACACAGACGCAATGCAGACACAGACGCAATGCAGACACAGACGCAATGCAGACACAGACGCAATGGCGGTTATTGAAATGTATGGAGTTCTTTCTGACAAACAAGTTTCACCACACAAGTTTTTTTCTGAAGAAAGTGTCACAAACACTTGTAGAGCAGACTTCAATAAGGGAAAGATAACTAGTGCGGAAATAATTCGAGGGCGCGTCTATGGTTTTATGAGGCAAGGGAGAGAAGGGCGCCATATGGCAAAAATGATTACCTTATACGATTTAGTGCTTACAGATACAGAATCAAACGGCGCTCGTGGTTAAAAGGGATTACTCGATGAAATCATTACATGGTTAGATGAGCACAGGATTAAATGAAAAAAGATTTTTTTTTTAAACGTGATTAAATAAATAAATGATTAAATAAATACACGATTTAAAAAATGCACGATTAAATAAATACAGGATTAACTAAATATGCAATTAAATACATGATAAAATAAATACATGATTAAATAATTGCCCGATTAAATTATTACTCAATTATTTGAATTAATGTTTGCATTATTAAATGACTTACAGCATTAGACGATTAAATGATTATGTAATTGATTGACTATATGTTTCAAAAATTACATGTTTAAAAAATACTATATTAAATTATTAAGGGATTAACCGATTACATGATTATGTGATTCTGATTAGACTAGATAACTAAAAGTCAGCTCTATAACACAAGCCCACTTTACGACAAGACCGTGTTAAATATATGTATCTTGACGCACAGTTTTATATTGTATGTTTGTTTTAATTATGCTGTTGTAATTATGCTATTGCATACAATACTTGTTCTTCATAATTTGTCCTTTGGCCAGTAAAAAAAAGTATTTGGTGTGGGAAGTTTCCCATCAAGTTCTGTCAGTTCTTGGTGTGGGAAGTTTCCCATCAAGTTCTGTCAGTTCTTGGTGTGGGAAGTTTCCCATCAAGTTCTGTCAGTTCTTGGTGTGGGAAGTTTCCCATCAAGTTCTGTCAGTTCTTGGTGGAGCTGTTCAAGTCCTTCAATGTCCATTCCTGGATGTTCTGTTTGTTATTGCCTTGTAACTCATTCTTAGCTAACCTGTGTATACCAACTTATTATTGGAATAGCGATTTTTAAGAAGTTCTTGTTTATTGTCAGCATAATATAGGCTAGGCCTATTTTTTGTCTCGTGTAACTTATTGTTTTTTTACTGGTAGTAGCTAGAAGAATATTTTTTTCTAGCGATCTGCTTCCTGATCTAACACGTGACCTTATTGATACTCCACGATCCTTTGACTAACAAAATGACCAGTGTCCAGAGTTTATGTTTTGTTTCATTGACTATGCCGTATGATTTCATTGCCATGTTTTACAAGACTAAGTCCTTACATTCAGTAGCACTCGTAGTGCAGTAGTCCACGGATAGACACATTTTCTAGGTATGTATGTGTGTTTTCTTCCTATTTCTCTCTCTCTCTCTCTCTAACTCTCTCTCTCTCTCTCTACTTGACAAGAACTGTCCCCGGCCCCCGGTTAATGTTAAGGTGACCTGTGACCTTGGACTCAGAAGGTGAATTGTAATGTATACTTTGGATCGGGTTAATTTGCTTTTTTTTTTTCTTACTTCCCACGTATCTCTACGTCTTTGTGTGTGTCTGTGTGTGTATGTGTGTGTGTATGTGTTTGTGTGTGGGAGTGTATTCTGGCGCGAAATTAAAAGTGGGTCATTTGAATACGATTAACCTTTCCTGTCATGAATCAGACGAAATGGAAGCGGGAATATCCTATCCACCCACTGTTTCCAATTTTAATGCCCAGGGTCAAGGTTAAAGGTGTAAACATTTATTGTTTTGTTTGTTTATTGTGCAACCAGTTGACCGTTGACCTCCATTGTGTACTTGCCTATAAATAATCTTCGTTGTTTTTTTTTTTTACATTTGATTTTTATCCCTTCCTTGTCCTGCTAGTGTCAAACATGTTGATAACACACATTGTCCAAACGCTATATATCAACCCCGGCTGACAAACGGAACAGTTAGGTGTTAGGTTATCATTCAAACTGTGCACTGGTTAAGTAGAGGTAAAGAAGTAAATCCGAGAGTAGTTGAGTTCAAGTCCTTCTCTGGGTAGCTCATTGTTAGGGAATGGGTTAGCGGTGTGAATGATGGGCGGGTAAGGGGGGGGGGTGCGCTGTAGATGGCTTAATGTTGTCTGGTCGGACAATCACCCTGAATACCATGGGATAAAATAAAAACAGTCATCATTATACATCATTATAAATTATACATCATTATAAATTATACATCATTATACATAGGCAACAGACAGATACACACAGGAAAAAATTAAAATTTTAAAGCTACTGACAAAGAGCGAATGTTTCTGAAACATATTGATCTTTTTTGACACATTGTTATATAAAGAGAGAGAGAGAGAAAGAGAGAGAATGATAGAGAGAGATATTTAGATAGAGAGAGATAGCTATAAATAGATGAATAGATAAATAGATAAATAGATAAATAGATAAATAAATAAATAGATAAATAGATAAATAGATAAATAGATAAATAGATAAATAGATAAATAGATAAATAGATAAATAGATAAATAGATAAATAGATAAATAGATAAATAGATAAATAGATGAATAGATGAATAGATGAATAGATGAATAGATAAATAGATAAATAGATAAATAGATAAATAGATAAATAGATAAATAGATAAATAGATAAATAGATAAATAGATAAATAGATAAATAGATAAATAGATAAATAAATAAATAGATAAATAGATAAATAGATAAATAGATAAATAGATAAATAGATAAATAGATAAATAGATAAATAGATAAATAGATAAATAGATGAATATATAAATAGAAAAATAGATACACAGATAGATAGATAGATAGATAGATAGATAGATAGATAGATAGATAGATAGATAGATAGATAGAAAGACAGATAAGGAGATAGAGAGATGAATAAAGGTAGATAGAGGGAGGGAGCGATGGAGGGAAGGAATTAAGGATAGATATATGGATGGATCGATGAATAGATAGATAGACTAACAGACACAAAATAAAATAAAACATAGAGAAAACATAAGAACAGAAGCATTGAAGACTAGAAAGAAAGATTCAGAGAGCGAGACTGCAGTGATTTCAGATGTTGTTGTTTTTTCCCTTGTAGTCAGACTACTGCTAAAGACACCGAGCATGACAAAATACAGACTGTACAGAGTAGTACAGACATTTAGTCTACATAGAGTTTTACATATTTTCTCTTCTACACATTAGATTCGGCAGCAATGGTGATCGTGTGTATAGTACAATACCCACGTAGCCATTTACTTCACCTAACGAAAAGCCAACTTAATCACCAGGAAAAAAAACAACAAAACGATGAACGGCTTCAGCTGGGATTGGAACCCGAGAGTTCCACGCGAGAAATATCAATGTTCTTGGCGTTAGAACACCCCCCCCCCCCATCAGCACGCTAGTCATGTAACTTACACATGCATAGTTATATTGTCATTATTTCCACCTGTGCCTTTTCCCCCCTCCCCACTATGCTACTACCCCTCCCCTCTCCAACAACACACATACACACTACAAATGGCGACCTCAATTAAACTCGGGTAAGAAAACAACAACCCTGGTATTGTTAACCATTGTATATTTCAAACCAAACCTGCACTCATAATACATGATGTGTACTTGATTACAAGGTTAATTATTACATGTGACATTCACTATTTTGGGGCCGTACATAGAAGAGGTCACGATTTTGTCACCGATTTTTTACCCCTTAACACCCCCCCCCCCCTCTTTTTCTTTCCCTCATATCCTAACAAGTCGTCACAAAAGTTAGACCCCTCCAAACGACGATACAAACCTCCAGCCCCCCCCCCACACAAAAAAAAGCCCTGCCCCCCCCATCCCTAGTATTCCCTACCCCCCTTCCTTTATCCTATTTCCACTTTCAAAATTAGCATGTTTCATTTTACGTTCAATGTCATTGTCGTAATATTTAGAATCAACTATAATGACTGTAGTTAATGACGTAAACACTTGTTTAATGGATATTTCGTTTAAAGATGTTCCTTTTTTTTTAATGGGACAAACACCTTCCTGCCAGGGCTGTGGAGTCGGAGTCGAGGAGTCGGAAGTACAAAAATAACTGCGGAGTCGGACTGGAGTCGGATTCGGAACATTTATCTACCGACTCCACAGCCCTGCAAGTTCCTGCTCATCATCGCATACCTGTCACAATTGTTTGACCTCGTTCCTCCCTTAGGTGCATGACGTCGTTAATGGACGAGCCCCTTAAAAGCATGTTCAACCTTTATAAACTTCACACATTAAAAGTTCTGTTGTTGTTATGTTTGTTTGTTTGTTGTTATTTTGTTTTTCGTTTTGTCTTGCCTTTTTCAAGCTAAAAATGTCGAAACGAAGAATAAATGATATTTTGAAAATAAATTGCAACATCACATCGACAGGACAAAAACACTCGTTAACGGGGATGGACGTTTTATTATAGACATAAAATTAGTTAAGATGTATGAAGTGTTTTTTGTTTACTAGGGTCGGGTTGTTTGGAGTGGGGGGGGGGGAGGTGCGGCCCTTGACACATCTCTTAAGTGATAAAACGACAGATGCCTTTATTCGAGTTTGAGATCCCTGGTCAGTCAATGGTTCCCAAGTTTATACATGTGCAACATGCAGACTACTTAACTACACTCTAGTATACAGTGTACAGTGTACATTATATTAATCAAACAATAAGAAGTAGGGTCTACACATGAAATAATATTCAAAACATACAAAATCCTATTTATAAGGCACGGTACTACAGAAATATACACGTGGACAGTTTGTTATATTGTGCTGTTATCATAAAACGGCTGTAATGTGAAGGTCATTAATTTTATTTCTTTATGACCCGGCTGGGCTGAGAATCTATAAATAACTCACGTCATAGTCACTTAGCGGATGTGCTTAAGTCTTACTTCAAACACTTATGTTCAATCCAGTCCTAACAAATTCGTCAACCATTGCTTGCTGCGGGTTTTGTTGTTTGTTTTTTCCAAACCGTTTTTGCAAATATAAACCTAATAATGAACGGAAATAGTTGTCTAGGATCTGGTTGGAACTAAGAAACCCGTCGAACAATAAAAGAATAAAAGTTAAATAACAAAGTAATTCCATTGCACAATATTGCAACTATAGTGAAGACATACAACACGAATTTTAAAAAAGTATTTCTTTTCCCAGACTCTATGCCCTATGCCTTTATGGTGACATTTTAGAATCGAACGCATGTATTAGTAAAAATCAATGTGTAAGTAAACTGAGTGCTACACCGGCCACTTCCTTCCTGCAACTAGGGCCGTATTTAAGATTGTGGGGGCCCTGTTCCCAAATTTATGTGGGGACTTCTCCTGGCCTCGCCCCTGCCTTCCACATAACTCAGAAAAATGCCGTTAATTCATGTTAAATTCTGTAAAATCATAAATAAATTTTATATTGCGCTTAGCTTTATTGTAAGGGAATAAGTGAATTTTTTTTTTACATTTTCAACGAAAGAATGGGAATGTCACTAAAATACTCTTTTTGGGATGTGTGGGGGCCAGGGGCGAAGCCACAGGGGGGGCTGAGGGGAGCTAAGCCCCCCCCCCCCTGGAAATAAAATATTTTTTTTTTCAACTGATTTTGTTAAAAATATGCACTAAATTTGCTAAAAATTTGGTAAATCTTTGTCACGCGAAAGTTTAGCCCCCCCCCCCTGGTATTCGGTAAATATTTGTCACGTGAAAGTTCAGCCCCCCCTGGAAAAAATTTCTGGCTTCGCCCCTGGTGGGGGCCTCTGTTCCAATAGGACTTGTGGAACATGCCTAATTACGACACTGCCTGCAACTAACCACTGGTTATAATCTTTTATAAGTTAGAAGAATCAATACATTACGATGTATTTATAGGTCAGTGGTCACTCAATTAACTAGTCTGAAAATTTTTAGATCAGAAAACCAATTTGTTTTAAAAAGAAAAGAAGAAATGAATCCCGACATTGAACATGGTTTGATTTCTCAGCAGAAATGACGTCATATAAACACATTGTTGACCTAAGGATGACCACATAATATTCTGTGAGGACATTTGCGTACACTTTACCCTTTTTATGGATAGAATTCCTGAACAGTCATGTAGAGGCAAATCATAAATGTATAGGTTGATAGACACATTAGATGGATAGATTGATAGACTGATAGATTGATAGACACATAGATGGATAGATTGATAGACTGATAGATTGATAGACACATAGATTTTTAAAAGGCAATATCACTAGAAACAGACATTTAGACAGACTGACAGAAAATTATATAGAGACATAAAGAGATCATTGTTTTGAAAACTCTGTAGGACAGCTGCCCAAATGTTTCAAAGGACATGGGTGGGGGGTGACTTAGGGCGAGAAGGAAGAGGTGATTGGGATAGCGATAAAATCAAGTGGACCGAATAGTTAGATGAGGCTATGAGAATGTCAGCTTGGGCCACAATTAAAGAAGTAGTTTGAGAATATATTGTACAGATTCCAGGCTAGACTTAGAAGAGAATAAACAAAAAGAAAAACTAAACAATAAACACAGAAACACCCCAACAGCTGTCACAGTAACATTTCAAGTAAATTAGTTGTTTTCATGCAATCTTAAAGTAATTTCACCCTGATACGACTGCACTACTGAGTCAATGTTCTAGATATCGGACGCGGCCATTACCTCATTTGAATGCATTGAGTCGGAAGTTTGAAAAGTATGCAGTTTATCCATCTGAAAACAAATTGCTTGTTCTATTATTGCCTTTGAAGTTGCGGTAGGGTGAGGGGGGTGTGGGATGAGGGGTGGGGCGCGTGGGGTAATGGGCGGGGAGTGTGCACTGAAATGCTTGCGTCAGCTGTTGTGTCTGGTGGTATTGTGTGTTTGTTCGCGTGCGTGCGTGGTGTGACTGGTTGCCTGTGTTGTGTTAGATCTCCATGCTATATACTCACACGTCCATCTCATTAAATTGACTTCACACGACCAGACTAACTGCTCATCGCCAAGGCCATACATAGCATGTAGTCGCACTGAATGTCACGGGTGGGGCTCGGTGGAGAGGCTTGGGGAAATTGTGGAGGAGGAAGGAAAGACAGTGTGGAGGAAGGAAGGAAAGACAGTGTGGAGAGAGGAAGGAAAGACAGTGTGGAGAGAGGAAGGAAAGACAGTGTGGAGAGAGGAAGGAAAGACAGTGTGGAGGGAGGAAGGAAAGACAGTGTGAGAGAGGAAGGAAAGACAGTGTGGAGAGAGGAAGGAAAGACAGTGTGGAGAGAGGAAGGAAAGACAGTGTGGAGAGAGGAAGGAAAGACAGTGTGGAGGGAGGAAGGAAAGACAGTGTGGAGAGAGGAAGGAAAGACAGTGTGGAGAGAGGAAGGAAAGACAGTGTGGAGAGAGGAAGGAAAGACAGTGTGGAGAGACGAATGAAAGACAGTGTGGAGGAAGGAAGGAAAGACAGTGTGGAGACAGGAAGGAAAGACAGTGTGGAGGAAGGAAGGAAAGACAGTGTGGAGAGAGGAAGGAAAGACAGTGTGGAGGAAGGAAGGAAAGACAGTGTGGAGAGAGGAAGGAAAGACAGTGTGGAGAGAGGAAGGAAAGACAGTGTGGAGGGAGGAAGGAAAGACAGTGTGGAGAGAGGAAGGAAAGACAGTGTGGAGAGAGGAAGGAAATACAGTGTGGAGAGAGGAAGGAAAGACAGTGTGGAGAGAGGAAGGAGAGACAGTGTGGAGAGAGGAAGGAAAGACAGTGTGGAGAGAGGAAGGAAAGACAGTGTGGAGAGAGGAAGGAAAGACATTGTGGAGAGAGGAAGGAAAGACAGTGTGGAGAGAGGAAGGAAAGACAGTGTGGAGAGAGGAAGGAAAGACAGTGTGGAGGGAGGAAGGAAAGACAGTGTGGAGAGAGGAAGGAAAGACAGTGTGGAGAGAGGAAGGAAAGACAGTGTGGAGAGAGGAAGGAAATACAGTGTGGAGAGAGGAAGGAAAGACAGTGTGGAGAGATGAAGGAAAGACAGTGTGGAGAGAGGAAGGAAAGACAGTGTGGAGGAAGGAAGGAAAGTCAGTGTGGAGAGAGGAAGGAAAGACAGTGTGGAGAGAGGAAGGAAAGACAGTGTGGAGGGAGGAAGGAAAGACAGTGTGGAGGAAGGAAGGAAAGACAGTGTGGAGAGAGGAAGGAAAGACAGTGTGGAGGAAGGAAGGAAAGACAGTGTGGAGAGAGGAAGGAAAGACAGTGTGGAGGAAGGAAGGAAAGACAGTGTGGAGAGAGGAAGAAAAGACAGTGTGGAGAGAGGAAGGAAAGACAGTGTGGAGGGAGGAAGGAAAGACAGTGTGGAGAGAGGAAGGAAAGACAGTGTGGAGAGAGGAAGGAAATACAGTGTGGAGAGAGGAAGGAAAGACAGTGTGGAGAGAGGAAGGAGAGACAGTGTGGAGAGAGGAAGGAAAGACAGTGTGGAGAGAGGAAGGAAAGACAGTGTGGAGAGAGGAAGGAAAGACATTGTGGAGAGAGGAAGGAAAGACAGTGTGGAGAGAGGAAGGAAAGACAGTGTGGAGAGAGGAAGGAAAGACAGTGTGGAGGGAGGAAGGAAAGACAGTGTGGAGAGAGGAAGGAAAGACAGTGTGGAGAGAGGAAGGAAAGACAGTGTGGAGAGAGGAAGGAAAGACAGTGTGGAGGAAGGAAGGAAAGTCAGTGTGGAGAGAGGAAGGAAAGACAGTGTGGAGAGAGGAAGGAAAGACAGTGTGGAGGGAGGAAGGAAAGACAGTGTGGAGGGAGGAAGGAAAGACAGTGTGGAGAGAGGAAGGAAAGACAGTGTGGAGGGAGGAAGGAAAGACATTGTGGAGAGAGGTAGGAAAGACAGTGTGGAGAGAGGAAGGAAAGACAGTGTGGAGAGAGGAAGGAAAGACAGTGTGGAGGGAGGAAGGAAAGACAGTGTGGAGAGAGGAAGGAAAGACAGTGTGGAGAGAGGAAGGAAAGACAGTGTGGAGAGAGGAAGGAAAGACAGTGTGGAGAGAGGAAGAAAAGACGGTGTGGAGATAGGAAGGAAAGACAGTGTGGAGAGAGGAAGGAAAGACAGTGTGGAGAGAGGAAGGAAAGACAGTGTGGAGAGAGGAAGGAAAGACAGTGTGGAGAGAGGAAGGAAAGACAGTGTGGAGAGAGGAAGGAAAAACAGTGTGGAGGGAGGAAGGAAAGACAGTGTGGAGAGAGGAAGCAAAGACAGTGTGGAGAGAGGAAGGAAAGACAGTGTGGAGAGAGGAAGGAAAGACAGTGTGGAGGGAGGAAGGAAAGACAGTGTGGAGGGAGGAAGGAAAGACAGTGTGGAGAGAGGAAGGAAAGACAGTGTGGAGAGAGGAAGGAAAGACAGTGTGGAGAGAGGAAGGAAAGACATTGTGGAGAGAGGAAGGAAAGACAGTGTGGAGGAAGGAAGGAAAGACAGAGTGGAGAGAGGAAGGAAAGACAGTGTGGAGGAAGGAAGGAAAGACAGTGTGGAGAGAGGAAGGAAAGACAGTGTGGAGGAAGGAAGGAAAGACAGTGTGGATAGAGGAAGGAAAGACAGTGTGGAGAGAGGAAGGAAAGACAGTGTGGAGGGAGGAAGGAAAGACAGTGTGGAGGGAGGAAGGAAAGACAGTGTGGAGAGAGGAAGGAAAGACAGTGTGGAGAGAGGAAGGAAAGACAGTGTGGAGAGAGGAAGGAAAGACAGTGTGGAGAGAGGAAGGAAAGACAGTGTGGGGAGAGGAAGGAAAGACAGTGTGGAGAGAGGAAGGAAAGACAGTGTGGAGAGAGGAAGGAAAGACAGTGTGGAGAGAGGAAGGAAAGACAGTGTGGAGAGAGGAAGGAAAGACAGTGTGGAGAGAGGAAGGAAAGACAGTGTGGAGGGAGGAAGGAAAGACAGTGTGGAGAGAGGAAGGAAAGACAGTGTGGAGAGAGGAAGGAAAGACAGTGTGGAGAGAGGAAGGAAATACAGTGTGGAGAGAGGAAGGAAAGACAGTGTGGAGAGATGAAGGAAAGACATTGTGGAGAGAGGAAGGAAAGACAGTGTGGAGAGAGGAAGGAAAGACAGTGTGGAGAGAGGAAGGAAAGACAGTGTGGAGAGAGGAAGGAAAGACAGTGTGGAGAGAGGAAGGAAAGACAGTGTGGAGGAAGGAAGGAAAGACAGTGTGGAGAGAGGAAGGAAAGACAGTGTGGAGAGAGGAAGGAAAGACAGTGTGGAGAGAGGAAGGAAAGACAGTGTGGAGAGAGGAAGGAAAGACAGTGTGGAGGAAGGAAGGAAAGACAGTGTGGAGAGAGGAAGGAAAGACAGTGTGGAGAGAGGAAGGAAAGACAGTGTGGAGAGAGGAAGGAAAGACAGTGTGGAGGAAGGAAGGAAAGACAGTGTGGAGAGAGGAAGGAAAGACAGTGTGGAGAGAGGAAGGAAAGACAGTGTGGAGAGAGGAAGGAAAGACAGTGTGGAGAGAGGAAGGAAAGACAGTGTGGAGAGAGGCAGGAAAGGGGGGGGGGTTGTGGCGGGGGATGTCCGACTTGGTGGACGGCCAAGCGGCCAGTGCAGAAAAGGTATTATGTTGACAGGGTGATGTCATCTGACGTAAAGTACTTGAGTGAGTGGGGGGGGGGGGGGTTGACTAATACAAACAAAAGAAATATACTAGGTCAGCAAAAACCAAATCATTTAGTGTTCTTACAGTTCAACTGTTCATCCATTATTCATGTCTATAATGAATAGCCAAAACCAAACAAAGAAAAAAAGAACCAGGAAGTTGAAGATGCAAATTGCTTTTAGTCACCTTAGCCATAAACTCATGGTGTAATGGTGTGTAATCTAACACGCTAGTTGTCATGAAATATAGAAAAGAACATGCATTCGTTGAAACATGAATAATTCATTATACGATAAGATATCGTTTCATTGACAGCCTTTGATATTTTCTTTTATGTTTTTTTCATTACCTTTAAGCCAAGGCACTTATCAAGAGAGATTTGAGAATAGGACTACATATACATAAACTTACTTTTACATAATATATATTACAGTATAGATACTGAGGTAATGAGAAGAAGACAAGTAGACAGACAGATAGAAAGATGTTAGATATATGATAGACAGATAAATAGATTTAAAAAATAGAGAGATAGAAAGTTTTTTTGGTAGGTGGGTAGGTGAGTAGGAATTAGCTCTATTTGGTAGATGAGTAGATCTCTGGTAGGTAAGTAGGAATTAGCTCTATTTGGTAGATGAGTAGATCTCTGGTAGGTAAGTAGGAATTAGCTCTATTTGGTAGATGAGTAGATCTCTGGTAGGTAAGTAGGAATTAGCTCTATTTGGTAGATGAGTAGATCTCTGGTAGGTAAGTAGGAATTAGCTCTATTTGGTAGATGAGTAGATCTCTGGTAGGTAGGAATTAGCTCCATTTGGTAGATGAGTAGATATCTGGTAGGTAAGTAGGAATTAGCTCTATTTGGTAGATGAGTAGATCTCTGGTAGGTAGGAATTAGCTCCATTTGGTAGATGAGTAGATATCTGGTAGGTAAGTAGGAATTAGCTCTATTTGGTAGATGAGTAGATCTCTGGTAGGTAAGTAGGAATTAGCTCTATTTGGTAGATGAGTAGATATCTGGTAGGTAAGTAGGAATTAGCTCTATTTGGTAGATGAGTAGATCTCTGGTAGGTAAGTAGGAATTAGCTCTATTTGGTAGATGAGTAGATATCTGGTAGGTAAGTAGGAATTAGCTCTATTTGGTAGATGAGTAGATATCTGGTAGGTAAGTAGGAATTAGCTCTATTTGGTAGATGAGTAGATATCTGGTAGGTAAGTAGGAATTAGCTCTATTTGGTAGATGAGTAGATATCTGGTAGGTAAGTAGGAATTAGCTCTATTTGGTAGATGAGTAGATCTCTGGTAGGTAAGTAGGAATTAGCTCTATTTGGTAGATGAGTAGATATCTGGTAGGTAAGTAGGAATTAGCTCTATTTGGTAGATGAGTAGATCTCTGGTAGGTAGGAATTAGCTCCATTTGGTAGATGAGTAGATATCTGGTAGGTAAGTAGGAATTAGCTCTATTTGGTAGATGAGTAGATCTCTGGTAGGTAAGTAGGAATTAGCTCTATTTGGTAGATGAGTAGATATCTGGTAGGTAAGTAGGAATTAGCTCTATTTGGTAGATGAGTAGATCTCTGGTAGGTAAGTAGGAATTAGCTCTATTTGGTAGATGAGTAGATATCTGGTAGGTAAGTAGGAATTAGCTCTATTTGGTAGATGAGTAGATCTCTGGTAGGTAGGAATTAGCTCCATCTGGTAGATGAGTAGATATCTGGTAGGTAAGTAGGAATTAGCTCTATTTGGTAGATGAGTAGATCTCTGGTAGGTAGGTAGGAATTAGCTCTATTTGGTAGATGAGTAGATCTCTGGTAGGTAGGAATTAGCTCTAGTTGTTAGATGAGTAGATCTCTGGTAGATAAGTAGGAATTAGCTCTATTTGGTAGATGAGTAGATATCTGGTAGGTAAGTAGGAATTAGCTCTATTTGGTAGATGAGTAGATCTCTGGTAGGTAGGTAGGAATTAGCTCTAGTTGGTAGATGAGTAGATATCTGGTAGGTAGGAATTAGCTCTAGTTGGTAGATGAGTAGATCTCTGGTAGGTAAGTAGGAATTAGCTTTATTTGGTAGATGAGTAGATCTCTGGTAGGTAAGTAGGAATTAGCTCTATTTGGTAGATGCGTAGATATCTGGTAGGTAAGTAGGAATTAGCTCTATTTGGTAGATGAGTAGATATCTGGTAGGTAAGTAGGAATTAGCTCTATTTGGTAGATGAGTAGATATCTGGTAGGTAGGTAGGAATTAGCTCTATTTGGTAGATGAGTAGATCTCTGGTAGGTAGGTAGGAATTAGCTCTATTTGGTAGATGAGTAGATCTCTGGTAGGTAGGAATTAGCTCCATTTGGTAGATGAGTAGATATCTGGTAGGTAGGTAGGAATTAGCTCTATTTGGTAGATGAGTAGATATCTGGTAGGTAAGTAGGAATTATCTCTATTTGGTAGATGAGTAGATCTCTGGTAGGTAAGTAGGAATTAGCTCTATTTGGTAGATGAGTAGATATCTGGTAGGTAAGTAGGAATTAGCTCTATTTGGTAGATGAGTAGATATCTGGTAGGTAAGTAGGAATTAGCTCTATTTGGTAGATGAGTAGATCTCTGGTAGGTAAGTAGGAATTAGCTCTATTTGGTAGATGAGTAGATATCTGGTAGGTAAGTAGGAATTAGCTCTATTTGGTAGATGAGTAGATATCTGGTAGGTAAGTAGGAATTAGCTCTATTTGGTAGATGAGTAGATCTCTGGTAGGTAGGAATTAGCTCCATTTGGTAGATGAGTAGATATCTGGTAGGTAAGTAGGAATTAGCTCTATTTGGTAGATGAGTAGATATCTGGTAGGTAAGTAGGAATTAGCTCTATTTGGTAGATGAGTAGATCTCTGGTAGGTAGGTAGGAATTAGCTCTATTTGGTAGATGAGTAGATCTCTGGTAGGTAGGAATTAGCTCTAGTTGGTAGATGAGTAGATCTCTGGTAGGTAAGTAGGAATTAGCTCTATTTGGTAGATGAGTAGATATCTGGTAGGTAAGTAGGAATTAGCTCTATTTGGTAGATGAGTAGATATCTGGTAGGTAGGTAGGAATTAGCTCTATTTGGTAGATGAGTAGATCTCTGGTAGGTAGGTAGGAATTAGCTCTATTTGGTAGATGAGTAGATCTCTAGTAGGTAGGAATTAGCTCCATTTGGTAGATGAGTAGATATCTGGTAGGTAAGTAGGAATTAGCTCTATTTGGTAGATGAGTAGATCTCTGGTAGGTAGGTACCTCATATTTCTGGGTTGATATTTCGTGGGGATATTATAAAACTATAAAACATTGTCTAGACCAGAACTACAACTTACATCTGTGTGTATAAACATAGCCAGAACTATAACTTACATCTGTGTGTATGAACATAGCCAGAACTACAACTTACATCTGTGTGTATAAACATAGCCAGAACTATAACTTACATCTGTATGTATAAACATAGCCAGAATTATAACTTACATCTGTGTGTATAAACATAGCCAGAACTATAACTTACATCTGTGTGTATAAACATAGCCAGAATTATAACTTACATCTGTGTGTATAAACATAGCCAGAACTACAACTTACATATGTGTGTAAAAACATAGCCAGAACTAAAACTTACATCTGTGTGTATAAACATAGCCAGAACTACAACTTACAACTGTGTGTATAAACATAGCCAGAACTACAACTTACATCTGTGTGTATAAACATAGTCAGAACTACAACTTACATCTGTGTGTATAAACATAGCCAGAATTACAACTTATATCTGTGTGTATAAACATAGTCAGAACTACAACTTACATCTGTGTGTATAAACATAGCCAGAACTACAACTTACATCTGTGTGTATAAACATAGCCAGAACTACAACTTACATCTGTGTGTATAAACAAAGCCAGAACTACAACTTACATATGTGTGTATAAACAAAGCCAGATTTACACACACAAAACACAACTCCCTTACAATCTAAAGATTATCCTCTTGACCAAATCACTTTATCCTTGCAAGCTGCTTAGAAGAAAGTGGTTAGAGATTATACATCGATACGAAGCTTTTGAGTATACACATAAACTACACAGAATGAACGTGTACACATACACACTTATATATATACACACACACAAAGACTTATACATTGGTACAAAGATTTTTTTAAACTAGAAAAGACATAAAATTTTTGAGCTAGGCTTGAAGTTATATTTTTTTAATATATACATGTATGTATGTATGTTAGTATGTAAGCATTTATGTATGTATGTATGTAGGCATGCCAATATGTAAGCATGTATATATGTAAGCATGTAAGCATATATTATGTAAGCATTTATGTGTAGGCTATATGTAAGCATTTATGTATGTATGTATGTATGTATGCATACAAGCATTTATGTAAGTATATATGTAGCCTAAGCATGTATGTATGCAAGCATAAATGTATGTTATCACAATGTAAACGTCTTACAGTGTAAAGTTTATTAAAATATAATCTTAAATATAAAGTATCGCCAGCGCAGCTAAAAGTTTAGAGAATAAAATATTTTCAGGCCTTTTCAACAGCACAAGCAAAATATGGGTAACGCAGGAGAAATGTAGGCCTACTAGATCAGGGGTCGGCAACGTTTTGATAATAGTGTGCCAAAATTCATTCAGCGCGCCAACAGCATAAAAGTCACTTCTCCTATGGTACTCAATTCTTGTAGAAGATAGGCCTACTCGAATTGCCATTTGGCAGGTCTTCCGCGTAGGCCTATAATTGAAAATCGTTCTGCGTGCCGTAGGTTGCCGACCACTGTACTAGAATCTATGCATCAATGCTGCAGACATACTCTAGTCATAGACATTGGCATTACCGGCTTTATTTTAAATTGACTTCGCGGGAATTTAGCTGCGATCTACATATCACATAATACTGAAGTTCCGGTCTCTGTGTCATCCCTCCCCCCACCCGCCCAACACACCCTGCCTCCTCTATTCCAGTATGACTCGCGTTACGGTTAGTTGTGTGTGTGAGAGAGAGAGCGAGAGAGAAAAAGAGAGAGAGAGAGTATAGACAAATGTTTTATATTATTATGTTGCATTTTGTTTTCTAAACACTCAACCAAAGGTTGCTAGAAATGTACAAATTTTTGTCCCCTGTTAAAAGCCTTTTTATAAATTGTTTGTATTTCAAATTAGACGCCGGGGTCTAAAGTGGTGTACAATGCATTGTCCATTTTAAAGGTATATGTTTTTTTGTTAAACCACGATTTATGTCAATGTTAAACCACGCTATACGTTAATGTTAAACCACAATGCATGTCAAGGTGAAACCACGATGTATGTCAATGTTAAACCACGCTGTGTGTCAAGGTTAAACCACGATGTATGGCAATGTTAAACCAAGCTGTATGTCAATGTTAAACAGCCAGTAGATGTTCATGCTAAACTACGATAGATGTTGATGTTAAACTACGGTAAACATTGATTCTTAGATCAAAGCATAGCCTATATAATGATTTATTCCCAAATAGTGATTAATTCACTATAGCATTAAAGTAAACAATTAATAGAAAACACAATTAGTAATTAGTTCAGAAAATGTCAAATAAAATTCAACCCTTTCCACAGTTTTATTTTTCTTAGCTGCATCGTTTGGGCGGGGGTGATAGCGAATTATAAAAGACTAAAGTTTACCTCAGCCAATTATTACTATATTATGCCCAATGCAAAACTATGCTCATGCCAGACCGAAAAGTCTCGTTTATGATAAGAAAGGAGCAGGGGGCAGAATGTGTTATTTCCTCACAGAAAAAAAAAGATTCTAACCAAGTCCAAGGCCAAATTGATGGATGCAGTGAACAGATTGATGGATGCAGTGAACAAATTGATGGATGCAGTGAACAAATTGATGGATGCAGTGAACAAATTGATGGATGCAGTGAACAAATTGATGGATGCAGTGAACAAATTGAAGGATGCAGTGAACAAATTGATGGATGCAGTGAACATGTACCTTTTCTTTTCTGGTTAATGATTCAATTATTTGACCCTTTCCTCCCAAATTCCAGTAAACACCCGTCAACTACTGACTCGGCGCCCAAAATACTAAACGGCCTTGGGAATTAAATATAACACAAAAGTAGAGAGAGAGAGAGATGGAGAGATTGAATAGCTTAAGTTTAATAGATTCATTTCTTTAAATAAAATTTCATAATTCAAAGGATTCAACGGATTAACGTGATAAGGTAAGTCATGCAAAGTAGGTCACTAAATGTATCAAAGAAAGTTTTAATCTTCTCAAATCAACGTCAAGGTAGAAATACGGAAAAATAATCAACGAAACAAATATAACATTTAGATCAAATATAGTTTGACATATATCGGTAAAAGTGAGAACATGAACAATGGCTAAAGGGGCGTTAATCCGTTAATCCCGAAGAAACACCCATTCTAATCCATAGGCTACCGACCAATTTCACTTTATTTTTTCCCGCTCTTTTTTTTTCCACTCGCTTATTTCCCGTTTATTTCCCGCTGCTCGTGCACAGAGAGAGAGAGAGAGAGAGAGAGAGAGAGAGTCAGCGGGAGTGATGTAAAACTGGAATTGTTTCGATAAGTAAGCTAAACTGTGCACTTAACTCCAGTGGATGAGTCAGCCTTTGTGTTCTGCTGATGTAACACTTGCATCAATACACACAGCTTTCTCTATGTGTAGGTTTGTGTGTGCCCTCGCGTGTGAGTGCGTGCGTGCGCGTTTCTATGTGTGTGTGTGTGTGTGTACCGTGAGGTGGGAGGCTATCCTTCAGCTGGAACAGCCGGGGGTCGGGGAGGATGGACGGAATAGCGGGGAGGTAATGGCTCATGCTCATACACATAGGGGGCGATAATAAACAACGTGTCTACTCATACAGGGGTAGTCGTGTGGTGTGAGAAATATCTTCCACGTATATGTGTTTTTGTTGTGCTATGTCAACCCCATCGTACATTAAGAAATATTTTTTTTCTTATTTTTGGGGTATGCATTTATCAAGTATGGTCAATCGTATGGTCAATCTGGTCAGTCGGGACAGCGGAACTTGGTAGGATGTGACCTACTGACACAGTAACTGAGTTATTTTTTTTTATCTCGTTTGTATTTTCTGGTGACTCAGTGTAATAACATGCCGGTATAGAAATACATAGGCTATAGATATATACATATGCATTCATATATAGACAGATGTATACTCACGCTACTAAACGGGCTCATACGTAATCATGCATACACACATGCAAGTGGAGTTATAATATTATAAGATGCATTTGTTTAGACTATTAAAGTTGTTTGTTTTTCTCTTGCAGAAATAAAAGCCCAATTGGCTAAATTGAATGACGATCTAAGTTAATACAGAACACTGTGATTACAAAACTGAAATTGGATAAAGCATGGCTATTGTATTTCTTATCTTATATCCTATAGACGTTTATGAGTTTATGCCGAAGATTATTGCGTCCTAAGATTATCCGTTGCTAGAGCCTAGTTATGCATTTTTATTAGGGTTTTATATGATGTTAAGTTACTGGTTTTCCTGGTTTGTTCACGCAACCCATTCCATGTCCGAATACCACTTGAGGTAATGCAATGCAATATAATATTTTATTTAGAGTCATAAGTCGATCTTATAATTTGTAACGGCAGTTACTTGATTGATGTGTAGAGTCTAGTCTATAGAGTAGTGCTCTATGGTCGAACGTTTGTAATGATGTTTATTTGTGTCTGTAATAGGTGTGTCGGTATTTATCTGTCCGTATGTGTTATAGGCTATGTATGTAGGCCTATGTGTGTGTAGGCACAGACAGACATAATAATAAAGACATAATGTCGGGTAATTAAGTTATGAGTTAGTTACAAGTTGACTGAGAAAGAAAGGAAGGACGTGAATAGTGAAAGATGAGCAATAGACTGTCAATAGAGGTCGGGGTGAGTGAGGATAGTAAATTGTCGAGGACAAGAGAGAGAGAGATAATTGAAAGTGAATATTATTATTTTGTAAAGAATTTTTTGTTCCACATATGAAAAGAAAATGCAAAAATTAGTCCTAGTTTTCATAAGCACTTGATCTAAAAATAAACCCATTAAAAAAAAATTCTGTTTAATTGAGAACAAAGTCAATTCTGTTTTGCCTAATATCCCAAAGTTAGAAATACAATAAACCTCACTGAATGTTTAACAAAAAAATATTAATGGCTATAGGGTAATAACTATAACTATAACTATAACTATAGGCCAACTTTGTGTCTACTAAAAATAAAGACCACACGCATACTCTAGCCCTCGATGAATTCCTCAAGTTATGTTCCAATCTAAGTTAACTCCAGTCCAGTTAGAGTCTTTGAGGGCAGCGAGAGAGAAACCTGATTAGCTGTGTGGTAACTCAATAAGAACAGAACAATGGCTGGCTTTGTCTGTAACGTATCACATCGTAACAATGGGCGTCCTTATCTACGCCACAAAAAGTCCTGGTCGCACTATAGCCCCTTCCTACAGCTGTTTGTTAAATAAACAAGGCCTGGCTTACCTCTAAGGGGGCCGGACATGCACATGAAAGGGGGGTTGGGGGAAGGGGCGAAATCCATCCCACCCACGCACACCCATACACAAACGCACTCACAAGACTTAAATATAAACAGAAAGTGTAGAGTAGTGTAGAGTGTAGAGTGTAGACTCTACTGGAAATACATCACTTATTGAAACGTAAAGAAGTCGAACAAAAAAGTATTACAAATATATTTTAAATACAGTCTGCACTAATACAGGTGTAAGTAAGAATACATTTTACGTCTGCAATAATACAGGTGTAAGTAAGAATACATTTTACCTCTGCAACAATACAGCAGGTGTAAGTAAGAATACATTTTACGTCTGCACTAAACTAGGTGTAAGTAAGAATGCATTTTACGTCTGCACTAAACTAGGTGTAAGTAAGAATGCATTTTACGTCTGCACTAAACTAGGTGTAAGTAAGAATGCATTTTACGTCTGCACTAAACTAGGGGTAAGTAAGAATTTATTTTACATCTGTACTTATACAGGTGTAAGTAAGAATACATTTTACGTCTGCACTAATACAGCAGGGGTAAGTAAGAATACATGTACGTCTGCACTAATAGGCACACGGGTGTAAGAGTTGTAATATATAGGCCTACTTACTCAAGGGCCCATCCATGTGACAGTTTAACTCTTCATTATGTTGCTTTTAGCCAACCCTCGGCGACATGGTGGCCGAGCTGGAAGCGCGTTCGGCCAGCGTACCGATGATCTTGAGTTCGAATCCTGGTGAAGGTTGTTGTCTTAGGTGTGTCCCTGAGTCTACCCAACTCTGATAGGTAAATGACCTTAAATGGGGTAATGAAAAGGTGGCTAAACATTGTGCTGGCCACACAATCTCCTAGTAAGCCGTGACCACAGAAACTGGCGAACGCTGCTGCACCGTCCCTATGGTTCAATTTGAGCCGACAGGATACTTTACTTTACATTTTACTACTCACCTCCCCCACCCACCTCAATTCTTGATTGGAAGTGTAAAATTGTGTAAAGTGTAAAATTGTGTAAAGTGTAAAATTGTGTAAAGTGTAAAATTGTGTAAAGTGTAAAATTGTGTAAAGTGTAAAATTGTGTAAAGTGTAAAATTGTGTAAAGTGTACAATTTTGTAAAGTGTAAAATTGTGTAAAGTGTAAAATTATGTAAAGTGTAAAATTGTGTAAAGTGTAAAAGCGTAAAAGGTTCTCCACCTTCTCCCTTTTCGCTTGTGCTTCAATATTTCATCTTACGTTCTTCATCTTACGTAGATTTTAAATAAAGACTAGATACAGCAGTTAAATATTGCAGGACATTTGTTAGTATACTTGAGTGGGTTATTTCCCTTGAATTGTTACTGCAACATACATACCCATCTCTGCCATCGTTATCTTTATTCCAATCTACTCTTAATCCGCTTTATTCCCCTAACATAGCTAAGTCTTTCGTCTGGACAATGTCCCATAAACTGAGAGTTGATTGTTCCCTAGTGACCACCCCATACCACCGCCTCCAATGTCGTCAAGAAAATGTTGTCACATAGGCGGAGTAAGAAAGGTGAGAAATGTTATATGCTTTTTCTTTGTAACCCACTTACAAGAATATTTTCACTTACCATAGTCTATAAGAAACATATGAAAGTTTAAATTACCACAAAATTTTCAGACATTTTAATATAGTAACATCCACACTGACTCTATACTCTACGGCTGATGTAGAATCAGGTTAAATATGTTTTGCTGTGGTCTGTGGGCATTTCACCCATATAATCTAAGCTGTAACATAGTGATTTAGTGAACCAATGAAAAACATATTATTAGTCTGCAAAAATATAATATAGCTTGTCCAGTAAGCGCTCTAGTAGAATATCGCAAAAAAAATATAGATAGATGATAAATAGATAGAAAGAAAAATAGATAGATAGATAGACTGACAAATTAATAGATAGATAGATAGATAGATAGATAGATAGATAGATAGATAGATAGATAGATAGATAGATAGATAGATAGATAGATAGATGAATTGCACAAAGTTCTATAGACAGACAGAAACATAGATTGCTAAAGTCAATTAAACGCATTTTAAACCCAGCCATTGTGTGAAACTAGAACAAACAAATCACCAACTGACCTATTTATATATTACATGGACTTACGAGATTTCTTACATATATCTAGCTAGAACAATGAGTACATACAGAATGAAACAGAGAGGGGTGTGGAGAGAGAGAGAAAGGGGAGGGGGGTAGTGGAGAAAATTGAGGAGAGAGTTAGGCAAAGGAAGGAGGTCAGTTCAGAAAAAGTTTTAGGGTCATTAGAAAGTAGTTGATTGTATTTCTGCTGACCAAAGAACTGAAAGTACTAGCGTCCTTGCCCTCTCCCCACCCCTAGTCAACACACAACTCTCTCACACACACACTAAACATATCTCTTGTCATTGGCGATGTTTTTCTCCAAGTCTTTTTTGTTATTGGTTTCACATTGTATCTCTTTCCTTATCTCTGTCTGTATGTCTCTCTTTACTATCTCTTTCCCTCCTTCCTCCTACTTTCTATCTTTCCATCTTTCGTTTCTCTCTATTTCTCTCAATCTAACACTATTTCCCACTCTCCTTTTTTTACTATATCGATCGTTGTTTTTTTCTTTTGTTCTCTCCTTCTTCCTCTCCCTTTCTCTCTCTCCATATCACTATCTTTGAGTCTCCTGCCTCTCCTTCTGTTCACTCTCTCTCTCCCCCCCTCTCACTCTCTCTCTCTCTCTCTCCCCCCTCTCACTCTCTCTCTCTCTCTCTCTCTCTCTCTCTCTCGGGTAAAGTCCTGTCTCTTGTTCTTTCTTTTAATCTCTCCATAACTCCCTCTCTTTTCTTCTCTTTATCTTTTTTCTTTATTTTTCGATGAACCTGTTTCTCTTTCTGTGTTTATGTCTCTTCCTATCGTTCTCTCTATAATATATTCTCTCTCTGTCTCATAGTCTCTTTCCTTTCTGTTTTTCTCAATCTCTGTGTGTAACTATTTCAACACTAATTGTGAATATCACTAAACAGCCTGTAACACTAAAAAAAAAGACAATCAGATGATATTTCACGATCTAGTTACAGAGTCTATTTGTGTTGCACTACGTCACGCACTATTGCCGAAAAGCAGACGCGAAAAGGGGGTTGTGGAAAGGGGGTGTATTTCTTTCTGTAGCGCAGGAGTTTTATTGATGTTTTGTGAATAGTAAAGTTGATAATTGATTTTTTTTTTTATGTATACAATCAGTGCCCCCCCCCACTCCATTTCCCATTTTGTCTTGTTTCAATGTTTACTAATCAATAACTGACTCTAAATGGAACAAATCCGAATATAGATCTAGATATGATCTATGCTCTTAAATTAGACCTTGATAGATAAATAGATAGATAGAAATAGACCTTGTTAATCCGCTCGTGCTATTACTTCAGCTGTCTGGTATTTTTTAGGTGCCACTTACTGAATTTAGAACAAATAATGACGAAAACGACTTGAATAGAGAGATACACGTTTCTCAACTCGCCACGGTTCTCGGAGTTTGTCAAAGGAGATTTCATGAGTCGACGTCCCCCCCCCCCCCCCCCCCCGCCTCACTACCTCCAGCATAAAAACTCCAGGGTTAAAACCAGTTGTTCTAGTTTCCTAGATCTGGTATTGGACTAAAACTGTGACAAGATCTGTTGACAAGCACAGCCCCCCCCCCCTCCTCCATACCATCTCACCCCTTCTACCCCCCCCCCCCCCAACCAATATGTTTTTGTTTTCGGCCTGAATTAGAAATGAGAAATAAGAACCAGTGTCACGGTTCGTTGATTATTTCAGTGCCTGCATAATATGCCAGTATTAGAGGAACTACACCTTGGTATTACATAAGCCTACTGTGGCAGGAAACTGGAGGAGAAAAGAAAAACTGTATTGCGTTCTAAACGAGGGCTCTAAAACCTTTGTTACTCTTTATATCAAATAAATCTTCTTAGTACACCGTGGTCAGGGAAACGTGAACGCTACATCACTGGTCCAATGGATCGAATTGGTTTAACGGGAAGTACTTTACTTTTCCTTGACATGAAAATTCTGTATAAACCATAATGTTAATGGGATACGGTGGTCTATCGACAGAGCTTGGATTGTCATTCCAAATGTCTCGATTTCGAATTCAGGTTAATGTCCGGCGTTTTATTTTCTTTTGTTTCCATTCTAAGCTTAGATTTGACCAGGCTCTTGTGTTCTTCGTTCATTGCCTGCTGCTCCGGCATGCATTGGGCTGTGCCAGGAGAAACGCTCGGTGGCCATGCATTTCCATACTGTCAGAATAGACACCGAATTTCTTTACATTGGCCTAGATGGGTGTCATTTTTAACAGTCCCATGTACCTGATAAGTAGTCGGACACTCACACAGACACACTCTTTGTCGTGACTGACATGTCAATACTGCATGACATTTTAGTCTTTTGATCTAAAAGCAACTAGAGCTCGTGTCACGGTGACATTTAGAGATTTCTCAGTAATATTGTGATATCAAGTGAATCCAGCAGCGCCATACACGCACACACGCACAAACTCATTGTTTTGTTTTTCTCTATACTCTATATTATAGAGCCACGGTGATGAAAGGTGGCTCTGGTCCCCCCCCCCCCTGAATCGGGAGACAAGGATGTAAGTTAAGAAGGGAGAGATAGGTGAAAGGACTTCTCCACGATATAAGCCCCAAGAGGTGCGGGTAGTCGGTCCTTATACAACTAAACACTATAACAAAAATATCTGTAACGTTCTACACCAGTCTCTAACCATTACAACCCACATTTACCACAACACACACACACACAAACATTTGTCTGTATACAGCAGACATATTGTCGTCTGCTTCAATGCCTCATCCAGTATTTGTCTGTATACAGCAGACATATTGTCGTCTGCTTCAATGCCTCATCCAGTATTTGTCTGTATACAGCAGACATATTGTCGTCTGCTTCAATGCCTCATCCAGTATTTGTCTGTATACAGCAGACATATTGTCGTCTGCTTCAATGCCTCATCCAGTATTTGTCTGTATACAGCAGACATATTGTCGTCTGCTTCAATGCCTCATCCAGTATTTGTCTGTATACAGCAGACATATTGTCGTCTGCTTCAATGCCTCATCCAGTATTTGTCTGTATACAGCAGACATATTGTCGTCTGCTTCAATGCCTCATCCAGTATTTGTCTGTATACAGCAGACATATTGTCGTCTGCTTCAATGCCTCATCCAGTATTTGTCTGTATACAGCAGACATATTGTCGTCTGCTTCAATGCCTCATCCAGTATTTGTCTGTATACAGCAGACATATTGTCGTCTGCTTCAATGCCTCATCCAGTATTTGTCTGTATACAGCAGACATATTGTCGTCTGCTTCAATGCCTCATCCAGTAGGAAGTAGATTTCTGTTCACAGTTCCATTGGTCTTTCTTTAAATTCCATCCATGCGTCGAAATAGTCCGCTTGCTCGGGGGAACCGTACCACGTGACTATTAACTGGGGCATTGCAACCGAAAGTCTGTAAGGCCATATCGGTTCCGCTTCACCAGTTTCCACAAACCGCTATTACAAAGAACTTTTTTATTTCAAATTTTGCCATCTAGGTCAACGACCTGTTTTTATAGCGTCTTCTCTGCTTTTTGTTGAGTGCAAGAAGCCCCTAGTCATAATTCATAATTCAGAAGTCAGTAGCAAAGCTTAAAAATGTCAAAAGGAAAAAAATGTTTTGGATTTCAGAGTAGATAATATTTTCTAGAATAGAGTATGAAGTAGATTGTTACAGAGTATAGAGATGAGAAAATAGTTGAGTATAGAGTATAGAGTAGAGTATAGAGTAGATACTAGAGAATAGAGCTCTGAGAGAATCATTTAATAAAATAAAGATGACATATTATAGAGTATAGAGTAGAGTATATATTATAGAGTAGGCCTAGAGATTATACAATTAGCCTAAGTATAGTTCTAGAGCAGGGGTCGGGAACCCATGGCTCGCGAGCCAGATGTGGCTCTTTTGATAGCTGCATCTGGCTTGCAGACAAATGTTCGATTATTAAAAAAATGTTTTTTTAGACTTTTTGATCTACATATTAATTGCATATCAATATTTCATTCTACAAATGAGCTAAAGTCTACTGCAGATCAGCATCAGAAGAATTCAGAGACATAATTATTGTACTTTTAGTGTTCAAGTTACACAAAATGCACACATTTACTTGAATTTTTAGTTTTAAACATAATGTATGTCTCTCACAGAATTACTTTTCAAAATATGTGGTGTCTATGGCTCTCTCAGACAAAAAGGTTCCAGACCCCTGTTCTAGAGTATAGTATAGATTATAGAGTAGAGTATAGAATAGTATAGAGTAGAGTTTATATTATAGAATAGATTATAGATTATAGGGTAGAGTATAGAATAGTATAGAGTAGAGTTTATATTATAGAATAGATTATAGATTATAGGGTAGAGTATCGAGTAGAGTATAGATTATAAAGTAGAGAATTGACTTCAAATATAGATTATAAAGTAGAGTATGGAATATAAAATATAGAGTATAGAATATAGATTATAAAGTAAGTTATAGAGTTGAGTATAATAATAATAATAATAATAACGGTGCTTATATAGCGCATATCCCGTTGGTGACAGTTCTATGCGCAGACGACAGTTACAGAATACAGACAGACAACGAAATATGTAGTAATACGCTAATTCTGCTGACGAAATAGGTGAGTCTTCAGCCGGCTCCTGAAGGTGCCATAGCTAGGGCTCTGGCGAAGCTGTAGTGGGAGGTGATTCCAAGCGGACGGTATAAAGTAGAGTATATAATATAGCGTACAGTATAGCATTTAATATATATTATAAATTAGTGTAGAGAGTAGATTATAAATATACCTTATTAACAATAATAAAAAAAATATTTGTAAAGCGCTGCCAACAAACATAATGTAAGCTCAGAACTTTGTGAAGAAATTGTGAATTTATTTGACCCAGTTTGACGATAGTCGAAAGTATGATATGGTCACGGATCATTGGTTTAACAGAAAGAACAACTTTGAAATAAATACAAAAAATGACAGTACAGAAATATCAAGGTGACCTTAAACATGGCCTTGATTTGTAAATTTTACAATGTTACAATTTTACATGGTGCACTTTAAATATTGGAGCGTTTGTTCAGTTTGGATTTTTATTTCTTTCAGAATTCGGCAAACTTGGATTGAATAACTACAATACATCGAAGCAAGTCGAAAACATAAAATGGCTGACTCAAACTTCCGGTCTTAAAGATCTACAAAAAAAAGTAGTACAGTGGAGATTTTTTAAAAATGGTTGTTGAATGTAGGACGTTGGACTTTTTAGGCGTGAACTGAAGGATGTCATTGCGTCAGAAGTGACCTTGTGGTGTGACACAAACAACATATGTCACAGGTACCATTGTCATTTGATATATGTGGCATCAGGATGTGATTTGTAAGGTAAAACTGCTACCTGTATAGGTTTCAGGAAACACTGAGATATGTATTGACCGCGAAAAACACAAACTCCGCGGCAATTTAAATTTAAAAGCAAGAACTGATATGCGAGACAGTCTGTCCGCTTAGTCTTATTCTCACACATGTAAGATGTCAATAGAATTGTCTTCAATGAAATACATTTTCTATACAATTAATATCGCCAATGTTTCTTACTGTGCTCATTATCATGACGTGATTTGTTCGATCATATTGATCTAAGAAGCTACCTTCAAATATAAACTGTATGGTGGAAAGAGGAACTGACAGCCAAAGCGCAGTTCATTACAACTATTGGACTTGTTTGAATCCTCCAAATCATAAATTTTGAGAAGGAATAAGAACAATTTAAGTAACAACTGAGCCTATAAGGAGACAGCCTACACTAAACTATACCCAATTCATATAATGTCATTGATCTATTCAAAGTCGTATCTTCGACCTAACAATACGACATGGTTTGACAGTTAAAATGAAACTACTTGAACTAAAGACTATAATATTATAATCAGCTCTGGAGAAATGACCAAACTTTGTTGTATCAACGTTTAACACTGGTTGGTTGAAATTTTTTATATTTACGAAACTACACCAAGTGACTGGTAAATCGTGTCAAGTATGCTTCATGACGTAATACACCCAGACCGACTGTACGTGTCAAACATCATATCGCTACCCGGTCACGTGACAGTTTTCTCTTCATGTTGCTGTTTGCTATTTATATTTTCAAGTAACTTTTACTCCAAACTAATAATTTAGTTTGGAAAAAATATATAGCCCCCCCCCCTTACTAATATTTAGTAGAGATACATTTCAACCAATTGGCGACCGTAATTCGCCGCCCAGCCAGTTGGTATGATGGCCAGGTTCCGGTCCTTGGCACTGTGGGGCTAATTCTCAGCTAATGACGTCATTATCGGTGGTGGGGGGGGGGGGGGCGGGGGAGGCACGTGGTTATGGCAGTCTTCTAAAATATTTCGCTACAATTTTTTGGACCGTGTGGTTTTTTTTTCATAGCGGGAAAAGGTCGAACTCGAGATTGTGTGACGCAGTAATTAGGAGAGACAGAGAGTGAGGGAGGTGGAGGGATGAAAGATTAGGGAGTAAGAGTTATAGAGAGAGGAATGACGATATAGAAGTAGAGAAGTGGAGAAGAGGAGAAGTGGAGAAGTAGAGAAGTAGAGAAGTGGAGAAGTGGAGAAGTAGAGAAGTAGAGAAGTGGAGAAGAGGAGAAGTGGAGAAGAGGAGAAGTGGAGAAGTAGAGAAGTAGAGAAGTAGAGAAGTGGAGAAGTGGAGAAGTAGAGAAGTGGAGAAGTAGAGAAGTGGAGAAGAGGAGAAGTGGAGAAGTAGAGAAGTAGAGAAGTGGAGAAGTGGAGAAGTAGAGAAGTAGAGAAGTGGAGAAGAGGAGAAGTGGAGAAGTAGAGAAGTAGAGAAGTAGAGAAGTAGAGAAGTGGAGAAGTAGAGAAGTAGAGAAGTAGAGAAGTAGAGAAGTAGAGAAGTGGAGAAGTAGAGAAGTGGAGAAGTAGAGAAGTAGAGAAGTAGAGAAGTGGAGAAGTAGAGAAGTGGAGAAGTAGAGAAGTGGAGAAGTGGAGAAGTAGAGAAGTGGAGAAGTAGAGAAGTAGAGAAGTAGAGAAGTGGAGAAGTGGAGAAGTAGAGAAGTAGAGAAGTGGAGAAGTAGAGAAGTGTAGAAGTGGAGAAGTAGAGAAGTGGAGAAGTGGAGAAGTAGAGAAGTGGAGAAGTGGAGAAGTAGAGAAGTAGAGAAGTAGAGAAGTGGAGAAGTAGAGAAGTGGAGAAGTAGAGAAGTGGAGAAGTGGAGAAGTAGAGAAGTGGAGAAGTGGAGAAGTAGAGAAGTAGAGAAGTAGAGAAGTAGAGAAGTAGAGAAGTGGAGAAGTAGAGAAGTGGAGAAGAGGAGAAGTAGAGAAGTGGAGAAGTGGAGAAGAGGAGAAGTGGAGAAGAGGAGAAGTAGAGAAGTGGAGAAGTAGAGAAGAGGAAATGGGATGCGATAAGAGAGAATGAGAGTGGTAAAAAGGAGAGAGACAGGAATGAAAGAAGTGAAAATTGAGAGGTAAAGAGAGGGATAGCTGATGAAGGAGAGGGGAAGAAAGGAAGAAAAATGAGAAGACAGAATGAGGGAGAGAGAGAAAGAAACAAATATGTAGAGCGAGAGTCATGGAAAATGGATAGATGGAAGAGAAATGAGAGAGATAGAGGGAAATGGAGAAAGAGAAAAATTGAGAGAAAGAAGAGGGAGGTAGGAAAGAAAAACGAAAAAGAAAATTAATAGAGAGAGAAATAGAGAGAGGGTGGGAGAGAAGAGAAATTAAAATCGAATAGAAAGAAAGAAAAGAGAAAAGAAGTCAGAGAGAGAGAGAGAGAAGTTTAGTGAGGAGAAATAGAACTGAGAGAGATAGAGAGAAAGAGAAACGAGATAAATATATGAGGCAGACAGTGAGGTTGACAGAAGAAGAGAAAGAGAGACAGTGAGAGAGAGAGAGAGGGGGAAAATGGAATGGAGAAAGGAGAAAGAAAGAACAATGAGTAAAACTCCAGAATAAGGTTAAGGAAACATGACACTCAACAATTCAGTCAATTGTTCTTATATAGACACTTTCATGTGAACTGGGTCTATTTATAGCCCGATATAGACTGGGATTATAGATAACAATGTTGTTCAGTTTGATAACTCTTGATATCACGACGTAGAATGACTGCACTCAATTATTTTTGAGTGTGATAACTTGTGTTTTTTTAGTTTTCGTGATATTTCAAGTACCACAAAACAAAAAACAGAGAAAATCATAACATAAGATACACATTCAAGATAAATACATTGAGAATTACATCATTTGTACAGACATGTAAACACATGTTGGAACATACAATACTTTGGGTGAAAGATATGGCGTTTCTATTAAACACAACACACCATCTTGTGACGTTGGAGTTTTATTGAACACAACACATCAGTTTGTGACGTTGGAGTTTTATTGTACAAAACACATCAGTTTGTGACGTTGGAGTTTTACTGAACACAACACATCAGTTTGTGACGTTGGAGTTTTATTGAACACAACACATCAGTTTGTGACGTTGGAGTTTTATTGAACACAACACATCAGTTTGTGACGTTGGAGTTTTATTGAACACAACACATCAGGTTGTGACGTTGGAGTTTTATTGTACAAAACACATCAGTTTGTGACGTTGGAGTTTTATTGAACACAACATATCAGTTTGTGACGTTGGAGTTTTACTGAACACAACACATCAGGTTGTGACGTTGGAGTTTTACTGAACACAACATATCAGTTTGTGACATATCGTCCTTGTAACAACTCTTTTATTTAATGTTTTTAACCTCTCGTGCACTGATTACTGATGACAAATACTATATTTGTTCATTTCAGGGTTAAGTTAGGATTGTAACCACCCACTTTCCATTGCTACTTACGGTACACTTTACTGCAAGGCGCACAACCTCTGATTTCTATGGAGTCCCAGCTCTTGATCAAACAGGATATCTAGTGTAGTCTGATGAAGAAATACCTACTTTTAGAAATGGTTATAGTTAGACAGAGTGCACTGGAGTCAATGTGTGTTACAGAAACATGATCTTGAGTTCAACGGACTATAGAACATTAAACTGGCAGAAAATTTGTTTTCAGATGGCTCCGAAAATGTCAGATTTTTAATGTAGTGACATTAATGGCTGCATATTATGTAATAAATACGTAATTGGTGCATTTTAGAATTTTTTTTTGGAATATGGTAATGAATGGATGCAGATATGTCAAGCTACAATGGGAGCTGTTTTCACAGGATGTGGGGTTAATGTCTATAACCGCAAAAAATTTCCAGCAAAATCAGAATTAAAAAATCCAGCATTATGTGGTCAAAAAGGGGAGGGTGGGGTGGGGGTGGAAAAGGAGGGAGCGACTAGTGTCCACTACATTGACCCATTCACTCAAGGCGCCCATGGTGCACATCAAGTGAAGAAAATATAAGTGTGTGTATAAAGATACACATTTAACATTAAACCTGCTCAGTCATTGTATACACAATGATGTGCACGATGCTCTGTGCGCCAAACGGGCAGTGCACTATAAAGGTCGTGCCCCAAAGTACTGTTACATCGACTAGGGAATGAGTTAAAGAATTCTAGGTCAAGTGCACGCACGTTTTTTTAAGGCCACACCTGCATGCGCGCGCATCAATAACAGTCAGACGTCCTGTCTGTTGTTACTTTCGTTTGTACTTTATGTTTTAGAATAATAGATGAAAGAGATCATTAAGCACATGTTTATGTATTTATGCACGGGAAGGGTGCTGGGCTGGGTGAGTTAAAAGGACGATGAGGTAGGGATGGGGGGGGGAGCGAGTGTTCGGACTAAATTAGAACTTTCTAGATATTGTTCGCAGGGCCCTCGAGAGAAAAAAAAGATGCCGGTACAAGATCTTGTCTGTGCCCCTCCTCCCCCCCCCCCCCCAAACTTTTTTAAAAACCCTAGTCATATCTAGATGATTTATTTGTATTACATACTTTTGAAAAATCAGCAATCTTTTTAAAAGGTATGTGGACCATTTTGTGAAACTTTCATAAGTTTTACCATAAGAGTGTAATTATTTCAGTCACAGCTTTATAGATCTATTACAAAAAGTACGAAGTTCTTAGTTTAAACGTTTAAACTATTGTAACTGTTCTTCCACTTCAGTATTGATTTTGCAAAAAATATTACAAAAATGTGTAAAATGGGAAAAGTGACGATCACTGATGAGTCATGAGTAATTTGGTTGAAAAGAACTCCTATTTTTTGGAGATTTTAAAGTTGGACATTTAAATCGTCAATTAACTTGTCATAATTTATTTTAATATGGATTAATTTGAATGTGAAAATTGAGAGAGTAAATTGAGAATATGAGACACATGTTAAGGGAGGTTACTTGTAGTTGTCACAGGTACTTGATTTAGTAATTTGGGACATATCTATGACAGTTGAATCTCTGTAATAAATAAATAGAATATTAGCCTATATCAAGTCAATTAAAAAGACTTCAAGTTCAATGCGTCTTAAGTTTTATTTATATAAAGTATAAACGATTAAAAACGTCAAGACTTTTCAATACGGTACTATAACAAAAAAAAAGTACCTAAATATAGGCCTACATCTTAATCGCATTTTATGCAGCCACATAGAGTATTTAGGTCTAGGCTACTGAGCTAACAGAGAGAACTGTAAGCATGTAAGACTCATAGGTCTATATTTTTAAGTGTCTCTGGAGAACAAAAATAAAAAATAAAAAGATTTCCTAAATGCTTTCGAACATAATTAGGCCGTAGGCCGTATATTACAACTCTAGAGAAATTAGAGCCCCCAGCGCCACGTGAGATTGTGGAGGTTTTGGGGCATCTCCTCTTACCTTAATAGCAACAATTAAAAATACTTGCGTAATTGCCATGCCAATTTAATTTTACATTTTAATATTCATGTGCCCCCTAAACTCTTATGGCCCCGGTACGGCGTACCGGCTGTACCCCCCTCTCGTGGAGCCTGATTGTTCGTATTAACAGCGTTTTACCGCCAGCCCGCGCATTACTTAGACCAGTAGACGACATTTGCGACCGTTATTTATAGCCACAAGGCTTTTGCCGTATTTTTTTCCCTTTCAAAACACCAAAATCCAGCTCTTAAAAGTAAAAAAAACAACAACTTAGAGATAAAATAAAAATGGCGGCATGACGCTGTGAATTACTTGCTACTTGGGATATGAAGGATGTGACGTCAGTTTATGTTAAATCCGCCATATTGTTGTTTGTTTTTCTCAACTCCTACCTCATTTAATATAGTAAAATGAAGATCATATAAATAACGTCTATTTTAAATTGTGCTTCAAATCACGCTGGGGGGAAGTGACGTCACGTCTTTCATATAGAATTGTCTCGCATTAGTTGAGAAAACTGTTCACTTTTACTAGGCTCGTTTGTGTACGTTTTCAAGGCAACAGCAGTTTAAGAGGTCACTGTGTGGTCAGCACAATAACCCAGTCGCGTATCTGATTTGCTGAGACATTTTTTCAAGACCGGTAACGAATTACAGCAGGGTTGAGCTCCGGATCCTTTCAGGTCTGTAGTCCAACGCTCTTTCGGTGAGCCACTCAAAACCCATTTGTACCTAATTCAGAATCAAATGCATCTGCCCGTACAGTCACACAACAGGAAGACTTCAAACCACGAAGCAATAGAAAAGGGACACTTCTATATGAAACATCGAGACAGTTGGCATATTTCAATTTTTTTATGAAAGCTAAAAGATGTCTATAATTTAGAGACTCTAAAAATATTTTTTATATTTTATCGACTTTTTTTCCCCTCTATTCTGTTTTTTAAATGCTTATGGTCTTGGCAGAATAAGTTTGAAAGTGAAAGGGTGAACAGGGGGAAAGAGTAAGAGGGTGGGGGATGCTCACCTTCGCATCAGGGGGAAAGAGGCTAAGAACCGTTAAAAGTTATAGGTAATGTCATAAACAAGAACTATGTCAAACATTGCTAACATTTAGATATGAGGTAGGGGTGGTTGCCCCCAACATTCCCCCTCCTCCCCCGTTGTTGACCTATGCTACTGGCAGCCATGATGACGGTATCACTTTTCTGTCAAAAACAAGCAACAAACGTGTCAGTGACCTTGAACTTGATATTTTCTCCCTACGTCCGTGACTTCAACCGGTGAATCTCCGGTAGTTCTCGCCTTAGGATCTCGGGTATAATCATTCCGATAATTGCCACTGCTACATAATTATCTCTGCACCTCATACCTCCCTCCCCCCCCTCTCTACCACCATCATCACTCATCACACACATAGAGAGTGTAAAAGACCAAGTCAATTATCTGAATTTCATTTGTCACGATGACACGCTATTCGACACCAGAGGTTGCTTGGGGTGGGGGGGGGGGCTATACCACCATGAATGGGGAAGGGCTTAGAAGGGTAAAGGGGCAAGGCGACATAATTTTGTTATCCATAACTACCAATTTGTGCTTGACTCACCCCCCCCCCCCCCACCTTCCATTTTCCGGAAATCCTTTGTACAGAAATGGACGCCCTTGATACGTATATATCAATAAAAGGCCTGTTTATATCTATAAAACAAAATATTATCCGCGACTGTATTATCCAAAGCTGGTGTGTTAAAAAAAACGAAGCTCTATACTCTATAATATGTTTACGCTGACAGATTCGTCGAAGTCGGCCACAATTTTGTTTCAACTCCCTCGTCAGTAGGGGCGATTTGATGGAAGGCCACCAGGTACTATAGCTTCGGCGCCAAGAGTTTTCATCCAGCTAAAATACGTTCCTTTTTCCTACCCAAAACGTACTTGTCATTCGCCCCAGGCCCCCTCATTCCTCTGCTCGTTAGGCCCACTATGCACCCAACAGCCTCATAACAGTTTCCAGTGGGTTATATCACATCAACTTAACTCATCACACAGTCATATTATTTAGGATAATAGAAATTGACCATTTTTATCCACTCAGGATAATTAGTTGATTATTTCACATTTAATGGCGACCTTCTGTACGCAGGGCACACGTCAATTATCTACACCTGTTACACCGTTTCACCGTCACACCGTCACACTGTAACATCGTCACATTGTCACACCGTCACATTATTACACAGTCTCACTGTCCTACCGTCACACTCTCACACGGTCACATTATTGCAATGTTACACTGTCACGGCGTTACACTGTCACACTGTCACACTATTACACAGTCACACTGTCACATTGTCACATTGTTTTCCCGTCATAGTGTCACACTTCCTTACCGTCACACTGTAACAATGTAACACTATCACACTATAACACCGTCACATTATTACAATGTCACACTATCCTACCGTTACACTGTCACACAGTCACACCGTCACACTATTACACAGACACATTGTCACACTGTTACCCCGTCAAATTGTCACACTGCCCTATCGTCACACTGTAACAATGTAACACTATCACACTATCACACCGCCAAATTTTTACACTCTTCTATTGTCACACCGACACACCGGCAACAAATTGGAAACAAACAAATAAACAAAAAAATAAACAAACTCACACACACACACAAAGAACAATAAAACGCGCAATCGATAAGAACAACAACCACAAACCACAAGGAAATGACAAGAGTTATCTGCACGTAATTGCTTTAAACCCGGTTGGCGGGGAAATAATAACCCCCAGGCTGGCCAAGAAACGGGTCAACGTTTTCCCGCCATAAATGTTGACATGAGAAGTAAGATCTATTTCCCAATCAATTCAACATCCAACATTGTTGATATCTATAAATAAAAACACACACCCGTTATATTTTTTCATTTGAGTGGGATATATATTATTTGTTTTTCTGTCTCTTTCTTTCTTTATATACAACTTATTCCAATCAACCAATCGTCAGAAAGCTTTCAAGAAGGTGGAAAAAAATGGCTGTCAAGGGGAAGGTCGCAATCCCGTACAATTGAGAAAAATGTAATATGTTTTCTTCAACAATCGATAAATGACCGATTTTCTTCTTTCTTGAGTATGTCTGTGTGTATGTGCGTGCGTGTGTCCTTATTTCATTTCCAGCTGACTCGCCCTGTCCTGGAGAATAGCTTTGCGTTGAGCAGAAATGAATATATGATATATTGTAGATGAAAGAAAGAAAAAAAGGGGCTTCACGTTGAGCTGGTGGAAGGGGGGGGGCGGGGGGGGGGGGGGAACAGCAGACGTGAAATTTGTATCGCCGGCGTAAATGTGACAACGGAAGAGTCGCGATGCCATGAAGGGAAATGGGGCAGTGTGGTATTGTTGATGAGTAATGTCTTGAGATGTGAGTTAGTTAGCACATTTTATTACATAGCACATTTTGTTAGTTAGCACATTTTATTAGCTAGCACATTTTATTAGCTAGCACATTTTATTAGCTAGCACATTTTGTTAGCGAGCACATTTTGTTAATTAGCACATTTGGTTCGTTAGCACATTTTGTTATTTAGCAAATTTTGTTAGTTAGCACATTTTGTTAGCACATTTTGTTAGTTAGCACATTTTGTTTGTTAGCACATTTTGTTAGTTAGCACATTTTATTAGCTAGCACATTTTGTTAGTTAGCACATTTTGTTTGTTAGCACATTTTGTTAGCTAGCACATTTTGTTAGTTAGCACATTTTGTTAGTTAGCACATTTTGTTAGTTAGCTTATTTGTTTATACGCTCGTGTGTTTTTTTGTTTTATTTGCTAGCACATTTTATTAGCTAGCACATTTTATTAGCTAGCACATTTTGTTAGCGAGCACATTTTGTTAATTAGCACATTTGGTTCGTTAGCACATTTTGTTATTTAGCAAATTTTGTTAGTTAGCACATTTTGTTAGCACATTTTGTTAGTTAGCACATTTTGTTTGTTAGCACATTTTGTTAGTTAGCACATTTTATTAGCTAGCACATTTTGTTAGTTAGCACATTTTGTTTGTTAGCACATTTTGTTAGCTAGCACATTTTGTTAGTTAGCACATTTTGTTAGTTAGCACATTTTGTTAGTTAGCACATTTTGTTAGTTAGCACATTTTGTTAGTTAGCTTATTTGTTTATACGCTCGTGTGTTTTTTTGTTTTATTTGCTAGCACATTTTATTAGCTAGCACATTTTATTAGCTAGCACATTTTGTTAGCGAGCACATTTTGTTAATTAGCACATTTGGTTCGTTAGCACATTTTGTTATTTAGCAAATTTTGTTAGTTAGCACATTTTGTTAGCACATTTTGTTAGTTAGCACATTTTGTTTGTTAGCACATTTTGTTAGTTAGCACATTTTATTAGCTAGCACATTTTGTTAGTTAGCACATTTTGTTTGTTAGCACATTTTGTTAGCTAGCACATTTTGTTAGTTAGCACATTTTGTTAGTTAGCACATTTTGTTAGTTAGCACATTTTGTTAGTTAGCACATTTTGTTAGTTAGCTTATTTGTTTATACGCTCGTGTGTTTTTTTGTTTTATTTGTTGTTGTTTTTCATACTATCCTTGTCTAAACACACATTAGAAAAAGAGGAATTGTGTAATGATAAAAATATATAGCTAGATTCAACAGACTGATGGTTTATATATGGAATATTTATAGTATTAATGTAGTTCACAGTATGTATGAGAGCGGCTACTTCTTAGCAAATTGACCCTATGCATGATGGTAAATAATATGTAGAGCCTATAATAATTTGTCTTGAATTAAAACCCAAGTTAATGTCATCATGATTCCATTCAATATGGAATGTAGCCTAGTGTATTTCCAGCCTGTTTATGACCTTGAGTATTTCCAGTCTGTTTATGACCTTGAGCTTTTAAAGCCTTTTAATTTCAAGCCGGTTTATGATATAGACTGTCCAGCCTATCTATGTCCTTGAGGCTAATGGGACAATGCGCATTGTGTTGTCCACACAATCCATGTAGTCTACACGCCATGCCTTTGCTTCACCAGTCCCGCTAAAGAAAAAAAACTCCAGGATATATTCAACACCTTTGTATGTGTAAATGTATGTCAGTGCGGGTTAGTGTCAGGTAAATAACTTGTATTTAGACACCTGGTATGGACACCAATAAACGACATAAAACAAAAAAAAAACAGCGGCAGAGTATTACAACAAATCTACACAAATAAGTCATTATCAAAATTATTTTAACCCTCACAGTCCCGGGCGCGTATATAGCGGAACTGAAGGCAGCATAGATAGAAGTAGGTCGGTACGGGAAGGGTTAATAATACAAAAGGCTCTAATGAATCATAAGCCAACAAAAAAATACTAAATAAAAAATAAATTAACAAAACGCCACTATTAAATCAAGACTAATACAAAACGCTACTATTAAATCAAGACTAATACAAAACGCTACTATTAGATCAAGACTAATGCAAAACGCCACTATTAAATCAAGACTAATACAAAACGCCACTATTAAATCAAGACTAATACAAAACGCCACTATTAAATCAAGACTAATACAAAACGCCACTATTAAATCAAGACTAATACAAAACGCCACTATTAAATCGAGACTAATACAAAACGCCACTATTAAATCAAGACTAATACAAAACGCCACTATTAAATCAAGACTAATACAAAACGCCACTATTAAATCAAGACTAATACAAAACGCCACTATTAAATCAAGACTAATACAAAACGCCACTATTAAATCAAGACTAATACAAAACGCCACTATTAAATCAAGACTAATACAAAACGCCACTATTAAATCGAGACTAATACAAAACGCCACTATTTAATCGAGACTAATACAAAACGCCACTATTAAATCAAGACTAATACAAAACGCCACTATTAAATCAAGACTAATACAAAACGCCACTATTAAATCAAGACTAATACAAAACGCCACTATTAAATCAAGACTAATACAAAACGCCACTATTAAATCAAGACTAATACAAAACGCCACTATTAAATCAAGACTAATACAAAACGCCACTATTAAATCGAGACTAATACAAAACGCCACTATTAAATCGAGACTAATACAAAACGCCACTATTAAATCAAGACGAATACAAAACGCCACTATTAAATCGAGACTAATACAAAACGCCACTATTAAATCGAGACTAATACAAAACGCCACTATTAAATCAAGACTTATACAAAACGCCACTATTAAATCGAGACTAATACAAAAAGCCACTATTAAATCAAGACTAATACAAAAAGCCACTATTAAATCAAGACTAATACAAAAAGCCACTACTAAATCAAGACTAATACAAAAAGCCACTACTAAATCAAGACTAATACAAAAAGCCACCAATCATTTTATAAAATTCTGTTATCAAACCCATTAGAACCACGTGTCCATACAGCTAACGATTCACTTGACATTAACCGCCATTTTTGTTTTCATTTTTCACTTTGTCCTTCTTCTTGTTTTGAAGGTCAAACTTATCCAATAGTTAGTGTTGTTGTTTTGAAGGTCAAACTTATCCAATAGTTTGTATTGTTGTTTTGTTTTTTTCAATATAATATATTATCATCTTCAGGATAAGCTTATCTTTAAGTGGCTACACCAAAATTTCGAGCCTATCAGAAGAAAACTTTAAAGAAAATAGATTCTCAAACTGTGTGAAATTGATCCTTTACTTTCTTTATTATAATTATATAACCGTCAATAACCTACTTGGAACGTCATTACAAACTTGTAACGTCGTGTTCTAGAGACAGATAGCTGAAGTCTCATTCTCGGGTTGAAACCCTGTCAAAAGACTTAAGGGGAAGGCGGGGGCGTGAATAGCATCCATCTGTAGAAAAAGAAAAAGACAGTAGGATATGTGTGCTGGTCACACAATCCTTCTTGTGAGCCCATGGACACCGAAACAAGTACAAACTTAACAAGCATCTTAATTGGGTTTACACAGGGCAATTTATTGTTTGGTTTATTTGTTTATGTTTAAACTTTAAATTTGTTTCTAAATTGGAATGCATGAACCATAGAAATTCGTCATAATTTGCCCAACACACACACACAAACACACACACACATACAAATATTTATATATCAAACCCAATAAAATATGGCTACTATTAAAAAGTCAAGTACAGTATGTCTTTGGTTGCACTTGTGTATGTGTATGCTATTCAAGGAACACGTGGCAATGATGTTTACTGTACACACACACATACAGAGTTGCCCAAGAACAACAATCAATAAAACATACAGTAGAATTAGAATTTATGGAAATTTGGTGAAACATTGCTTGCTAAAAGTTGTGCCAAAAACTTTGTTTCTTTGTGTTCGTAGATTGTTATTTGATATCGTTATACGTTGACCGAAATATGTTTAAACAAAAGTATTACTTTTAGACCCTGCCGGACCAGTGTAGTAGAGTTACCTATTCTCCGTGATCACGGCATAGCAGGGGATTGTGTAGCCAGCCCAATAGGCCAATCGCTCAACTTCTGTTAATGTAGGCTATATATCAGAGATAGGTAGACTACCCCTCCCAATAGTAAGTAAGTAGTGATAAGCCCCTTGGACAAAATTGATCCATAGGGCTGGTGAAGCAGCGTTCACCAATTTCTGTGACCACGGCATACAAAGGGATTGTGTGGCCAGCACTATGCACAGCCGCCTTTACTTTACCCCAACTAAGCTAAGGTACCCATCACAGATGAGTCGACTAAGGACAGCCCCCCCACCCCCACCCCTTCAGACATTGGAAAAACTCCTAGACTGCACCAGAATTCGCGCCCAGCACCTATGACCGCTCAACCACCGCGCCCCCCTCCCAAGACCCGGAGAAAAAAAAATTAACTGGGTAATGTCTGGATTCGAACTTTGGGAATGGCAGTCCAAACGCGCTGCCGCCGCGACCCATTTTAATCAAAATGTAACTGGCTGAAAAATTGGATGTGGAATTTTGTTTTATACAACTATTTTCCAGATTGGGTTCAGTCTTTACTTGGGGACCTTTAAGTCCTTCATATTTACTCTTTTATTGGCGGAAGTGGTTTAGGGGAGGGGCGCTAAAACATTGGGAATCACTGACTTCGACCTGGTCGTCCCCCCCTCCCCACATATCCTCCCCTTCCATCCCCACCCTCACCACGATCCGATTTCCACCCTCCTACCACCCGTCAGACGAACTAAAATATTGTCTTCTGGAAACAGTCAAATATTTATTATCTCCTCTTGAATTAAACGATATAAAAAAAAAATGAAAAGAAGTTGAGATGACTACAAGCTAGTTATTTAGAAATCCAACACGTCACCGATGGCGTCACTTCCTGTATTTTAGATCAATCCATGGGCATTACGTACGTTCCAATGACGTCATTTAAGGCTAAAAGGAGCATTTATTTTTAATGGAAGGTTGTTGTTATTTTTTTGTCTCGTGTTTCTGCGTGTTCGTTGAAGATTTTTTTTTTGTTGATTTGTCGTTCTGGTTGTTATTTTCGGTCATACGATAATAACAGTCTAGAGTGACAAACGCTTATCAATCATTTCAACGGCGCCAAACCGCAAGAAAGAGTGTCAGATGACAAGAGTGTGTCTCAGAGTCAGTTATGGAACCAAACACACATACACATATACACACACACAAATAAGAAAACTGTGTTTCTGGGTCACATCTTGGAACCAAACAAGTAAACATATACGCCAGCTAGCATTTTTCCACAAAATATAATGGATTGGGGGGGGGGGGGGGGTAACATAACAACTGCTCGACATTTCATTGTTAAATGTAAAAGTTTTTTGAAAACGATTACCACTGACGTAACTGGCCCATTGAAACACTGTATTTACATAATATCTATATAATATATATACATCCATGTACATATTAGAGAGCTATTAGTCAGAGCTATATCTGAATCTAGAATGATTTGAAATCTGTAGATTAGTTTTGCTTCAAGCAAAGAAAAATTTTGTTTACAGAAAACTGATATTTAGAAAGGGAAATAACTGGTTCATGAATCTATCAAGTCACAATAACTCTTTCAGCACACACGTATTTTGAATTTTTATATTATTTGTTTGTAAACAAAGTGTTTAAGTGAAAATTGTAGAAAAAAAAGTTATGTGTTGAAATAAAAGGGTTTAATATTGTATTATTATTATAAAAAATACATCTATTATCAATAATATTAAATTTTATTACATAATAATTACAATATATGTTTTCGATTCAGGGGATGACAATTGTGTGTGCGCCAACAGTTTTCTCAAATTGTTTTCTATTCAACTACATATTATAATTATAGTCGAAGTCTTTATTACAAGTAGGCCTAGTTCTTTATATTCATTTAAGAAGAGTTAAGCCCCTTTATGTTTTGTGCCTACACACACTCTTTGATTTTCCTCAATAATTGACGTCACGTCTTTGTATAGAGTAGTTCGAATAGTTGACTAATATTGTCTGGGCCTGAACTACATCTGTATGTAGGCCTATCTACCTTTATAATTTAGCGCATTGGATATTGTTCTGTTATCACACTGTAGTCTTATAAATTCCAAGCGCCTTGTGTGGTCTGTGATAGGATCAACTATAGAGCACGAACCTTTTTAAAATGCTACAATTGAAAGGGAAATCCCGTTTGGTCATTCAACTTTGTAAAATGCTACAATTGAAAGGGAAATCCAGTTTGGTCATTCAACTTTGTAAAATGCTACAATTGAAAGGGAAATCCCGTTTGAACATTCAACTTTGTAAAATGCTACAATTGAAAGGGAAATCCCGTTTGGTCATTCAACTTTGTAAAATGCTACAATTGAAAGGGAAATCCCGTTTGGTCATTCAACTTTGTAAAATGCAACAATTGAAAGGGAAATCCAGTTTGGTCATTCAACTTTGTAAAATGCTACAATTGAAAAGGAAATCCCGTTTGGTCATTCAACTTTGTAAAATGCTACAATTGAAAGGGAAATCCCGTTTGGTCATTCAACTTTGTAAAATGCTTAAATTGAAAGGGAAATCTCGTTTGGTCATTCAACTTTGTAAAATGTTACAATTGAAAGGGAAATCCCGTTTGGTCATTCAACTTTGTAAAATGCTACAATTGAAAGGGAAATCCCGTTTGGTCATTCAACTTTGTAAAATGCTACAATTGAAAGGGAAATCCAGTTTGGTCATTCAACTTTGTAAAATGCTACAATTGAAAGGGAAATCCAGTTTGGTCATTCAACTTTGTGAAATGCTACAATTGAAAGGGAAATCCAGTTTGGTCATTCAACTTTGTAAAATGCTACAATTGAAATGGAAATCCCGTTTGGTCATTAAACTTTGTAAAATGCTACAATTGAAAGGGAAATCCAGTTTGGTCATTCAACTTTGAATCATCTCATGGGATAGGGTGGCAATACTCAGCCTCACACCCTCTATTTTCAATTATTTTTTTTTTACAAAGAAGCGCCACTGTCATGTCTAAGAAAAACACAAAACAGAAACTTGTTATTGTTACATTTATAAGTAGGTCAAGGCCACAGTTCAAAGCGAAACTCTAATCTGTAGGCCGTAGGCTATAGTTTCACAGATTACACTTGAATAGTTTCGCAACAACCAAAACATTACATATCTAGTAAATTTCATGCGTACTATCACTCACACCTAGTCTTAACATGTGGCATTGTGGTCTATCAAGCAAGCGTTGGGTAACGTTCCAAGCGTGCCGGATTCAAATCTTGGCTTAAAAACATATACACTGGGCCTATATAGTATTCTCCAAGATGTGATAAAAAGGTGGTGAGATGTAGTCCTGGCTTTACAATCCCATTGTATGCCGTCGACGGAAGATACTTAATGGTCACAATCCTATATTTGGATTTTGTATTCTCAACAAGACGTTCCGTAAGCAACATCTAACCAAGCTCATCTTTGTGCACTAAACTATTCCATCAGTAGGCAGGATCCAAATGTATCCTTTCTGCACTCCCATCGGCAGTCAAAAACATTCTTTAATCATTATAATTTTTTTGTTTTTTTTTTAAATAAGTTACCTTTTTTAAAAAAAATTTTTGCGGATACATATTATTAGAAAAGACAAGTTATTAAATTATGAAAAATTGAAAAGTGTAAAGTGGTAACACTTTTCAGATAATATCATAACTGTACACGTTTTTTCTGTTGTTATCAAAATGTTCGGTTGAAGATGATAATACATAGATAAATGCCTGGGTGTCGACGACTGCAGACGTTCAGAAAATTGATATTTGCTGCGCAATTTTAAAATTCAGCATGTTGTAGCATTTTGCAAAACTTTGATAGAAAAAGGAAAATGGTGCCTCACTCTCCATATCATTCTTTCTCTTTCGCTCTCTCCCATTAACTATCTCTCTCTCTCTGTCTCTCTCTCCCTCTCTCTCTCTCTCTCTCTCTCTCTCTCTATGTCTGCCTTTATCTCACTTATAATTTCTCTGCATGGCACTATTCAAACAAATAGACTGTATTAAGCCATTATTTCGTTCCACCCACACAAAATGTGTCACATGCAGGCCCGTAGTTTAGTGAGTCACATCTTGTCTATGCAACGTTTTTTATATCTTTCTCTTTGTCTATATATCTAGGCTATTCATTTCTTTATTAATCTATAAACCTAGTCATATATGTATCTATTAATCTATTGATCAATTAAGCTATAAATCTATTAATATATGTATACAATAATTTATTCATCTAGTAATATTTTAATCTAAATGTATCTTTCTATATATCTAATTATTTAATTGTTTATCTATTTATCTATATTTATATTTATCTATGTGTCATTGTACTATCTATCTACGTATGTATATATCTACCCAATTATCTATCTATTTATATCTTATATCTATCTATCACACATCAGTGGCGTATTTAGGCATGTTCTTCATGTTCCATTGGAACAGGTGCCCCCCTCTCAAAAAGGGCGCCCACACATCCTAAAAACAATTTTTTAGTGACACCCCCATTCTTTCGTTGAAAATTAAAAATAAAACTCATTTATCCCCTACAATTTTAAGCACTCTAGTCCAACCAAGTTACATGAATTAACGGCATTTTTCTGAGGTATGTGGAAGGCAGGGGCGAGGCCACGAGGGGCCCCACATAAATTAGGGAACAGTGCCCCCCACAATCTTAAATACGGCCCTGTCACACACACTGTTTCATTAGGTCCTCTTGCGTCACTACAATTCCCTAATAGCAACATTTAGTATAAAGTTCACAGAAAAATATTTCAGGAAACATTGTTCCCCTGTAGACGATGGGATGAAAATAGAAGAGATCGTTCTTGGTGTTGACGTCACTACCACAAGTACTCAATGGGTCTCATGCCAAGTTTCTGGATTATTTAAAACAGACCAAATGTAGACTATGTCTCAAAAAGGGTTATTGTGGTTATCGATAGGACATAAGTAGGACAGTACAGGCGATATGGATAGGACATAAGTATGACAGTACAGTCGGTATGGATAGGACATAAGTAGGACAGTACAGGCGATATGGATAGGACATAAGTAGGACAGTAGGCCTACAGGCGATATGGATATGACATAAGTAGGACAGTACAGGCGATATGGATAGGATATAAGTAGGACAGTACAGGCGATATGGATAGGATATAAGTAGGACAGTAGGCTTACAGGCGATATGGATATGACATTAGTAGGACAGTACAGGCGATATGGATAGGACATAAGTAGGACAGTATGCCTACAGGCGATATGGATATGACATAAGTAGGACAGTACAGGCGATATGGATAGGACATAAGTAGGACAGTACAGGCGATATGGATAGGATATAAGTAGGACAGTAGGCCTACAGGCGATATGGATATGACATTAGTAGGACAGTACAGGCGATATGGATAGGACATAAGTAGGACAGTACAGGCGATATGGATAGGACATAAATAGGACAGTACAGGCGATATGGATAGGACATAAGTAGGACAGTACAGTCGGTATGGATAGGACATAAGTAGGACAGTACAGGCGGTATGGATAGGACAGTACAAACGATATGAATAGAACCGGGGCAATTGGGGGGCGGTGAAGAGCAAGTGGGCGGTACAAACGTACCTGATATAATTTGAACACCTCTGCTATTTTAATTCATTAGTTTTTGGATCAAATGGGATGTAAACGCAAGTAATGCTAAATATCTGATATCCCCCAACAGTAGGCCTACATATTATTATACTAATAAGAGATATGAATCGCATGTAATTTTTCAACAACTAGGGGTCACTATTAGACGAGTAGGCCTATGGTGTGCGGCCGGCTCGTTATATGGTTAGTTCACCGCACTGTCAAACGACACGACACGCGATCCATCCCTTCCGCCGACCGATCCCTGTCGTCCAAACATTTGCTATTATTAATGATATTTCGATCTCAGTTTTACTGTGATGTCCTTAAATGCGTTAAGATACCTAATAGTAGCAACGGAAGTATCGTTGAGCGGAATGGATGCGTAGCAATTGTACACACTGGGTAGGTAATTGGATGTTTGAAAATATACGTATAAATTATTTAGTCATATAATATTTATGTAATTTTCAAATACTTTTTACAGTTTGATCATTTTAAAGTTATAAATTTTAAGCCATTTATTCTTTTATAAAAGAAAAAAAAAGAAACATTAGAAATAATAGCTCAAATGAAACGGGTTAATTATCTCCCTTTAATTAAAGAATCGTTCCACATTTATTTGATTCAATAGTGATACCAAACAAATTCTGTTTTGTAATATAAAAAAAATTACTAATTGCCTCTTGTTTAGATAATTTTTTGATCTATAAATTCTCACAATATATTTCCTTTTCAGTTCTTTTAATGATAATAAATAAGCACACAAATCTAGTCGGCCTAAAAAAAAATTGCGGAAACTATATTGACCCTTTAACGTCCAGAGGTGTGGGGGGAGTGGGCGCTAAAGTTTGGGGGAGGGGGGGCGATGAGCGGAAAATAAAATTAAAAGGGGGCGGTGAACCGAAAAAGGTTGAGAGCCTATGCACTAGATTACTAGATAGATCTCTAGGCCTACATTTGCAAGAATGAGTTTTGTTCTACAATCACATACAAATCTGATCGAAGCACAGCTAGAGAAGGAGGCTATGGGCTTTAAGTGTGAGAAACGTAGGTAGGTAGGTAGGTAGATAGGTAGGTAGGTATTACCTCTAACAATCAGGTGAAATACGTCAAAAAAAAACTCTAACCCGATAATAATACTTTGTGTCGACACTAACCGAAACATTGGGTAAATTTCTGTACTGGGATTTTACAGAGATATAAATAGACCCACGTTGCTTTTTTTTTTGTTTTTTTTTTTTCGTTTTCTTTATTAGCAGCTGCTGTGTCAACGTGTCCTGGGTCCTATCTAGGTCATGGATTAAAGTTATGTGCGCAACAGGCAGAGTTAATCCTTTTTTTTTTTATTTTAAAAGCTTTCCGAGAGTTGTGTCTCTTGTACCTTTTTTTTTATTTTTGTTGTTGTAAATTAAATATAAAAGTGGGGGAGTGGGGGGGAGTAGGGGGGGGAGTGGCACCGATTGTACGCCATACTGCGGCCATACCTCTCGGAGTTTGTAGTCTACGGAAGAAAGTTGATAGCAATTTTCAGTTTTGTTGCATAATAAGCAAACTTACAATTGAGATTTTGTAACTGTATAGTGACAGAGTGTAGGGGTGGGTGAGGAGCGGGTGGGGAGGGAAGAATAGCGTCGGGTCTAGAACTCTAAGATATTCAAGCATGCAAGCTGTAGACTATTATGTTTAGCTCAGCGTGAGTGTGTTGGTGTGATTATTAATTGGGCGCTCATGTGTGTGTGTGTGTGTTTTCGTGTTCGTTGGTTATTATGTGTATAGTTTTGTATTTGTTTATATGTCTGTGCGTACTTAAGCATGTGTTTCAATTTATGTTTGTATGGCCATCCATCCTTCCCTATGGCGCTACAGCCCATGTAGGGATTTGGCCTGCTCCACCACATCCTTCCATTCGGGCCTATCCCTGCGCTACAGCCCATGTAGGGATTTGGCCTGCTCCACCACATCCTTCCATTCGGGCCTATCCCTGCGCTACAGCCCATGTAGGGATTTGGCCTGCTCCACCACATCCTTCCATTCGGGCCTATCCCTGCGCTACAGCCCATGTAGGGAATTGGCCTGCTCCACCACCTCCTTCCATTCGGGCATATCCATGCGCTACAGCCCATGTAGGGATTTGGCCTACTCCACCACCTCCTTCCATTCGGGCATATCCATGCGCTACAGCCCATGTAGGGATTTGGCCTACTCCACCACCTCCTTCCATTCGGGCCTATCCCTGTGCTACAGCCCATGTAGGGATTTGGCCTGCTCCACCACATCCTTCCATTCGGGCCTATCCCTGCGCTACAGCCCATGTAGGGAATTGGCCTGCTCCACCACCTCCTTCCATTCGGGCCTATCCCTGCGCTACAGCCCATGTAGGGATTTGGCCTGCTCCACCACCTCCTTCCATTCGGGCCTATCTCTGCGCTACAGCCCATGTAGGGATTTGGGCTGCTCCACCACCTCCTTCCATTCGGGCCTATCCCTGCACTACAGCCCATGTAGGGATTTGGCCTACTCCACCACCTCCTTCCATTCGGGCCTATCCCTGCGCTACAGCCCATGTAGGGATTTGGCCTGCTCCACCACCTCCTTCCATTCGGCCTATCCCTGCGCTACAGCCCATGTAGGGATTTGGCCTGCTCCACCACATCCTTCCATTCGGGCCTATTCCTGCGCTACAGCCCATGTAGGGATTTGGGCTGCTCCACCACCTCCTTCCATTCGGGCCTATCCCTGCGCTACAGCCCATGTAGGGATTTGGCCTGCTCCACCACCTCCTTCCATTCGGGCCTATCCCTGTGCTACAGCCCATGTAGGGATTTGGGCTGCTCCACCACCTCCTTCCATTCGGGCCTATCCCTGTGCTACAGCCCATGTAGGGATTTGGCCTGCTCCACCACCTCCTTCCATTCGGGCCTATCTCTGCGCTACAGCCCATGTAGGGATTTGGGCTGCTCCACCACCTCCTTCCATTCGGGCCTATCCCTGCGCTACAGCCCATGTAGGGATTTGGGCTGCTCCACCACCTCCTTCCATTCGGGCCTATCCCTGCGCTACAGCCCATGTAGGGATTTGGGCTGCTCCACCACCTCCTTCCATTCGGGCCTATCCCTGGCTTACCTCCGCCATGCCCGCACACACCAAGTTTTCGCAATTCTGCCGCTACAGCTTCGCGCCATCTTTGTATGTAATGTGTATGCCTATTTATTATGTGGTTAACGCCGTGATGTGAACATAGCCTGCAGGCGTATAACGACTTCAGTGACCTTGGTGGTAGTGTTGTTGTCTTTCAATAGTTTGCTTAATCAAGCCAATTATATTGACATAATTTAACAAATGGATAAATTCACCGTGTCCTCGTGTTTCATTGATTTAACGTTTCGTTTACATCATAAAAATAAACAATGCACATCTAGGATATCTGCTCAAAAGAAAGTTTAGATCCATGAAAACGATACAGTCAAAGTTAATACATGTATATTTAAATGCATATAAAGAGATAGATGTATATTTAAAATTGTTGATATTTATTATGTAGATGTAGGTGTTGTGTGTTTGTACTTATGTGCTGTGATGTTGTGTGTTTGTTGTAGGCCTACTTATGTGGTGTAATGTTGTGTGTTTATACTTTGTGCTGTGATGTTGTGTGTTTGTTCGTATGCGTTGTGATGTTGTGTGTTTGTACGTATGTGTTGTGATGTTGTATGTTTGTACTATGTGGTGTGCTGTTGTGTGTTTGTAGGCTTACTTATGTGGTGTAATGTTGTGTGTTTGTACTTATGTGCTGTGATGTTGTGTGTTTGTAGGCCTACTTATGTGGTGTAATGTTGTGTGTTTATACTATGTGCTGTGATGTTGTGTGTTTGTACTATGTGCTATGATGTTGTGTGTTTGTACTTGTGGTGTGATGTTGTGTGTTTGTAGGCCTACTTATGTGGTGCAATGTTGTGTGTTTGTACTTATGTGCTGTGATGTTGTGTGTTTGTACTATGTGGTGTGATGTTGTGTGTTTGTACTATGTGCTGTGATATTGTGTGTTTGTACTTATGTGCTGTGATGTTGTGTGTCTGTACTATGTGGTGTGATGTTGTCTGTTTGTACTATCTGGTGTGATGTTGTGTGTTTGTACTATGTGCTGTGATATTGTGTGTTTGTACTATGTGCTGTGATGTTGTGTGTTTGTACTTATGTGTTGTGATGTTGTGTATTTTGTACTATGTGTTGTGATGTTGTGTGTTGTGTACTATGTGTTGTGATTTTGTGTGTTGTGTACTATGTGTTGTGATGTTGTGTGTTTGTACGTTTGTGTTGTGATGTTGTGTGTTTGTACGTTTGTGTTGTGATGTTGTGTGTTTGTACGTATGTGTTGTGATGTGATTTATTTGTACGTATGTGTTGTGATGTTTTATGTTTGTTTTTACGTGTTGTGCTGTTGTGTGTTTGTACGTATGTGTTGTGATGTGGTTTATTTGTACGTATGTGTTGTGATGTTTTATGTTTGTTTTTACGTGTTGTGATGTTGTGTATTTGTACGTATGTGTTGTGATGTTATGTGGTGTGTACTATGTGTTGTGATGTTGTGTGTTGTGTACTATGTGTTGTGATGTTGTGTGTTTGTACTATGTGTTGTGATGTTGTGTGTTTGTACGTATGTGTTGTGATGTTGTGTGTTTGTATGTATGTGTTGTGTTGTTGTGTGTTTGTACTTATGTGTTGTGTTGTTGTGTGTTTGTACTTATGTGTTTTGATGTTTTATGTTTGTTTTTACGTGTTGTGATGTTGTGTATTGTGTACTATGTGTTGTGATGTTATGTGTTGTGTACTATGTGTTGTGATGTTGTGTGTTGTGTACTATGTGTTGTGATGTTGTCTGTATGTGTACTATATGGTGTAATGTTGTGTGTTGTGTACTTATGTATTTTGTGTTTGTATTTATATGTTTTGATGCTGTGTGTTGTGTACTTATGTGTTGTAATGTAGTGTAATCGCCTAGTGTGAGCTGCAACCAACAACGTACTGTAAGCTATTACCTGACACAACGCAGACGTGACCCGGTCGGTTTGCAGGACAGCAAGGACGAATTCAGTCAGTGCAGACTGAGGGAGGGGGAGAAAGACTGATCTATTTTTTGGACACCATGTTGACCCACATCGCCGACACTGACTTCTTTCTCGTATCATTATTTATCGCTTCCCCTAGACCTGTTGTTCTCCCTTATGTAACAACAAGGGCACGTTGCCTCTATTCAATCTACCACCACTAGTCATATATCATGGTACATGGGGGGGGGGGGGGGGATATATAAAAATAAACATCCATTACCAAGGTACCATTTTTTGGTTGTATTTTTTTAAGCTCTATAGGCGCCCATTCACCCCTCCCCAGTCCAGGTTGGTCATCACATGTATAAAAGATAAATGTTGAACAGTGTTTTCTTTATTAGAATATTTGGTGTTCATGCAACATATGTCATGTGTCATATGTCAAGTGTATACTCCGACAACTATTTTTTCCGTCATTATCACGTGCTGTGAAATGGGTAAAGACACCAGTTCACGACAGTTTTGAGACTCTCTGTGTTGATAGTAATCAGGTAAGTACATTAGTCCATTACTTCTGACATGTCAGTAAGATGAAAACTTTTTGAAACATGATCTTCTCAAGTCCCCATTAGTTTGTCTTATATTTCTGCGTTACGGACTAACGTTAGTGAGACTAAGTTTTATGGGAGATTTCTGGTCGAGTTAGCGCCGCCCGTTTCAGATTGTCGGGATAGCTTCCCTTTCTTTTCTTAGGGGGAAGATCTCTATCCATTAAGTGTCTTAGACATATTATATCATTATATCACACACGGTCCTTTAATCTCTCGCGTGGGGGACATTCCTTAGCCATGATATAGCCATGATATAGCCATGATATAGCCAATGGAAACTTATCCCCTCTTCAACTTATACCCAGAAGATAGCGTTGTAAGGGGCTTAATGTGGTAATGTACTTGGAGAAGATGGGAGGGGGGGGAGTTGGTTAAGACACAGATAGGGCACAGGAAGGGGCAGGAAACTGAATAGAAGAAGAAAAAAAACGTTCCCATACTGCCCTACTTAAAGAGGAATTCAAGCAAGAGGCCATTTTAAAGTAAATATTGAAATTACGGAAAATATATTGAAATTGTGAAAGCAAATATTTGGGAAAGAACTTGTTTGTTTTTTGTCGGATTGGTTCTAAAAAAAAAGGAAGAGACTCGGAAAACTGCAGGTAAAATGTGTCCGGATGCGGACGTACAGACTTTATAAAGGACAAGCGCATCGCAATGGAATACGGACGGTACAGAAAGCACGATGCGGACACACTGCGGATCCGGAGACTAAAATCCAGGAACGGATTACTGACATGACCTTACAAAATTGTATATAATACAAAGGAAAGCTGGCAGGCACTGTGGAGAAGATCGTGAGAGGAAGAAATGAAGCAGTGAGGCATGAAGTGGGGTGAACTAAAGAAATCTGCCCGGGACCGAGTGTACTGGAGACTTGTTGTTGAGGCACTTTGTTCCACAAGGAATACAAGGAAATAAGTCAAGTCAACAATATACTCTAATATAGCTAGATATATAGTTAGATAGATACATAGATACATACATAGATAGTTACATAGAATAAATACACATATAAGTACATTGATGCATACATAGAAACATAGATAGATAAATATATAGATAGATATATGCATAGAAATGTAAATAGATTTAGTGATAGAAAGATATAATATAAATAATAGAATATAGATAGATTATAGATAGATAGATAGATAAAAAGATAGATAGATAGATAGATAGATAGATAGATAGATATGTAGATAGATAGATAGATAGACAGACAGACAGATAGATAGATAGATGATAGATAGATGATAGATAGATAGATGGATAGATAGATAGATAGATAGATAGATATGTAGATAGATAGATAGATAGACAGACAGATAGATAGATAGATAGATGATAGATAGATGATAGATAGATAGATAGATAGATAGATAGATAGATAGATAGATAGATAGATAGACAGACAGATAGATAGATAGATAGATAGATAGATAGATAGATAGATAGATGATAGATAGATGATAGACAGATAGATAGATAGATAGATAGATAGATAGATAGATAGATGATAGACAGATAGATAGATAGATAGATAGATAGATAGACAGATGATAGATAAGAAGATAGATAGATAGATAGATAGATAGACAGATAGACAGATAGACAGATAGACAGATAGACAGATAGACAGATAGATAGATAGATAGATAGATAGATAGATAGATAGATAGATAAACAGATAGACAGATAGATAGATAGATAGATAGATAGATAGACAGATAGACAGATAAACAGATAGATAGATAGATAGATAGATAGATAGATGATAGATAAGAAGATAGATAGATAGATAGATAGATAGATAGATAGATAGATAGATAGACAGATAGACAGATAGACAGATAGACAGATAGACAGATAGATAGATAGATAGATAGATAGATAGATAGATAGATAGATAGATAGATAGATAGATAGATAGATAGATAGATAGATAGATAGATAGATAGATTTAACACAATCTAGATATGCCTGCACCATTTGTATTAAACCAAATCAAATTTTCTCCGTCTAAATCCATTAGTCACACTTGGTGAAAACACAACATGAATTCATAATTGATCTTCTGAATCAATTCCAGTGTAGAAACAAAAACTCATCTATACAAAAAAAACAACTCAAGTTCAGTTTGTTGATTAAGGCGTTCAGTAAAGTTAATTATACAGGTAAACATTAATTACCAAATCATTAACAGACAGGGGGAGGGGGGATGTTTTATTTCACACAGGTGTCCGTGTAGATTTGTAAGTAGTTGTGGGGATGTTTCGTCAGTCATCCAGTAGCCTTAACCTCTGATGAGAAAGTAGAAGGTGATGAACAGTGGATAATATGGATGTAGAGAATTGTGGATCTAGATGTAGGTGGAAGTTAAAGAACGTAGGGTATGGAATAGTATGGATGCAAATGGAAAGTAGAAAAGAGTGGAAGTGGATGGATATGAACTAAATTGAACAATGGATATGATAATTAGTGGAAGATATAGAACAATGGATATGGATGTAAATGGTCAGTATAGAGCAGTGGATAATGGGGCAAGTGGACTAGCGACAGCGCGCTTGGTTGGTGTACTAAGGGTCCCGTGTTCGAATCTGGGATCAGTTCCCGGGTCTGGAGGGTGCCTCTGATTCTAACCAGCTTTGGCGTGTTCCTAACTATATTTCATGATAAGTAAGGCGGCTGGGCATTGAGCTAGCAACCACACCCCCTTGTATACCGCAGCCACAGGAACTTGTAAACGCTGTTTCACGTGCCCTGAGGATGAAATTGGTCTAAAAAAAGATATAATTACTTACTTAATAAGCCAATAAATATAAGCAACTAACAAGGACAGACTAGTTTATAACTCGCGTCATTATTAATTTCATAACCGGCCGTGCCATAAGTTCATTCTGAAATCTCCTTATTAGATCGTAAACAAATAAACAATCCTCTACAAGTCCGTGACGGATCAGAGAATAAAAAGAATAACAATAAATAACAATGTGAATCACGTGACATATACTTCCTTCTGTTTACCGCGCGTTCCAATGGCTGACAGTTCGTCGCGGATACTATTTCCGGTAATCTCTAAGGTTTGATTGGTCGAGTGATTAAAACGTATTGATGTCTTCTGGATTGAACCAAGAGTTAAGTCCCCTGTTGTTGTTTTTTATATTCTATCTATTTCTTTTTCTATTTTTTTTTCAAGTCTTCACAATCGAAGAATTGACACAGATATTTTATGTTGATGAAGAATTGACACAGATATTTTATGTTGATGAAGAATTGACACAGATATTTTATGTTGATGAAGAATTGACACAGATATTTTATGTTGATGAAGAATTGACACAGATATTTTATGTTGATGAAGAATTGACACAGATATTTTATGTTGATGAAGAATTGACACAGATATTTTATGTTGATGAAGAATTGACACAGATATTTTATGTTGATGAAGAATTGACACAGATATTTTATGTTGATGAAGAATTGACACAGATATTTTATGTTGATGAAGAATTGACACAGATATTTTATGTTGATGAAGAATTGGCACAGATATTTTATGTTGATGAAGAATTGACACAGATATTTTATGTTGATGAAGAATTGGCACAGATATTTTATGTTGATGAAGAATTGACACAGATATTTTATGTTGATGAAGAATTGACACAGATATTTTACGTTGATGAAGAATTGACACAGATATTTTATGTTGATGAAGAATTGACACAGATATTTTATGTTGATGAAGAATTGACACAGATATTTTATGTTGATGAAGAATTGACACAGATATTTTATGTTGATGAAGAATTGACACAGATATTTTATGTTGATGAAGAATTGACACAGATATTTTATGTTGATGAAGAATTGACACAGATATTTTATGTTGATGAAGAATTGGCACAGATATTTTATGTTGATGAAGAATTGACACAGATATTTTATGTTGATGAAGAATTGGCACAGATATTTTATGTTGATGAAGAATTGACACAGATATTTTATGTTGATGAAGAATTGACACAGATATTTTACGTTGATGAAGAATTGACACAGATATTTTATGTTGATGAAGAATTGACACAGATATTTTATGTTGATGAAGAATTGACACAGATATTTTATGTTGATGAAGAATTGACACAGATATTTTATGTTGATGAAGAATTGACACAGATATTTTATGTTGATGAAGAATTGACACAGATATTTTATGTTGATGAAGAATTGACACAGATATTTTATGTTGATGAAGAATTGACACAGATATTTTATGTTGATGAAGAATTGACACAGATATTTTATGTTGATGAAGAATTGACACAGATATTTTATGTTGATGAAGAATTGACACAGATATTTTATGTTGATGAAGAATTGACACAGATATTTTATGTTGATGAAGAATTGGCACAGATATTTTATGTTGATGAAGAATTGACACAGATATTTTATGTTGATGAAGAATTGACACAGATATTTTATGTTGATGAAGAATTGACACAGATATTTTATGTTGATGAAGAATTGACACAGATATTTTATGTTGATGAAGAATTGACACAGATATTTTATGTTGATGAAGAATTGACACAGATATTTTATGTTGATGAAGAATTGACACAGATATTTTATGTTGATGAAGAATTGACACAGATATTTTATGTTGATGAAGAATTGACACAGATATTTTATGTTGATGAAGAATTGACACAGATATTTTATGTTGATGAAGAATTGACACAGATATTTTATGTTGATGAAGAATTGGCACAGATATTTTATGTTGATGAAGAATTGACACAGATATTTTATGTTGATGAAGAATTGGCACAGATATTTTATGTTGATGAAGAATTGACACAGATATTTTATGTTGATGAAGAATTGACACAGATATTTTACGTTGATGAAGAATTGACACAGATATTTTATGTTGATGAAGAATTGACACAGATATTTTATGTTGATGAAGAATTGACACAGATATTTTATGTTGATGAAGAATTGACACAGATATTTTATGTTGATGAAGAATTGACACAGATATTTTATGTTGATGAAGAATTGACACAGATATTTTATGTTGATGAAGAATTGACACAGATATTTTATGTTGATGAAGAATTGGCACAGATATTTTATGTTGATGAAGAATTGACACAGATATTTTATGTTGATGAAGAATTGGCACAGATATTTTATGTTGATGAAGAATTGACACAGATATTTTATGTTGATGAAGAATTGACACAGATATTTTACGTTGATGAAGAATTGACACAGATATTTTATGTTGATGAAGAATTGACACAGATATTTTATGTTGATGAAGAATTGACACAGATATTTTATGTTGATGAAGAATTGACACAGATATTTTATGTTGATGAAGAATTGACACAGATATTTTATGTTGATGAAGAATTGACACAGATATTTTATGTTGATGAAGAATTGACACAGATATTTTATGTTGATGAAGAATTGACACAGATATTTTATGTTGATGAAGAATTGACACAGATATTTTATGTTGATGAAGAATTGACACAGATATTTTATGTTGATGAAGAATTGACACAGATATTTTATGTTGATGAAGAATTGACACAGATATTTTATGTTGATGAAGAATTGGCACAGATATTTTATGTTGATGAAGAATTGACACAGATATTTTATGTTGATGAAGAATTGACACAGATATTTTATGTTGATGAAGAATTGACACAGATATTTTATGTTGATGAAGAATTGACACAGATATTTTATGTTGATGAAGAATTGACACAGATATTTTATGTTGATGAAGAATTGACACAGATATTTTATGTTGATGAAGAATTGACACAGATATTTTATGTTGATGAAGAATTGACACAGATATTTTATGTTGATGAAGAATTGACACAGATATTTTATGTTGATGAAGAATTGACACAGATATTTTATGTTGATGAAGAATTGACACAGATATTTTATGTTGATGAAGAATTGGCACAGATATTTTATGTTGATGAAGAATTGACACAGATATTTTATGTTGATGAAGAATTGGCACAGATATTTTATGTTGATGAAGAATTGACACAGATATTTTATGTTGATGAAGAATTGACACAGATATTTTACGTTGATGAAGAATTGACACAGATATTTTATGTTGATGAAGAATTGACACAGATATTTTATGTTGATGAAGAATTGACACAGATATTTTATGTTGATGAAGAATTGACACAGATATTTTATGTTGATGAAGAATTGACACAGATATTTTATGTTGATGAAGAATTGACACAGATATTTTATGTTGATGAAGAATTGACACAGATATTTTATGTTGATGAAGAATTGGCACAGATATTTTATGTTGATGAAGAATTGACACAGATATTTTATGTTGATGAAGAATTGGCACAGATATTTTATGTTGATGAAGAATTGACACAGATATTTTATGTTGATGAAGAATTGACACAGATATTTTACGTTGATGAAGAATTGACACAGATATTTTATGTTGATGAAGAATTGACACAGATATTTTATGTTGATGAAGAATTGACACAGATATTTTATGTTGATGAAGAATTGACACAGATATTTTATGTTGATGAAGAATTGACACAGATATTTTATGTTGATGAAGAATTGACACAGATATTTTATGTTGATGAAGAATTGACACAGATATTTTATGTTGATGAAGAATTGACACAGATATTTTATGTTGATGAAGAATTGACACAGATATTTTATGTTGATGAAGAATTGACACAGATATTTTATGTTGATGAAGAATTGACACAGATATTTTATGTTGATGAAGAATTGACACAGATATTTTATGTTGATGAAGAATTGACACAGATATTTTATGTTGATGAAGAATTGGCACAGATATTTTATGTTGATGAAGAATTGACACAGATATTTTATGTTGATGAAGAATTGACACAGATATTTTACGTTGATGAAGAATTGACACAGATATTTTACGTTGATGAAGAATTGACACAGATATTTTACGTTGATGAAGAATTGACACAGATATTTTATGTTGATGAAGAATTGACACATATATTTTATGTTGATGAAGAATTGACACATATATTTTATGTTGATGAAGAATTGACACAGATATTTTATGTTGATGAAGAATTGACACAGATATTTTATGTTGATGAAGAATTGACACAGATATTTTATGTTGATGAAGAATTGACACAGATAGTTTATGTTGATGAAGAATTGACACAGATATTTTATGTTGATGAAGAATTGGCACAGATATTTTATGTTGATGAAGAATTGACACAGATATTTTATGTTGATGAAGAATTGACACAGATATTTTATGTTGATGAAGAATTGGCACAGATATTTTATGTTGATGAAGAATTGACACAGATATTTTATGTTGATGAAGAATTGACACAGATATTTTACGTTGATGAAGAATTGACACAGATATTTTACGTTGATGAAGAATTGACACAGATATTTTACGTTGATGAAGAATTGACACAGATATTTTATGTTGATGAAGAATTGACACAGATATTTTATGTTGATGAAGAATTGACACAGATATTTTATGTTGATGAAGAATTGACACAGATATTTTATGTTGATGAAGAATTGACACAGATATTTATGTTGATGAAGAATTGACACAGATATTTTATGTTGATGAAGAATTGACACAGATATTTTATGTTGATGAAGAATTGACACAGATATTTTATGTTGATGAAGAATTGACACAGATATTTTATGTTGATGAAGAATTGACACAGATATTTTATGTTGATGAAGAATTGACACAGATATTTTATGTTGATGAAGAATTGACACAGATATTTTATGTTGATGAAGAATTGGCACAGATATTTTATGTTGATGAAGAATTGACACAGATATTTTATGTTGATGAAGAATTGACACAGATATTTTACGTTGATGAAGAATTGACACAGATATTTTATGTTGATGAAGAATTGACACAGATATTTTATGTTGATGAAGAATTGACACAGATATTTTATGTTGATGAAGAATTGACACAGATATTTTATGTTGATGAAGAATTGACACAGATATTTTATGTTGATGAAGAATTGACACAGATATTTTATGTTGATGAAGAATTGGCACAGATATTTTATGTTGATGAAGAATTGACACAGATATTTTATGTTGATGAAGAATTGACACAGATATTTTACGTTGATGAAGAATTGACACAGATATTTTATGTTGATGAAGAATTGACACAGATATTTTATGTTGATGAAGAATTGACACAGATATTTTATGTTGATGAAGAATTGACACAGATATTTTATGTTGATGAAGAATTGACACAGATATTTTATGTTGATGAAGAATTGACACAGATATTTTATGTTGATGAAGAATTGACACAGATATTTTATGTTGATGAAGAATTGACACAGATATTTTATGTTGATGAAGAATTGACACAGATATTTTATGTTGATGAAGAATTGACACAGATATTTTATGTTGATGAAGAATTGACACAGATATTTTATGTTGATGAAGAATTGACACAGATATTTTATGTTGATGAAGAATTGACACAGATATTTTATGTTGATGAAGAATTGACACAGATATTTTATGTTGATGAAGAATTGACACAGATATTTTATGTTGATGAAGAATTGACACAGATATTTTATGTTGATGAATTCTAAAAACGGCATAATATATTCATCCCTCTGGGCATGATGTATGACGCTCGTCTGGTTTTCTGTTATCAGCAATACATCTGTATTCTTTTTTTCACATAGCATCTACATCGACACTCCCGCCCCCCCCCCCCCCCGCGCCCCGCGCCCCCCACACACACACACACACACTTTCAAGATAAAGTAGAGCCAAGTGGGGTAAAAATAATAATAATACAATTTGCATTAAGGTTTTTATTTTTGTATTAATCTTTTATTAAGTCAAAATGTCATCAAAGGATAAACTAAAATTTACACATGACATACCCCGCTTCTTCGTCCCCACCACATTAGCGTAAGTGACCTCCCCAGGGCGCCAAGATTTGGATATGCGCCATACTGACACTTTCTCGACCTTTACAGCAGTGCTTCTCAAAGTGGTGGGCCGCAGTCCGATGCCAGCCGGCGAGCTCTCGGTCGCCTGTCTACAAAGGATGTCACAATAAGGTGGTACGATTGTGGACATTTTAACATTTAAAAAAAAATAAAGGAGAAAATTATTTTGAAGTAATAATTGTCCTTGACAAAAGCAAATAATTTAGATCTAGATGTTTAAAAAATGTGGGACTTTTTAAAATCATCAATCGCTTATTACAAGAAAAGAGCAGGCTGGTGGCACGCGGAATGACTTACACATTAATGCTACTTTGGTACACTGTTATCAAAAGGTTGCCGACCCCTGCCCTAGATTACCACGTATGCGAGCTTTTAAATGGCGTCGTTCATCAACAATATTCACCGGAATGATATGTTCTTTTTTGTTATTGTTGAGATATAATAACAAAACAGAAAAAATATGGTTCCCACTAAATATTTCATTGATAAATGGATGATAGTATCAATAGACAAGGGCAGACAATGATATGTTGTATGAGTATCCTCCCAGTGATCAACTCACATCAATTGTAGAGTCTATCGTCCTTCATAATTTGGTTCTATTCCCGTGTGGTTCAATGCCGATAAATTTGGCCAGGAGCCAATGAAAATGCTTCTATGTGTTTTATGTTGTTTTTCGTTGCTGTTCTTGGTGTTTTTGTTTTTTCCAACAAGAGAACTGTTGAAGAAATTACTGACACATCTGATCAAAGTTCTGCCTACACCCGGATTAACCCTCAATCAGAAAACCTAGAAATAAAACTTGACCTGTACATAAACCAAATGACACCAGATCAGCCTGATTAAATCCAAGTATTAGCCGAGCCTGGATTCTTGGTGGACAATCACTAAAAACACTGTTTCAGTCAAGTTGGACACGGCTATGACAGAGTGGTTCTCACACTAAAGAGATACAAATAAAAACAAGCACAAACGCTGTATAGAGCCTTAAGCGTAACGTCTTTTATCAACTGAAATACTGCCCAACAAAATGGGCTCTTTCTTTGTGTTACTTGATTGGTCCGAACTGCAATTGTCCAGACGTCTGCTTGAATAGAATGATGTTTATAAATGACTTGCTTTAAGTCCCTTGGGGAGAGGAACGGGAGTTAATTTCTCTTATTTCCTTTCTTTTCGGTGCCAAAGATTTCTAGGTAGAAATTGTGTCTTAGAAATGTATTTGGGAACCGCGTCTCCTCCTCAAGGAACTTCACTTATCGCACGCCGGCATCTTTTTGGCAATGCTAAAGCTAGATAAATATCCTCTAATGAAACTACCAAATAAAAATATATTGTTTGATGTGTTACCGGTAAGAGAGGAGCATTGATAGTTCGCGTATTTTGAGAAATATATAATAGGAGAAGGTCATTGCAAGGGGGGGGGGGGTAACTCTTTTATTATATTCCATAGAACATTGGAAGTGTTTGCCTCAGTAACCATAGTTACCAGCTAAGAAACTAATTAAACAATCGAATGTTCCTTTATTTACATGCTTCTGTGAAGTGTTTGCAAAGTGAAAAAAAAGTATTAAAAAAACAACAGTAAACATAATTGCTGCATGAACCGGAAGTTATACTAATCATTTGATTCACGTATTCAAATGTCTACCATGTTGTAATGATTGATTCAAATGAGCAGTTCATCTGATTGAATTCTCTCCGCACAACTTTTTATGTTTTTCATCATCTTTCCTGTTGTTACTTGTTTCTAGCCTCACATCACAAAAACTTCTGAAGAAACAACAAACAAAATCTATCACTGAACTATCAGAGACAAATTTTATAGCCCATGAGACAAGTGGTGGGCAGGTCATTAATTTGATCAAAGTGATAAATTCAATAACTTAACAATTAAACAACAATAAGTATGAACTATGGACTAATTACATGCTATAAATGTAACTTTAAGATGATCAAAGGGAATTTATTTAAAAACCTTAACAATAAATTTTCTTCACCAGGTGGCGCTCATTGACTTATGCATGAACAGGATAGAGTACATAACAAATGTTGCAATGATAAGTATGTAAACATTCAATACACTTAAGCACACACAATAAGATATATATATAGGGGGATAGCTTAGAAAGATAGATAAATAGATGAATGAATAGATGAATAGATGACTAGATGACTAGATGAATAGATGAATAGATGAATAGATGAATAGATGAATAGATAGATAAATAGATAGATAAATAGATAGATAAATAGATTGATAGATTGATAGATTGATAGATTGATAGATTGATAGATTGATAGATTGATAGATTGATAGATTGATAGATTGATAGATTGACAGATTGATAGATTGATAGATTGATAGATTGATAGATTGATAGATTGATAGATTGATAGATTGATAGATTGATAGATTGATAGATTGATAGACTGATAGATTGAAAGTTAAAAAAACTAAACTTGTCTGTTTCATTGATAAAATATTCCGTTGAACGTCCAGGCAATGAGCCATCCAAACTTTACTAAAACATGACCGGTCACGGCCTTCAATCTCCAGGACTGGACATCTAATTGGTCAAGACGTCTAGACAACAATTGGTTCCGGATGAACACTGGGAAGGGCATCGGATGGATTTAGAATTTGTTTGTTTCTGATGTAGGTCAAAGATCAAAAGTTCTTATCACATTCACATTCATATTATGAACTCTATGAATTAACATATTCTATATACGCATTTTTGTTTATATTAACTTCGCTTTTGTAAGTTTTTTTTTCCTTTCCCATTGTATGCGGGTGTGAAAGAATCTTCAGAAAGCTAATGAATAACTCAAATAAAAGGCAAGCTAATGTATAACTATAACTAAAATAAAAGGGTTGATACAAAAAACTTTATTTTCAGACGTTGCTTAATATTTAAATGTATTCAATTTGTATGCACTTTTACTACAATTGAGACATTAGGGAAAGGGCAAGTGGCGGGCTAGATGTGGGTATAAAACTGTTTTTGTTTCAATAAAAAAAATTTATGTTTTTGTTTCAATAAATAATTTTTATGTTTTTGTTTGAATAAATAATTTGTATGTTTTTGTTTGAATAAAAAAAAATTATGGTTGGGTTTTAATAAATCATTTTAATGTTTTTGTTTGAATAAGAAATGTTTATGTTTTTGTTTCAATAAATAATTTTTATGTTTTTGTTTAAATACGAAATTTTTTATTTATTTTTCTTCAACGTTATTGTTATTGTTGTCTTTGAAAGAAACTGGAGATTTTTTATTTCATTATTTTGCCTATAGAGACAAACAGTTCTACGGCAGATACCAACTTTTGGAGGGTCAAAGTTTTTACACCCAGTTCCGTCCAGAGGTGCATGAAGCAGACACTCTGGTGTCCGAGACTTGCCGCTGGTGGTATTCTAGACGCATGCGTGACGATGATGCTTCAAAGTGATTTCCGGCAATCACTGAAAATAAGGCCAATCCCCCCCCCCCCCCCCCCCCCGCCCACGACTTACCGCGGCACCCAGTATCTAACGCCGTGGAACGTACGTTTTTTTTTGTCACAATCAATCAGAGATGCTATTAAAAGGTGTATGATTGAATATTATGCTGGGGATTAGGGGGAGAACCCCTGAGTCATTTAAGATACTAATTGGCGTCCGTGCGGGGGGGGGGGGGGGGAGGGGGATTTAAGGCCGACGGGCGTTGTGGTGTTCACACAATCACATCGATTGTCATGGTGGACTGCTTCGTCGGCCTTACAGACTCTTTTTCCCCCACAGCCTTACTTCGTTGTGCATTGAAGGTGACTAGAGTACTTATAAGTAGCCGACATATAAGTTTGTAGTTCATTATGGTATGAAGCAAAAGGGGTAACAAACTAAAGTAATAAACTACTAGGAACAGTGTGGAACAGACAGAACAAACTAAAGAAATAAACTACTAGGAACAGTCAAGGAACAGACAGTCTAATATAGATAAGTGCATCGGTGTCAGAGGGCAGTCAGAGATATTCGGAGCACCTGTTGCTTGCTTTCGGATTTTTTTTTCCGTTTTCAAAGATATGCGATTAATGTTTTTATTTCAATGACTTGGTCCCCACTCCCTCTTTCCCAACATAGAAAACATTCTAGCTAGACTTTTTCTTCCATAATGGTATGTAAACATAAAGTACCCTTCGGACCAAATTGATCATAGGGCCGGTGAAGCAGCGTTTTCACCAGTTTCTGTGGCCAAGGCATACTAGGTGATTGTGGGGCCAGCACAATGCATAGCCGTCATGACTTTACCCCAACTAAGAGTCAGGTACTCATCAGAGCTGGGTAGACTCAGGGACACCCTCCAGATCCGGGGAAAATCCTAGTCTTCATCGGGATTCGAACCCGGGACCTTCAATACGCCAGTCGAACGCGCTGCCGCACGGCCACCGTAGTAGACACATTTGATATTTGTAGTTAAACAACTGGACAATCTGCCTCACCCCCCCCCCACACACCAATTGGCGTAGCTAGGGGAGGGGGAGGGGGATCCAAATTCTAAAATCCCCCCGGGCCCCTACTTGAGGTGGCCCCCTAAAGGAGTGTCCGAATTGATTTTTTTCTTATGTCATAATGTCGAATGTCAAAATGCAGGGGCCCCTAAAGAGGTCAAGCCCCCCTGGGCCTCCAAATCTCTAGCAACGGCACTGCCCCCACCCCTATAGTATTTGCTTAAGGTCGACCTCCTCGAAGAATGCACGCTCTTAGCGGAAGGACGAGATCGGACATTTGTTATTGTATGAAAATTTTTCGTCGGTTTGGTTTGATGTTGGGGGGGGGGGTGAGGCGTAGGAGAAGATGGGTCTAGGAAGGGGAGAAATTCTATTGGGCCAAACATTGAACTAGATTGTTACAAAGTGAATCCTTGCTCTTCCAGAGCCTCGTGCGTTTGACATGACCCCACGAGCTCACCGTCAACGGGGTCGTTAAGACCTGGTAACAGGTGTACGTAAACATACGCGCGCGCAAAAACACGTGCGAGCAAGTTTGCATCGAACTCACGCAGTAACCCGCAACACCTACAAATACACACACACACACACACCAACACACACACGCACGAGGGACACGGACAAGACGGTGTCTTTGTTTGCCAGTGATATTTTATGACCTGATATAAAGAAGAGAGTGTGTAGGAGAGGGGGGGGTAGGGGTTTCGGCTTGTTGCTTGGTGTAGAGTTTATTACCTTTAGGACTTGTGGGGTTAACAACGGCGTCCCCGTGGGAAGGGAAGAAGCCTTTGTGAAAGCATGTCCTATAAGGAAGATTTAATTTTAAAAATCTATCATAGAACTTTATTCTAGGTTACTACATCTGATATGCCAATCCTTGTATCGTTTCTTCCTTCTTTCTCTCCAACTTTCTTTTTCTCTCTCTCTCTCTTTCTCTCTCACTCTCTCTCTCTCTCTCTCTCTTTCTCTCTCTCTTTCTCGCTCTCTTTCTCTCTCTCTTTCTCTCTCTCTCTCTCTCTCTCTCTCTCTCTCTCTCTTCTCTCTCTCTTTCTCTCTCTCTTTCTCTCTCTCTTTCTCTCTCTTCTATTGCATTTCGTCTTGCCATTTTATTTTGTTACATATTTAATATAATAATTATGTACAATCGATAGATTCATTTCTTCGTTTTTCTTCTTTTCTTTTTATCCCGTTTAAAATGCAAGGATAGTCCTTTGTTACGTTTGCTTAAGGTGTGTCGGTCATTACAATATGTCAATGTGTGCCCATGATTACATTCTGTTAATTACTTATTACTGATCAACAACTTCATTAAATCTAAAGGTTACGTAAGCATCACGTCCGTTTACACACATCACCATGGTGCCTTTAGTTTATTTTTTGTTTTGTTTACACCCCGGAGTGGTCGACGCCCCCGCTGATATCAGCGCCCCAGGTTATGTCACGCCCAGGGCAAGAAACTTGCGGCGATGCACGTGCATCACGCATGCGCCCTGCCTTAGCTCAGGTGTCTGTAGACGTGAAACAGTGACGTCAGCAAGTCGGATTATCGGTTGAGCGATGGATATTTCTCGTATCAACATGAGTATGTGTGATGATTACAGCCATGATAAGTTTGGCATAAAACAAACAAGACACACAATAAAGTCGCACCAACAAATTTGAAAATAGGCCCGCATCCTCTCGATCCACCATTGCAAATTTAAAGCCTGAATTAAAGGTCGTACGCACCAAACAGCAATTGGAAAATTTGATTTGGTTGTTCTAATAAGCCAGGGGTTCCCACACAGTGCGCCTTGGCGCCTTTGGTGGATAAGGTGTCATTTGAGTGGCATCGAGGAATACAAAAAAACTTTTATAATTCATTTTATTATCGATACAATGTGCTATAAAGCGACACGGGGGTGGGGGTGGGTTTAACTTAAGGGGAGAGCACCATAAGTAAGTAAAGTAAAGTACCCGTCGGACCGAATTGAGCTACAGGTCCGATGAAGCAGCGTTCACCAGTTTATGTGGCCAGTAGGTGATTGTGTGGCCAGCACTATGCACAGCCGCCATTACTTTACCCCAACTAAGGTCAGGTACCCATCAGAGCTGGGTAGACTCAGTGACACCCTTCAGACCCGGGAAAAAAATCCTAGCCTGCACCAGGATTCGAACCCGGGACCTTCGGCTCTCCAGTTGAACGCGCTGCAGCTCGCTACCGTGCCCCATACAATAAGAAAAGCTTACTTCAAAAATGGCTCCGCGAATGGCACGAGTTTGGCAATGTAATAATATTATGCTATTTATTCTTTGAAATTTGTTCTTAGAAATTCGTTGTTTATACACTTTATACGTTTATTCTATTTGTACAATTAAACGTATAGTCTTTTTTATTGTTGGTTATTTCTTTTAAGGTGTTTACAATTATGATTTTCTTTTCAATCGCTTTCAAGCTAAGTAATAGTCTATAAAACGTTAAGCTCCAAACTCCCGGAAGGGATTAAGTTCTAAAGAGTTCAGCTCTAAAAGGGTAAACTTTTCCAGTCAGTTCTGTTGATTAACTCCAACAACAAAAGGTTGTTTTTTGTTTTGAATCTACAAAGGAATAATTAGCTTAGTCCGTTAAACGCCTGAACTTGTTTAACACTAATGTGTGTAATCGACTGGAATGAGTACATAATCAAAGGCTGGTTACGTTTGGATGGCGTTACTTCTTGTTGCGGTTTAACTTCAGGTGGATCAATTCAAATTATACTTGGCCTGTTGCAGGTCGAGAAATAGACTAGTTTGATATAAAGTGCATGATATACTAATGAACCTTGGAATTTGGGTCAAGGTGAGATGGAATGCGCGAATTAGATTGGATAATCCCGGATTACCGTAATCGTCGGGTTTGTCACGATTCATTTTTTGTTAGGAAAGTCGTACAGTAGTAGAAGGTCAGTATGTAGTTTGAATACATGTGTGATGTGGGTATGTGTGATTTATATGAGTGAGCATATGGAGGTGTTTGTGTGTGTGTGAGCGGGCATGTGTGTCGTGACTCATGTGTTAAATATGCAGGTATTTGTGTCGTATGCGTGTGATTGTTTCTGAAGAATGTAATTCCCCTAAATCACCAGTGTGTAAATAATAATAATAATAATATCATGTGTATAGCGCTGCCAACTAATATATTGTAAGCTCAGGGCGCATTTAACATACAACCAAGACCATGGATATAATCTCAAGGCTAAGAAATATAAAAATAATTGATGATAATTTAAAACCTTACAAACATAGGACAAGTCAAATAAACGAAGCATTAACCGACCTAAGACAATAGGGGTCTACGGCACATGTGTGTATGTGTGCGTCTATGTGTGTGTGAGTGTGTGTCTGTGTGTGTGTCTGTCTGTCTTTGTGTGTTTTGGTGCGGAACATGCGGTACTGCAGATTGGTGCGCTGAAATGGAACACTTCTTTACCAATGGGCCTCATCGCTGGCGAAGTGTGGAAACCACCAGTACGCTTGCATGAAGAGCACACCGGTGGGCTAAAAACGCATGGTAGATAGCCCCTCCTGCGCGTCCGAGACTCATTGTACTGCCGAGAAACCCCGAGGCAAACAATGAGTGGAGGAAGCAATGAGCGCAACGTTCCCGTCTCAACCCCTACCCTGGTGCCTCGATGCCCATCCCTATAGCATGGGTTTTGTGCTACCGGGCAAAATTGCAGGTACGGATCCGAGGGGAATTCCGCAGTGTGGAAAAATAGTGTGGCCAATGTGGCTGTGGAAACCGTACGATAAGTTACACGGTCTTCGGCGTGCCGCAGTGTCTTGTCTTTGTCTTGTCAAGCCTCCCTTGACGATGTGCTATATTTCAATATTGGTCACACAGTTTGTGTATTGATGACATAATGAACTCCTATGTTTTTCACCTTTACTCAACTGTGGTAGCGAGTGTATGTGTGTGTATATGTGTTTGTATGTGTGTGTGTGAATGTGTGTGTAACGCAACTGACTGAATCCTACATCTCCATGTAGCTGTATTCGATTATTAGGTCTTCACTTTATCAACTGTTTGGAGATGTCTCCTGTTACTATAACCAAACGTAGTACATTAGTTATAATGTCTTTCGTTATTACGTCCTGACTGCTGACTAAGTAGATTTACTGTAGACCTATTAAGACGTCTTCTATCACTGCTAGGTCCTGACCTAGTGCAGTTAAGGGTCACGTTAGTACTCCACTCGCATATGTAGGCCTACTAACTGTTAGTCCTCTTTCTGCATGACTGATTTAACCACGTGGCCTCGGGGCACAGATGTCTTCGTGTCAAATGTTAAGCTTTGACGCAGGGCTAAGGAGAGCGAAATGTAGCGAGAGGCAGAGAGAGAGAGAGAGAAGAGAGAGAGAGAAGGGAGAGAAGAGGAAAGAGTGAGTGTCGTGAACAAAGAATTAGAGAGCCACGTTATCACCTTTAAATGACTTCTTAGGTCACAATGTGATGAAGTCATTATGATCTCCGCCATTTTAATTCTCCAAAAAATGACTCGTTTTAACTTTGTTCACTTCATGTCTATAAATACAATTGTCTTCCAAACAAGGACTTTTGCTTTACCTGTGCAACAGGCGGATCGTGGGCCTGTCAAGTCTTTCATTGTAAGCGTTAATTTAATGTTGCTTGCATAATAATGTGTAGTCCAGCTTGTTATATCAAATTATTTTATGGCCCAATGACCATCACTGTTGTACACCCTAGCCCTGTTCTATTGGTATGACATGCCATATGCGACCTTAAGGCTGAACCTATGGTATTTTCTTCAAGCAAGTAGTATTACTTATATGTACATGTTATGTGACTTCTTTTCAACATGTTCTTTGTTTTATTTAGACTGATTCATTAGTAGGATGGATGAATAGACAGACAAGCTGATTTAGATAGAGGTATTCATCTAATAATGGATTGATGGGCAGATAGATGAATAGATAATTAGATGAAAAGATAAATATACACATAGATAGGCCTAAATAGATGAATATATATATAGATAAATATATGCATAGATACATCGATATATAGATATATAGAAATAGACCAATAGATAAATAAATAGATATATAAGTTAATAGATAAATAGATACATATATTAATATATAGCGTTTCTCTCCACCAATATCCCCCCCTCCCATCCTTATAGAAGCCTTGATTGCCTTTTTACTCTCTCACCCCATCCCCCCCCCGCACCTCCCAACGCTGTGGACAGATTTAAAACCACGCCGAGAGCACATCACAAATTCTGTGGCCCCGCGCCATTGGTCAGGCCGTATCGGACACGTGACCCACATGTCGCCCATCTTTCATGGGGCTGCTAATTAAAGGAGATAAGGCGTGTGTCCGCCTCACCCGTCTCCCGCCCTTCCCCCCCCCCCAACCTCTACGCCCATCTTGCTGGTCAATTTTGTGCACGAGCCCACGTCATTACCGAGATAAGGTCGTCTGCTAATTTCAAAGCGGTGCAGATCTGAGGTTATGGTGTTTTTTTTTGTGTTCATTTTATGAGCCGCGGGGTCAAGGTGACTTGAAGGTTTTGTCGTACCGCTCTTCCTTCTTATTACACGCTTGCGTGCAGTAGAAGGTGTAATAAAGTTTCATTGCGCCCTTGGGGTCCCCCTTGTGGCGGAGGGGGCATTTAACCCTCCCTTAAATTACATGTATATAACACTATTTGAGTACTTAATGAGTTCTGGCTCCCCATCGGAAATCCTTTTTTTGAATCGATTCGAAGTGTTATGCTGGGAGGGTTTACAGCTATGCAGCCTAGATCTACAACTTTTATTTAGGACGCTTTTTGTGTCTGGCAAGGGAAGAATATACTCAAGTAGTAGCAAGTGTATGGTACCTCAAACTATCAATAAATGTTTAGTTTGCAGACCTACAAAAACATACACAAGTGCCTCTTAAACTCCCAAATCGATGTCCCTCACTACATCGACTTGCCACCCGTACAATGATATTGACATTTAAAGTAGGTCGTATGACTTTCATTTGAACAAAAAATAAAAAGAAGGTCGTATTGACTTTCATTTGAACAAACTAAAATTGAAAGTAGGTCGTATGACTTTCATTTGAACAAACTAAAATTGAAAGTAGGTCGTATGACTTTCATTTGAACACACTAAAATTTAAAATAGGTCGTATTGACTTTGTTTTCAACAAACTAAAATTGAAAGTAGGACGTATTGACTTTCATTTGAACAAACTAAAATTGAAAATAGGTCGTATTGACTGAAGTGAACATGAAAATCTCTCTGCCTTTTAACAAATTCTAAATGAAATAGTTTTCTTTGTGTTTGTTTGAATTCAAACTACAGCCAACTCGTGCAATAAACTGAATTGGCATACTTTTTTTTTTTTTTACTTTTGGTCTTACCTTATTAAAGATGTAATCAATCGACTGGACGGTCAAGAATCTCAGGTATGTATCAGTCCGCCTTAATCTGGAAAGTAAGATTTACCTGATGTCCAAGAGCGGACAGGTGAAACTGACATAGTTCTGCCCAGGTAAGGGGTCTAAGACAGGTCGGACTTGGAGTCCAGAAACCCTGGCTTAGAGCAGGTTCATGATAAATGGCAGCTAATTACTAGCACAGGCAGACAGATAGACTGGCCGTCTGGTTTAAATAGAATGAAGCACTCGTTTAGTCACAGTGGCCCGGCGTTGGGACTAAAAGTTAGAATGTACAGAGTTCGAACTCAGGTTAAGTGCCAATCTTTTCTTCCCCAATACAAATGGGACACATAATGAACGAAACCAATATTTATGGTTACAATGTCATAATAGAATTGTACAATTATGAACTGTTTACTTCTGTAGTGGTAAGACAAATATTTAGGATGTATTTGATACAAGTTTTTAATGCGGTGTAAACGCAATTTTGTCATTGTTATCTCGTTGGTTTTAAAACAGGACGTCTTCTATGAAAATATTAACAAAATGGGTCACTGTTCTACTTCCGGTCTGAGCTTCTAAAACATTTAATACTTGTATATTAAAAGCATTGTCGATCCATGAAACCTATATAGATTAGTTGAACTTCTCCCGAAGTACTACCCCACCCCGCCCCCAGCCCTGCCCCGGGAATGTGCAACAGACCGTGACCGGCAACGCTGAAATAAAAATAAATTTAAATAAAAAAAACCAGCATGTGATTTAAACAACCAAACAAAAAAATCAGTCAACGGTCGGGCGACTGACTACAAACAAAAAAAAGGCAACCCCAACACAGGGCTCAATGGGTTAATGTTAATGCTTCAACATAGGGCTCAATGGGTTAATGTTAATGCTTCATCATTCGCACGCAGGCGCGCACATACAAAGAGACCGGAGAAGGGGGGGGGGAAGTGTTCGTGCCTTTTTTCTCTCTCCTGAACCACGTGGTAATTTTCATTAAAGCAGAAAGAAAGCACGTGCCTCCCATTGTCCCATGCCATGAAAACATCATTCGAATAATCCATCTTTCCTCATCCACTCACTATACTCTCCCCGCGCCCCCCTCCCAAACCCACACCAGACCAGCGCCCCTCTCGCCGCCGCTGCCGCCTAATCTCATCTACCACACTTCATCCGCCCGAGCCAACGGTTAACATTTAAATGGGTTATGTCCGCGGCTTAACATCCGGTGGTATCCATGATCCATAAAATATCCACCGATGGCCGGTGGACGTTTTTTTTATCTGATTCTTTCCACCACCCTTCAGAACACACTGTGGAACTCTCATTTATGTCTTTTATGCAGTTTTTTTAAGCCGCTCTCTCTCTCTCTCTCTTTCTTCTCCCTTACCCCTTTCTCATTCCCTCTTTCTCTGTCGTTCTTTCTCTCTCTACAACTCACTCCCATTCTTTTTCTCTCTATAAGGGTCTCTCCCTCACTCTCTTACTTTTAATATATCTTTTTACTAACTTTTCCACTTCCTCTCTCTCTCTCTCTCTCTCTCTTATATTTACTCCTTTCCTTGTCTATCGGTCTCTTTCTCTCACTCTCGATCTTTATTTTTCTTTCTGTTTTCATCTCTCTCTCTCTTTCTCTCTTTCTCTCTCTCTCTCTCTCTCTCTCTAGCTCTCCCAACGTCCTTAAAACCCACTCAAGTCATTCCCTGGTTACAAAAAGAAACAAACAACAATAACACAACAACCCCAAAAACTTGTACTCCCACGCACGTCTTGGTCAATTAGTAGTGTCCGAGATGTCCAGCGCCTTCACCCTCCCCACTCCTTCATCAACCCCGATCGCTGTGTCCGGCATAATACGGCAACATAACACAAAGAACTCTTTATACAACCAGTCATTCCTGTCTATCATTAAACTCTTTATACAACCAGTCATTCCTGTCTATCATTAAACTCTTTATACAACCAGTCATTCCTGTCTATCATTAAACTCTTTATACAACCAGTCATTCCTGTCTATCATTAAACTCTTTATACAACCAGTCATTCCTGTCTATCATTAAACTCTTTATACAACCAGTCATTCCTGTCTATCACTGGTTTTAGTTGTTGTTTTTATATGGAAAACGTAAACAGTTAAACAAATGTTTCATTTTGGGGCAATAAACATTTGTCTCCCCCCTGTTTACCAATATAACATTATTATGAAGCCGGTTAAGTTATAAACAACAATTAACTAATGCATTAGCACAATACGTCAGTCTGCCTACAAATGGATTTCCCGTTGTCTGCGGCGGAATGGGAAAACCCGATGTTTGTTTTTATCAAGTAGTAATCAAACTCTGACGTTCTGAAAAATATAGTGATGTTTACACACGGTATCTTTTTTGTCTTTCAATTCGCCCTTTGTCCTTGCCCCCCCCCCCCTTCACCATTTATGCTCACGTTAAATTTCCTTATTGTAATCAAATGGAAATGGAAAAAACAAATCTGAAATTCTGAGTAATCGTGTTTAAACTCTAATATAGAGCTACAGGGTAATTTCGAAATATTCCTGTAGTTTTGGAAGCATTGCAATAGTATCAAGGCAGAACCTGGTCTTTTATTAACACTTTTAGTGAATTTTGTAGTTCTCTCTTTTTCTCTCTCTCTCGTTCTATCTCTCTCTTATCTGTATATATATATATATATTATTGATCTAACTATCCACCTATGTATCAATATATATTACCTGTTATATTAATCAAACTATATATCAATCAATATATCCATTTATGTGTAAGTCTAACACTATAATCAAATAATCGATGAATCAATATACATGTATCAATTTATCAACCTCTCTATGTATCAATCATTGAATCCGTAATTTTTAGCCTTTTACACCAATCATTATATCAATCTCATAAACATCATTTCATCTATAAATCAATCAACCTAGCAATGAATCTATAAATAGCAATTCTTATATTGCCAATACGTAGGCCAAGTTTGACCCGCCGGCCTGCATGGGCGTGGGCCGAGCCTACGACCAAACTAGTGCAACTATACGGCAAATCTTTCCCGTCATCCAAGTAAGTCCAGCTCATAGAGCGTAGATGACTCTAGCATAGATGATTCTAGCGTAGATGACTCTAGCGTAGACGACTCTAGCGTAGATGACTCTTGCGTAGACGACTCTAGCGTAGATGACTCTAGCGTAGATAATTTTAACGTAGATGACTCTAGCGTAGATGACTCTAACCCCACAGTACCCACATTTACGTATGTCACCGTCCCAGTAGAAAATTGTTTTTGTGTTTTTTACCTTAGTCGATACAGCCACTGACTATGACGTCCTTTTAGTTTTGCTGACGTCAAAAAGTACGTCATTGAAATACCCGAGCAAATCACCCCTCCAGCAGCAGTTATACATGATTGCCGAGCCAAATATAGCTCCACCGCAGTCAATGATTGAGTCCGCTCTAAGAAAATACTCAACAATCATTCTAACTTTATTCATTAAAAGTCCTCCACCCATCACCCGTTTCTTCCTTTCCATTTCAACAATTTGACCAATCAATACCTAAACAAAAAAAATGTCATTTTCTTTTATTGTTTTAAAATCATTTATTCATTGGAGTGACGTCATTTCAGAGCAATCTATTTCTAAAAATAGACCCCCGTCTGATGACTCCCAGATTAGATGATTCAAGATTGATCAGATAAACACATCAAATCGTGGTCACGTGATGTTTTAATGTTTTGGCCCCTACAGGCATTTTCTTTTGTTTACTACTTGAACTTCACAACAACAAAAAAAAATAATGTTGAAGCGGTATTAATTAGATGCAGTCGACCTTAACCTTGCTACATAGATGTTTTGTTATTATATATTTTTTTACTTCGTTTTTATGGTTTTCTTGTTAGGATTTTTTTTAAGAGATAATTTTTAAGAAGAGGAGGGGAGAGGGAATTTACAGTTTTTGTAACAATCCCCCCCCCCATATTTTCTCTCTCCCCCCCCCATATTTTCTCTTCCCCCCCCCCCCCTTCTTTTCCGTATTATCTTTACAAATCCATCTTGCGTGATGTGATTCTAAGAAATCTAACGTGACACGAGGGTGACTCTAGTTCCGTGTGCATTATGGTTTACTGGCAAACCTTCGAATAGATTTCTAAGGTTTTAGTTGTGATGAACCTAAAATAATTATTTTTGTTTACAATCAAAGCTAAAAAAAAAAAAAAAAAAAAGAAAAAGAAGATTATTTCTTATGTCAATATTTTCAGCAAATATAAAACGTATAGTATTGTGACATACAGGCTTCGAACCAGGCTGTCACAGATTGACTATAAACATGAGAAATATAGGAGCGGTACATTATAATAGTCACTGGAGCTGCCTGGGGGCTATAATTATAATTATCACACCTTGTAATACTGTGTATATGTGTGTTGGGAAAAGGGGGGAGGTGGGGGGGGGGGGGTAATTAGTCACAACTTACTAGAAGCGCAAGAGTCGAAATTCCATTATTGCAATAAGATAATTGTCAAATAATTAACAGACATTCCATTATTGCAATAAGATACTTGTCACATAATTAAGAGACATTCCATTATTGCAATAAGATACTTGTCACATAATTAAGAGACATTCCATTATTGCAATAAGATACTTGTTACATAATTAAGAGACATTCCATTATTGCAATAAGATACTTGTCACATAATTAAGAGACATTCCATTATTGCAATAAGATACTTGTCACATAATTAAGAGACATTCCATTATTGCAATAAGATACTTGTCACATAATTAAGAGACATTCCATTATTGCAATAAGATACTTGTCACATAATTAAGAGACATTCCATTATTGCAATAAGATACTTGTCACATAATTAAGAGACATTCCATGATTGCAATAAGATAATTGTCACATAATTAACAGACATTCCATTATTGCAATAAGATAATTGTCACATAATTAACAGACATTCTATTATTGCAATAAGATACTTGTCACATAATTAAGAGACATTCCATTATTGCAATAAGATAATTGTCACATAATTAAGAGACATTCCATTATTGCAATAAGATAATTGTCACATAATTAAAAGACATTCCATTATTGCAATAAGATACTTGTCACATAATTAAGAGACATTCCATTATTGCAATAAGATACTTGTCACATAATTAAGAGACATTCCATTATTGCAATAAGATACTTGTCACATAATTAAGAGACATTCCATTATTGCAATAAGATACTTAATAATCTTCTATCTAGAAGGAACGTCTGTAAAACTTATAAGTCAGATGTACAAGGGAGTCTGTGACAACACCAACCTATCCCTTGAGTCACGTGGTCTATACACAACTAACAACAAACCAACAACTAGATACTTGAGGAATCCATATGTCACTCAATGGGCTGAAAGCTATATTTAGAACCTCGAGTGCCCTGTACATGAGCAGCAACTTGAGAACATAACAACAATGTGAGCGGTTCTCAAAAATATTGACAGCAAAACAAAAACTAATTTGTGCTGTGACGTCCTAACAACTCATTTCACCGCAATGTTTCTGATTTAAAACTATGATTATTATAATATGATTATTATAATATGATTTTTTGTTAATGGTCGACGTGGAACTGTCATTGTAGTACTAAGGAATGGATAACATAAGTTGAAGATGTAGACTGGGTAGTGTTCTTCTAGGGCGTTTGTTTGTGTGAGAGTGGAGGGTGAGGGCGGTGGTGGATCTTGCTCCCCTATAGTTTTTGTATGATTAGAAAGAGTTTTGAGTTATGTCAAGACCATATGTCTAAATATTACATATCTAGATACTGAAATGTTGCTGTTTTTCTTTTTCAAAGACACAATTACTAGGGATGTATAAAATGTTATGTGTAGTCGGTTTATAAGACATACACATGTTCATATATATATATATATACATATATATTGATAGTTATTGATACTTATTGATAGTTACATCCATGCCATAATAAACGGATATAGATATTGTACCTTCAAAAGTTGCTATTGTGATTAACGCGTGAATAGGAGATCCGCTCTACGTTGTTTGATACTTCCCGTTTTATCAATATAGCCACACATAAACACACATACACACATATATACACACATATATACACACATATATACACGTTCTTATTTATGTGAACCCACTTCAAAGTGAAGAACTTCATGCCATGTCCAATCAATTCCATCCCGTACTACCATAGTTCTAGTTATAGACTCAGTGATAGGTCTACTAGACAGTTTGGTCACCTTAGGTCACTATAACGAGGTCAAGATGGGCGAAGGATAAGCAGACCAAACTGGAATTGGAACCTCGGCTAACAAGGGGGAGAGTGTAGCCTGTGCAAAACCGAACTCTCCTTTCTTTTCTTTCTTTTTTCCGGGACAGGTGGCCTTGACCTTTGTGAGGTGTTACAAGCTGTGCTTGTATCACTTCGATGACCATCCCCGATCTCGCGCAGAAGATTTGTGTACTAACATATGCCCCCGTCGCCCCCCCCCCCCCCGCCCCGCCCTTTGTTTATTGCTCCTTGGAAAAAAAATTAGGAATAATTAACACAGTATTTTCGACCCCCCCCAAAAAAAACAACCTATGACGAATGAGAAAATAAAAACAACCCAAGATGTTATCGGGTGATAAACATAGAAAAATTTAAAATAAAATTCCAAGATTTTATCACACGTCCATGACACTCGAGCCCTAGTGACGTCATATGGCTTTACTAGGACCAGACGTTAGAAATATCTGACGAGATGTCACAGGTTTTGATCAACCAATCTGTATTCACGAAGAGATCGGTTTTATTGTTTGTATCCTGTATCGCCGATAAGTACGGCGCACTAAACCTCCTCACCAATATAGAGAGCATACACACAGACTGCACTCATATAAACCAAAACAACAAAACAAAAAACGAACAAAGAAAATAAAGGCGGAGAATTGAGTGGGTTCACACACACAAACACAACACAACAACACCATAGGCGTAATAAAACAATGAAAAGGTCTGAATCCCGACCGTCTCTTTTTAATTACATGCGACAGTTGACTCGATGTAACAGCCTGCGTGGACAGTCCAGCTGGGGTTGAGGGCGGAGATGCCAGGGAGGAAGAGGGGGGAGAATGGGGGAGAGAAGGGGCGCCGCTTCTACGTCAGATCGATCTCAGAGTGTAATTGAACGTAATCTTTCAGATGAGCACACAGCCACTACCACCATGTTACAGGGCTTGTTTGACAGTCGCCACGCCCTTTGCCCCTCCCCTCCAAGTCAAGCGCGTGACCAATCTGTCATCGGACACCCGAGACTCAAGCGACAACAACGGAGTGGGTAGGGGAAGGGGAGGGGGGTAATTAGTAAGTATTAGTTAGAGTTTTCTGTACTTAATGAAGAATGTGTGTCTTCTTGTTTCACAGTTACTCAAGTTAAGTTGTCTACTGTAGATAGCAAGTTAATTAAACTATGCATGGATGGACTAAAAGATTGATAGATACACAGACAGTCAGACAGACCGATAGATAAATGTATAGATAGATCAATAGATATAAAATAGATAGATAGATGGATGGATAAATAGATAAATAGATAAATAGATAAATAGATAAATAGATAAATAGATAAATAGATAAATAGATAAATAGATAAATAGATAAATAGATAAATAGATAAATAGATAAATAGATAAATAGATAAATAGATAAATAGATAAATAGATAAATAGATAAATAGATAAAAATATAAATAGATAAATAGATAAATAGATAAATAGATAAATAGATAAATAGATAAATAGATAAATAGATAAATAGATAAATAGATAAATAGATAAATAGATAAATAGATAAATAGATAAATAGATAAATAGATAAATAGATAAATAGATAAATAGATAAATAGATAAATTGATAAATTGATAAATAGATACTTAGATAAAAAGATAAATAGATAAAATTACTAAAAAGATAAATAGATAAAAAGATAAAAAGATAATTAGATAAATAGAAAACAAGATAATAAGATGAATAGTTAAAAAGATAAATAAATAAATAGATAAACAAATGATAGATAAATAGATAAATATTTATTTAAAGACGCAATAAAGCTATACTAGCTTAATGATTTAAGCCTTCCAGCTATTATGCTCTATGTATAATATATCTTACTCTAAAATCTGTCTTCCTCTCTCTCTCTCTCTCTCTGTCTCTCTCTCTCCTCTCTCTGTCTCTCTCTCTCTCTCTCTCTCCTCTCTCTGACTCTCTCTTTCTCTCTCTTTCTCTCTATCTTTATTATTCTCATCATATCAGTGACAAAGATAATAAACGCCCAGTGGTTAGGAAGTTAATGCGTGTGGAGAGTGGGGAGCCGTGAGGGCGCTGTAACGTCCACGTGATGTGTAAAAAGGGAATTTGAGAGGTGCTGCGGGGGAGGGGGGTACTGGGGGTGGAGGGGCGGTAATTATCCCAATAACAAATCCAAAACTCCATTCATAATGATGAATGTATTTCAAGAGAAGTTTTTCCAAGGGCAGGCAAAACTCTACGTCAGAGTTACGGTTCCTGAAATATTATTTGTGACCGCGAGCAAGGCAAAGCTGCGCTTGAAAAAGAAAGAAAAAAAAAGCCCATTGTCCCCCCCCCCCCCCCCCAACCTTCATTTCCGTCCCCGTCCAGGAGTACTGTAACCCATTCCATTAAAACTGTTCAATTCGTCCACTGTCGCCTGTTAATTAGTCTTGTTTTTTTTTTCTCTCCCGGCGTCCAAATTAACATAACTGATGGGGAGAGTTTTGAAAACAAAACACAAAAAGAAAATCCAGTCGATATCCAAGCGCCCCAGCCATCCCATCCCTATCATCGCCCTTTTCTCCACCACCCACCACCCCCTTTCGCTCTCAGCTCTGTTGCAGTTGGCCATACAATCAAACTTCACAATGGGGGCAAAAAGGTGACAGATGGTATGAGTGTGTGTGAGGGGATGGGAGGGGGGCGTGCACGTGCGAAGCTCAGAACGATCTCAGAGTCTAATTTCTCTCCCCTCCCCCTTTCTTCTCCTTCCTCCATTTGACACCAGCAACAACCGTTGTCTCTAACCTACCACCCACGCCACCTACGCCCCCTAGCGCCCGGTCCATTACCTGCACCGCGGCGCCCCCTCCCCCCCCCCACACACACACATGTGAGCATCGAAAGGATGCTTTACTCAGTCAGAACTTTTCAGTTGTGACAATTATAATGAAATCAGGTGTTAGAAATTGAGGAAGGTACTCTGGAGGGGGGGGGGAGGCATTATTGGGGTGAGGGAGGAAGTATGGGCGTTTTGAGGTGAGTACATAACGTAATCAAAACATTTTATGGATCAACCAATACTACGCCTTAATTCTCCCATTTCGAATGTAAACCACAAAAATGGAATGAAAAAGCATGTTTAGAAAAAAAAAAGGCATTCAAATCATGTTTAGAAAAAAGGAATAACAAAATGCATCTATAGAAAAAAGGAATGAAAAAGAATGCATTAAAAAAAAGGAATGGAAAAGAATGTATAAAAAAAAGGAATGAAAAAGAATGTATAAAAAAAGAAATGAAAAAGAATTATCGAACAAAGGAATGAAAAAGAATGTATAAAAAAAAGGAATGAAAAAGAATGTATAAAAAAAGAAATGAAAAAGAATTATAGAAAAAAGGAATGAAAAAGAATGTATAAAAAAAAGGAATGAAAAAGAATTATAGAAAAAAGGAATGAAAAAGAATGTATAAAAAAAAAGAAAGAAAAAGAATGTATAAAAAAAAGGAAAGAAAAAGAATGTATAAAAAAAAGGAATAAAAAAGAATGTATAAAAAAAAGAAATGAAAAAGAATTATAGAAAAAAGGAATGAAAAAGAATGTATAAAAAAAGGAATAAAAAAGAATGTATAAAAAAAAGAAATGAAAAAGAATTATAGAAAAAAGGAATGAAAAAGAATGTATAAAAAAAGAAATGAAAAAGAATTATAGAAAAAAGGAATAAAAAAGAATTATAAAAAAAAAGAAATGAAAAAGAATTATAGAAAAAAGGAATGAAAAAGAATTATAGAAAAAAGGAATGAAAAAAGAATTATAGAAAAAAGGAATAAAAAAGAATGTATAAAAAAAAGGAATGAAAAAGAATTATAGAAAAAAGGAATGAAAAAGAATGTATAAAAAAAAGGAAAGAAAAGAATGTATAAAAAAAAAGGAAAGAAAAAGAATGTATAAAAAAAAGGAATAAAAAAGAATGTATAAAAAAAAGAAATGAAAAAGAATGTATAAAAAAAAGAAATGAAAAAGAATTATAGAAAAAAGGAATGAAAAAGAATGTATAAAAAAAGGAATAAAAAAGAATGTATAAAAAAAAAGAAATGAAAAAGAATTATAGAAAAAAAGGAATGAAAAAGAATGTATAAAAAAAGAAATGAAAAAGAATTATAGAAAAAAGGAATAAAAAAGAATTATAAAAAAAAGAAATGAAAAAGAATTATAGAAAAAAGGAATGAAAAAGAATGTATAAAAAAAAAGAAATGAAAAAGAATTATAGAAAAAAGGAATAAAAAAGAATTATAAAAAAAAGAAATGAAAAAGAATTATAGAAAAAAGGAATGAAAAAGAATTATAGAAAAAAGGAATGAAAAAGAATTATAGAAAAAAGGAATGAAAAAGAATTATAGAAAAAAGGAATGAAAAAGAATTATAGAAAAAAGGAATGAAAAAGAATTATAGAAAAAAGGAATAAAAAAGAATTATAAAAAAAAGAAATGAAAAAGAATTATAGAAAAAAGGAATGAAAAAGAATTATAGAAAAAAGGAATGAAAAAGAATTATAGAAAAAAGGAATGAAAAAGAATTATAGAAAAAAGGAATGAAAAAGAATTATAGAAAAAAGGAATGAAAAAAAATTATAGAAAAAAGGAATAAAAAAGAATTATAAAAAAAAGAAATGAAAAAGATTTATAGAAAAAAGGAATGAAAAAGAATTATAGAAAAAAGGAATGAAAAAGAATTATAGAAAAAAGGAATGAAAAAGAATGTATAGTAAAAAGCATTGCTCTCATATTTCACCACCTACAATTTTCTTGGTTTGTGAGAGCGGGGGGGGGGAGGGGCTTAGGATGTCATTTTCACTTCACCCAACCCCACCCTTGGGCAGTAACGGAAAGGCAGACGTGAGGTTAACGAGACCTATAGGCGAGTACTCTCACGCACGCACAACCAAACAGCTGATGGTGTTTACATTAAACTCTGTGTATGTGCGTATGTCGATATGTGTATATGTGTTTTGTTGTTTTGTGTTGAGCGTACGTCCTAAGCTGGATTAACTTATTAAATATATACAAGTACAGATACTAAATAGACCGTTTGGAAATGCCCCTACGCCCCCCCCCCCCCGCTCTCTCCTTCTTACCTCCTTACCAATACACATAGATAGGTAAAAGCCATTGACAGTATGATAGCCATTGACAAAGTGAAATCCATTGACAGTGTGACAACAATTGGCAACATGACAGCTATTGGCAGCGTGACAATGGCGTATGTAGGCATGTTCCACATGTTCCTATGGAACAGGGACCCCCACACAAAAGGGGCCCCCACAAATTCCCCCCCCCCAAAAAAAAACAGGCAGGGTTTAGTCCACGAGGGGCCCCCACAAAAATTCGGCCCGTTGGAACAGGGCCCCAACAATCCTCTATACCATACGGCTCTGCAGCGTGACAACCATTGGTAGTGTGAAATCCAATGTCAGTGTGACAGCTATTGGCAGTGTGACAGAAATAGGCCGCAGTGTGACAGCAATTGGTAGTGTGAAAGCCATTGGCAGTTTGACAGAAGCAGTCAGTGTGACGGCGTTTGGCAGTGCGACTAATGTAGAGCAAATGTGTCAGCTTACGTCCCATCCTAAATTAAGTACTCGCCTGTAGAGGTCACATCCGGTATTACAATGGACATCAACCCATCTCCCCATCTCTTCACGGTCTCCTTCTCCTCCTCTCAGGCCGAAAACGCTCCTTCCCCTCCCTTATCATTGTGCGCCATGCTTCTCGGAGCATTTATTCACACTGGAAGGGTAATACAGGGTGTTTAGTTCCTCATTACATGCAGCAAGACACACACACATAATCACACATAAAAATACACACAACACACACACACTTACACACAGAGTAAAGGGTCTTAGGCGGGTGGGGGGAGGGGGCGGTGGTGGGGGTGCTGGCTTGAGTATCCGTCACGTGAGATCACGTGCAGAGTGAGGTGAAAGATTCGGGTCTAAATGTCAAGGATTTTAATACGGTTTCGTTGAAAAGGCAGAGGGTGAGGCATTTTCCAGTGGGGGATGGGGGCGGGGGGCTGGGAGCTGGGGGGGGGGGGGGGAAAGGGGAAGGGGGCGAACGACAAGAGCTGTAAAGAGATCTGCATGAGGTTTCAGATTGAGGGGTGGGGATAATTTGGGTTGCTTTGGGACTGGTGTGTGTTTGGGGGGGGGGGGGGGGGGCGGGGAGACTAATGGCCAGGATTAGCTTTAATCCACGCATATTAAGTGGCGATGGTCACGTTGACTTTGTAGAGAGCACATTGAGTAAAAATCTCTGTTCTCTCCATCTCTCTCCGTCTCTTTCTCTCTGTCACTTATACTATCCATATCTCTCTCACTACATATCGTATTAATTTTTCTTTGTCTCTCTCTCCCTCCCCCCTTTCTCTCTGTCTCACTTAACTCACCATTTCTTCTTCTCATCAATGTCTAGCTACCGCCTCCTATTTCGACATGTATATTTGTCTTCCTAGCTATCTAACACACACACATCACACACACACACCACACACACATCACACACACATCACACACACACCACACACCACAATAAGCCACACAAGCTAACATCAGCATTTAAGGACTGTAGATCTAAACTTCATCAATTAATACGATCAATAGAAGACAGACAAAAAAAACAACAACACTCAATTTAAAATGTATGACAACTTGAAAACAAAAACACGAAAAATAAAAACTCTGACATTCTAGTAAAGTGTTTTTTATTCATTTCTTTTCTAATAAATTCTAAATAAAACCATACCAACATCAAGACAAGATTGTAGACTCAATTGAAACATAAAACCTAGAACTAGGGAGAAATCCTTTTATTTGTTTGTTTGTATATTTACAAATCCTTCACTGGCATTTTGACAGATTGACAGATAAACATGAATAACGTATAACATTACAGACGTCTGCGTGATAGAGATATACGAGTTATTCCCCATGGAGGTGCTTTCTACTTCCTTGTTTTAAAAAATAATCAAACAAAGAAAAAACAACTAGATCTAAAAAAAAAAATTCTCTAGAAAAATACACTGTTGTTTTTGTGTGTGTGTGTGAGTGTGTGTGTCATTTTTATGGTTTTCATTTTTTTTAGCTTTGTAAGTAAAGTAAAGTACCCGTCAGATCGAACTGATCCATAGGTCCGATGAAGCAGCGTTCACCAGTTTCTGTGGCCACGGCATACTAGGTGATTGTGTGGCCAGCACTATGCACAGCCACCTTTACTTTACCCCAACTAAGGTCAGGTACCCATCAGAGCTGGGTAGACTCAGGGGCACCCTCCAGTCCACATCACGCTTGCACAAACATTCATATTTGATATATTGTTGTATACTCAAATTACATTTGTCCAACATGACTGGTCCTTATAATGTTGGCCACGCTAAATGTTTACTTTGATAAAGTATTCTTGACCAAAGAATTCATGACCAAGGTAATAGGAGAAGGGAAGTAGGGGATGATGTGGTCATGACGATGCTGAGCTCCACTCATGTGGATAGTTTCTCTCAGTCTCGGCTAATCATACACGCTGGACGAGCCATTTTGAGAACCCTGCAATTAAATCCCCTACAATTAAAATAAGTTCAGTAGAAATTTGAACTTGTTTTATTATGTTTTTTTTTTTTGTTGTCCTTTTCCATAATGTTACGCAATTTTGTTTAAACTTTGAAAGTTCGTTGGAATTTAATAATTTAAAACATTTATTTAATTTGGGGTTTAAAAAAATGTGATAGTATCAGAGTTTAGAATATGGCAGAACCTTTGATAATTCATAGAAAACACTGGATTTTCCGTGAAACATATGAGAATTCAGAAAAAAACATACCTTTATACCGAATTATATTTTTTACTCACGGTGTTACGCTAATGTTATAATAATGACCGACATTTTCAGGACGCCAAAAACAGACGGGCATACAGACAAATACGCAGATAGGCAGACAGACAAACGATTGTATATGAACCAAGACCAGATGGGTAATTGTTAAAGATTACTTATGATCATACATTAGTGCATTCACAAAACACTTCCGTCTGTCCATTTGTTTTAAAATATATTGGGAAAACAAGCAAAACATGAGGGGAACACAATTTAGTTCATTTAAATAGAGAATGAAATTCCAGAGCAATAACAAACGTCTCGTCTTTTTACCTCCCTCCCTTAAGCCCATACTTCCTTGCTCCCAGCTTACATTCATGTATGTATTGGTCAAGGAGCGCCCCCCCCCTCCCTTTCAGTCATAAACCAGAGATGAAATATTACAGGGCGAACGTCACCGCGGACATAACGATCAAACTTGTGGACATTTCCGTATAGAAAGACATCGTTGGTTAGTCTGAAGTCTTCTCTGAGATGGTGGTGGGGTGGGGATGGGATGAGGGAAGGGGCGGGGGCGGGCGGGCCTACGCTTAGTTTGATTTAGTGTTAAAAGCCCTTGACTGGGATTTGTAATGGGATTAGGATAAATGAGATGGATGGCATTAGGTCCAATGTGTATGACAGCTTAGGAGAGGGATAATTTTATTGTGTTGGCTGTGAGTGAAACGAATGAGTACGGTACTGGGATGAAAATAGCTTCAGCGGAAAGTCCCGATTCTGTTATTTTTTTAGTTTTTTAATGTTTTTTAGTATATGAATATAGAAATGTATGCGGTATACATTAAGCTTAGACATTATTGTTAATATTTTATTGTAGAGAAATTATACGTCTGTGTCCATTTCTAAAAGGAAAAGGGGGCGGTGTGACGCCAACAAGCGCCACCAAATGGCCACGGTTGGAAACGGATGTAGATCATATTAAGCCCTGACGATGTGTTGATTAATAAAATATAATAAATGACAGTTTGTTTGTTTGTGTGTGTGTGCTTGTGTTATAACTGTATTTTAGCATCGGAAGTTTCTACTCATAGATGTGTTTAATAATTGCCAGTTTGTTATTGGGGATATTTGGACAGTCTATACTTCTAGCTGTAATCGGAAAGTCCATTGATAACGTTGTGTGCTATAGTTGCATCTATCAGTTAATTTAGTTAGCTGCTGATGCACAAACAAAACAATATGTGCTTCCATCCTATCAAGTGATTTTTTAAGAGACAAATAAATATCCGTCATTATTGTATTGCAACACTAACCTATACAAACTATCAATAAACGTTTCATTTTTTTTGTTTTTGCAGAATAAGGATAAACGAACGTAAAATATCCTACACATTTTAAGCAATTCCTTTCTCGCAAATTTTTTTTTATAGATTTAACTGTAAACACTTACAATTGTGCAAGGCCGGAAGTAAAGAGTACCAAATATGACTAGCCATTATATATATATATATAAATGTCAGTGCTCTGCTTCAATAATTCGGAAGTAAACACTGTACGCTTTTAGATCAGACTTTCCAATGTATCTATATATAGATCAATACTTTCAATACCAAATCAATATTTATGTTGTTGTTTTTGTGTGTGATTGATCCCGGATGTTGTTGTTCACATCGTCTGCTGTACAAAAAGATACAAATTATAATCGATACTTTAATCAAAAATAGTTTTACGTACTTCTTGCAGATCGATTCATTTTTTCAGAAAATAAATGGATTCGAAAAAAAAATCGATTTCTTTCTTGCAAGCAATATCCGTCAATATATTTACCAGTTAGTTCAGCCCCTGATTTGCGTTTTTACGTCGATACCCGCAATTGTTGATAAAAAAGATTATCAACTGAGGTGCTGAGTTTTTTCCTCTTTGTTTGTTCAGTTTTCTATGAACATTATCTTTGAACACGACCGTTTGTTTGCTCAAGTATTCGATCTTCTGGCGGTCATTGAACTTACAACACACAAAAATATAGTCCCAGAGTTCTTGGTCTCTGTGTATTACTTCCCTTCCATTAATAATAAATAATGGGGAGAGAAAAATAAGTGTTGATCTCAAAAACAAGAAAATGACGTGTTTTTTTCTGTGTGTTTTTGTTTTGTTTCATTTTTTTTTCACGATAAAAACTTTAAAAACAACAAATTAGAAGCAACTTAATTTTTTTTAACTAGTAAGAAGCAAAACACTTTTTTTAGTTTAATTGTAATCATTATGAGGGTTGGGTTAATGCCCTTAGCCAGTGACATTTTGTAAGTGGAGAGATTAGTCATTGAATTTCTTACTTTTTATGATAGACTATATCTTCACCGTTTCACTGTTTCACTGTTTCACTATGCCGAATTCTCGTTTCTATAGATTTCTGGAAGGTTCGAACATGGTCGGGGTGGTGTGGGTAGGATATATTATATAATTGTATGTACAAGAAGAAATACAGAAGTGGGACGAATGCATTGTGTCTTTAAGTTTATCTGAACTTTTGGCGTGGATTGTGGGTTGTTCATAGTGTCAATAGTCAGACTAAATGGGACACGTTGGCCTAGGGTTGAGAGTTAGTGCGCACGGCTAGCTTATCGAATGTCCCGGGTTCGTGTCTGGATAATACATGACATTATTTGGGTCGCAGCGGGCACACCATGTCGTAACGATGTTGAAAACACGTTTTTTTTCTCCGTCAATACGACGTGATGTGCTTTCTGGGTTGTGGCTGGGCATAGTGCTGGTTACACAAGCCTCTAGTATGCCGTGCTGCTTCAAATGCCATATAGATCTATTTGGTCTGATGAGGATACGTGTAAGACAGACATCAGATATTTGTGAGTGCACAATTAATGGCACAGACTTTGGATGATATTTACTTATTCCTGAAATTGACGAGGCAGTTTAGATGTGTGCCATTGGGTGCTATGTTGAAGTCATACACCGCTACCTGCTCATATGCTAGCACTGAGATTTGGGTGCACCTGTAGAGCAAATATTTAACCAATCAAAGTGGATGATTGTTGTCACGTGTCAGTGAAAGGACCAGGCTACTATACAAAATCAATACGGATAGATAGATAGATAGATAGATAGATGGGTGGATGGATGGATAGATAGATAGATAGATAGATAGATATAGATAGATAGATAGATAGATAGATAGATAGATAGATAGATAGATATAGATAGATAGATAGATATAGATAGATAGAAAGATAGATGGATAGATAGATATAGATAGATAGATAGATGGGTGGATGGATGGATAGATAGATAGAGAGATAGATAGATAGATATAGATAGATAGATAGATAGATAGATATAGATAGATAGATAGATAGATAGATATAGATAGATAGATAGATAGATAGATAGATAGATAGATATAGATAGATAGATAGATGGGTGGATGGATGGATAGATAGATAGATAGATAGATAGATGGATGGACGAATGGATGGATGGATGGATGGATGCCGGATGGATGGATGGATGGATAGATAGATTTAGGAATAGACGGAGAGATGTATAGATGGATAGATAAACAGATAGATGAGTTAGGTATAGATCGGTATATAGGATATAGATAGATAGATAGAAGGGTGAATAGATTAATAAATGGGTAGGTAAATATGTAGGTGAGTAGGTAGGAAGGTAAGTAGGTAGATTATACATGGATGGATGAATGGATTGATAGACAGATAGATGTAATTATTAGATACACAAACATGCAGATAGATTAAATGCTACATGTAGCTCTGGGCTATTAGACTCTCTATATTGTTATCTAAACTTATGACACGGTATTAATAACAGTAAAAAAAAATTTTTAAATATTATATTTCTAATTTTTAAAACGTATTAGTTTCCCTAGTTTTTCCAAAGCACTTTTGTTTTATTCTGTTTGCCTGAAGGCTTGGCCATCTATCAATTTCATTAATATTCAATTACTTGGCTATTATCTTCTTATCTTTATTGAAACACACGCTAATTTAAACAGAGTATTATTAGAAATGATGGAGATCTGGGTGATATGGATATAGTAGATTCAAGTCCATTTAATACAACTTTGAATGGCAGCTAACAACACAGAGACTCTCGTTCGTGGTTATGGATTTTCAATGTCTTTTGCATATCAAGTTTTTAACCAACTGAAATAATTTGTGTGTACAGTTCCATACATCGTCTTAGAAATACTGGCACGAAATTGCGTCATGTTAGATCTATTTGAAAACCATTATCAATGGAAACATTTTCCAAAATCACCCCCCCCCCCTTCCCGCCCAATACCCCTTATCCTACTCACCCATCCCACCCTAAAATATCTTTTCGTAAAAAAAAGATAACAACTAAAATATGCATACTGTTTAGGCGTCTTCGACCTTGACCTTCACAGTAGCGGTTGAACACGCGATGGTTTCTATTTTTAGGTTTTCTGACAGAGTAGGGGAATCCCCAAGTCTTTCTGCGCTGTTTCTCCGTTGTCGCCCATTTTCTTTCAAGTTTTTTTTCTTCGTAACGAAAATTGTGTAAATGTTTGTACACAATAAATGACCTAGTGAACTTGACGCTTAAACAAAAAATGTACTTTGTAAAATCTAACTTAAAAAATGTTGACCTTTAAGTTTTAAGTGAATAAACCATTGAATATATTTAAAGTAACTAACTACTCTGTAGTTTTAATGTTTGTCGAAACTGCTGTATTTCTTTAGTTTAACTACGGTATCTACTAAATATTTTGTCAGTTAACTAAACCTGTAAGAAAAAATTTCATTATTGATCAAACCAAATGGAAATTTGTCTTGATCACATATGTTTTGTCTTTCAGCTTATTCTAAACAATATAAAGGAACTATTTGTACTCAAGCACAGAAATATATTTATAAAAATAGACATGCACGCACGCTTTGAAACGATTTATCATTCAAGAAAAAGTTTATTAGTAGTCAGCTATTGTATTCTGGCTGACTGTAAGTCTTTACGATATAGTTCTTAAGTTAGCTAATCAAATGTATTTCTTCAAATTAACTAAACAAAAGTACTTCTTTGAAAAAAAAAAAGGAGGTCACCATTTACTGTTGTGCCATGACAAAGATTTTTCTAGAAACTAAATGCTTGTTGACGTCTGCGTTGAAGTCTGTTGACGTCTGCGTTGAAGTCTGTTGACGTCTGCGTTGTTAACTTGTGGTTGTAATTGAATAAAAATGTGGAGTGGGTGGAGAGGGGGGGGATAAATCTTACGAAATATAAATGGCTTGCACACTTTCAAATCTTGAGTGGGTCTTTTTCTTGTAAATACAGCAAAAAAGCTTGAATGAGTGTGTAACATAACGGACAGCGGTGGTCTGACACTTGATTGTTGGATTAGAGCGGTGGTCTGACACTTGATTGTTGGATTAGAGCGGTGGTCTGACACTTGGTTGTTGGATTAGAGCGGTGGTCTGACACTTGGTTGTTGGATTAGAGCGGTGGTCTGACACTTGGTTGTTGGATTAGAGCGGTGGTCTGACACTTGCTTGTTGGATTAGAGCGGTGGTCTGACACTTGGTTGTTGGATTAGAGCGGTGGTCTGACACTTGGTTGTTGGATTAGAGCGGTGGTCTGACACTTGATTGTTGGATTAGAGCGGTGGTCTGACACTTGATTGTTGGATTAGAGCGGTGGTCTGACACTTGATTGTTGGATTTCCATCCCAATGGAGCTTTAGACTCAGATCCTGGTTTAGAGTTCGGGAAAAGGTTGTTGAGTTTAAATCAGCTCTCAGGGTTGCGAAGGCGATGATGCACTTTAGCGCACACAAGACCGTGGTGAAATATAAACTGCAGTTCCCCCCTACCCTCCCCTCCCTCCCCCCCCCCCACCGTCCATTGATCTCTTGTGGAACTTAACCGCAACCAATAGAGTTAATATTCCGATATGAGGGTGGTGTGCTGTGGATCTAAGGGGTGAATTATGTCAGATTTTAGTCCAGAAAGGGTTTTAGTATGGTGCAGTGTGCTTCGCTGGCCACCCAATGAAATGGTCTGACAGAGTTAATTACCCTTAACTTGAAACGATATAGTAAATTATATAATAAATAGGGGGGAGGGCACGGTGGCCGTGTGGCAGCGCGTTCGACTAGTGAACCGTAGGTCCCGGGTTTGAATCCTGGTGCAGGCTAGGATTTTTCCCGGGTTTGGAGGGTGTCCCTAAGTCTACCCAGCTCTGATGGGTAGGCCTACCTCTCCTTAGTTGGACTAAAGTAAAGGCGGCTGTACACAGTGCTGGCCATACAATCACCTAGTATGCCGTGGCCACAGAAACTGTCGAATGCTGCTTCACCAGACCTATAGATCGATTTGGTTCGAAATGGTACTCTAAGTTGATGGTAAATATATAGTAAATCATTTTAGGCCTACATTCTACAGTACTCTATAATATTCAAAGTCAATGGTGTCAGCCATTCAAAGAGAATGGAGTGAATATTCAGTTGTTAGTTCCCTTGACTTGTATAATTCAGTCAACACATTCCACGCCTGGGCGCCACTCGGGAAGAAAGAAAACTTATATAAATTGCATACGGACGAAGAAAAGTGTGTATTTTTTTTTCTATAATCTTTCTTGTGTGATGTATTATGTAGCCTAAGTTAGAAGTTAATGCATTATATTTATTATAACGTTGCCTATTTGTCGTCTTCACCAATTTCTGTGTATCAAACTAACTAATCTGTACTATAATAGTACGGAATTGTCATTTACTACAACAAAAGATTAAGATGAGATAAGATTGTGATAAGAATAGGATAAGATTAGGGTGAGATAAGATTTAGAGATTGCTCTACTAATGGAAATTACAAGATGGTTGGTTTCGTACGGAAAAAAATACTCAAATGGATTTTCCGAAATTGTTACGACATTATGTTGTAACCAAGACGCAATACAGTACCATTGATTGACCATATCGTGACCATGTTGTGTGGTTGTGCGTGCGTGGGCGCGTGGTCAAATAATCAAAATCCCGTAGACATGACTAAGAACTTTGGCTGTTGTTTTAAAACCACACAACCTTTTCTCTCAGTTTTATTTTCCCGCCTTTTTCATTTTGTCTCCGTCTGCTCCACTGCCTCTTTGTATTTTGTGGGTACACATTACACATCCGGTAATATTTAAGTTAATTTCCATATTTCCATGCCGTTTAGAAATTGTTAACAAAGAGGGAATTCCCCTAAGGGTGAAACACAAGCAGACGTGATTCATCCTGTTACGCAGGTCTTTGTTGGTTTACAAGGAGAAGAAAAAAACAAAATGAAATAAAAAAAGGTGGTTAACAGCGATCTATTCTATTTATAGCATTTGGACATTTCCTTTCATTAAAATAGTTTCGTTTAAACTTGCGTTGTAGGAACGATTTTTATATTTATTACTACTGTATATGTGTGTGTTAGTGTGTTTGTGAGTGTGTGTTTGAGTCTGTAAGTGTGTGTTTATGTGTTTGAAGTAAAGAAATTTCCGTACCACGTCATTTTCCAAAAGTAACGCGATTTCTGTTTTTGACCTAGTTTATGCCACGTGGTTCTGACTTGACCTTGGTTTGAGCGACCTCCACTGCACTGTGCAACTTGTACAGATTCCTAAGAAATATAACCGGACTTTTTCTCTGTAGTTTTTTTGTTGTTGTTGTTTTTGTTCGCGCGATTTTTTTTATTAGATCTAGTCTATTACTTTTTTATTACTACTTTTCTTCTTTTAAACAAAACATTTTACCATTTCCTGTCGGCTGATCTTGCATTGTGGGTGGGTTGAAGAAATGGGAAGGTGTGGCAAAAGGGACTATTTTTTGTTGTGGGATGTTTCTGTCAAGGGCGGAGATCTACCACATAGGAGAAATTCCGTGTCCGTGTTTTAGTACCTTGGGGTGAAGGTGGTGATGGAGATGGTGGTGATGGAGATGGGGATGATGGAGATAATGGTGATGGAGATGGTGGTGATGGAGATGATGGTGATGGAGGTGGTGATGATGGAGATTGTGGTGATGGAGATGGGGGTGATGGAGATAATGGTGATGGAGATGATGGTGATGGAGGTGGTGGTGATGGAGATTGTGGTGAGGGAGATGGTAGTGATGGAGATGGTGGTGAAGGAGATTGTGGTGATGGAGTTGGTGGTAATGGAGATGGTGGTGATGGAGATGGTGGTAATGGAGATGGTGGTGATGGTGATGGTGGTGATGGAGATGGTGGTGATGGAGATGGTGGTAATGGAGATGGTGGTGATGGAGATTGTGGTGCAGATTTCTCAGTGCTAGGTTCTAGAATTCTACAAAGATTGACAAGGAAGACATCAGACAAAATTAGCAAAGACAGACAAAAAAAGCAGAGACAAACAACCGGCAGCACTGTCTGAGTTCAGGACTTGTTTGTCCACGGCGCTAAATGTAGAAGTATTCATCTGTTTCCGTCGCTACAGCACACAAGAAGATCGTGTGGCCAGCACGATGCCCAGACGCCTTTTCTGTCCTTATACTTAATGTTACGACTGGGATGATTTGGGCACAAGGATGCATTGATTTTCATTCCCCACCCGTTCCCTGAACGGTAGACAAAATGTAATTTCCTTGGGAAGACAACTCGTTTTACTTGATTTCATTATTTTGTTTTTCTTATTTCCCTTCTTTGCTACAGCTCAAATAAGAAAAATTGTTTGCTCCTGAAGTCTGTATTAGCTTTACTATGTTTGGTGATAAATACTACAGGAATGAAAATAATACATCTGTTTGAATAGGACATTGTGTGTCATGTAATAGGGTTAAATATAGAGAGAGAAGGAGAGAGAGAGAGAGAACAATAAAGAGGGAGTAAAAGAATGAAATAAAAGATAAAGTCACAGTGAGAGTGATTGAGAGAAAGGGAGAGGTGGAGAAATAAAGTAAGCGTGGGAGTGACCATGAGAGAGGAATTTAAAGGAGAGAGAGACGGATAGTAAGAGAAAGAGAAGGTGAGTGAGTTAGAGACACAGAGAGAGAGAGAGAGAGAGTTTAACAAAGACTGAAATTTGTTTAACTCTCTTCTTACTATTGGTCTTTATAAAATATCGTTTTAAAGGAGAAATACAGAGATAAAGAAATAGAATGAACGAGAGAGTAAGAAAATGGGAGAGAAAGAGAGAGTGAGAGGTGAAGAGCCGTTGAAAAACTCTAATGTTTTCCTTTCCAATGAAATTATTTACTTTATTTCAATCTAAGAAAAAGATTTTTTAGTCTGTACCGTAACCCAGCGTTTGTATAGGTCATTTCTCTAGAAAACCTGAATACGGTAAAATATTTACGGAATGTATGAAAATTGGAAATGTCAGCTTCAAGGGTAGTAATGAAAACATAATTAATACATCAAGATGGCGGTGGGGGCGGCGGGGTGGTCCAGCTAACAGCGCCTACAATTGTCATAAGTTTTTATGGGGTTCAAATTCGTTTAAAGAACATATAAAAGTAGTTCACGAGTCAATCCGTAGCTCAAATGGGCACCTGACAACAAGTAAGTTTATTTTGCTGGCCACACAGTTTACTAGCATGCGGTGTCAGAAGATATCGCTGAGCCTGCTATACTAGCCTTATGCCAACAGGGCCGGCTCGTCCATATATGCAAACTAGGCGACCGCCTAGGGCGCAATATTTGGATATTTCATTTAAGTTGTCTTAGAAAATATGAAAGTTTGCCCTTACACTACTCAGTTTCTCCCCACCGAAGGCACTTTAACCTGAGGACGCAGAATTTGTTTTCGCCTAGGGCGTCAAACACCTACCTAGAGCCGGTCCTGTACAGTGGCAGCATTATTAAAAGGTTGAGTTTGAATGGGATACTTTAAGGTTTTTGGTATACAGAACTAGACCTTTACTTTCATTTTCTGTGGCATTTAGAATGACCGGAAAAAAAACACGTCATTGGATGATCAAATATGAAATGAATATGTTATTGTTCAGTTTTGGTTTGTAAATATATATCATCAATAATTGATCATATCAAAGGAAATGAATAAAACGGAATTTAACATAGGCCAGTGTCTGTGGCCACGTGATCATGACGTCATTTGTAACGATCCGAGTTTTCTATTGTGTAATACACAGAAACCTGCGCAAGTTGAGAAATTTAACCGTGCGTAGTTAACTCACTGGCCTTTAATGATGACTTGAGTTAGCCTAATAACTTCTGACTAACATAAAAAAAGCTCTCAAATATAATTTTATCTGTCAATTAAAAAAAAACAATCTTTTTCTTTTTTTTAGAAGCTTATATATATATATATAAATATATATATATATATATATATATATATATATATACAGAGAGAGAGGGGGGGAGAGTAAAATATATACATGTATAACCGTAGAGAGATAATTAGACAGGTCTGATAAATAGATAATTAATAGATAGTTAGATAAAACAAAGATAGATAGAAAAATAGATAGATTGAGTGATTGATTGATAGATGGATAGACAGATACACATACAGACAGTGTGTTTACTTGTAAATTGAACTATTGTAAATTGAAACAAATGTTATACTGTGAACTGTAAAGCGTAGATGAATAACAATAAAGAAATCATATGAAGCCATCTTGTTCAGGGGAAGGTAATACTAAAAACAAAAAAATAAAATAAAAAAAATAATATGTAAATAATTTTTAACGCCCTTGTTTTGTTTCACATAGCCTGTCTCCATCCATTCATTATGATAAATAGGTGAAGACTTCACATGTCCTCCTGTACGTACACAATAGAAAATTATGTAGACTCTACATTAGAAACAGTGTGTACATGTATGCAGGTTTTATATTCGGAGATTATAAAAGGTTTATTTTTAGAAACACTACGACAAACTCAGTAAGAAGTTTTTTGTTTTGTTTTTTTGTTTTGATCGTGTTAATGTTGTGTTTTGTTTTTTAGTTTCTTGTTCTATTGTTGTTTTTTGTTTTAATTGGTTGCCTCTCCAACACTAGTATCCCCACTAATGCCTTACGGCTAATACTTGCACGTACGCCGCGAATGATAGAAATACATAAAACAACAACAACATGGTCT
>OX421495.1:25590828-25708328 GCA_949126835.1 Anisus vortex | reverse complement strand
ATTATAAATAAGAATAAGAAATAAGCAGAGTAATAGATGCAACAATAGCGCAGCATTTTGAATTTTGAAAGTTAAAATAGATATTCAGCACATGACCGAAAATCAATATCAGTTTTGGCCGAAACCGTAAACAAACCGAAACTTACCTTTTGGCTTCGGCCAAAACCGAACCCATGCGAATATCGGTCAGTCTCTACCAGGGACCCCCCTTCTTGGCCAAAGCGTCTACTATCTCATTGTTATCGATTCTTGCATGACATGGAATCCACTGCAAAATGACCTTCACCTCGTACCTGAGTATCAGGTCGGAAATAACAGCCAGCAGCAGGACAAGTAGGTCTGGCCATGACTCCAGGCCGTCGAGTACTGAAAGCGCATCACTGAAGATTATAACAACAGCGCGAGAAACCGGTGTTTCTCCAAACGTTTTCCTAATTGCCTCTACGGCAAGTCAGATGGCTTCCATCTCTGCATCAAAGATGCAGATTTTCCCACAAGGCCCACTTAACTCAACCCGTTTGCCTACTGCCTTCAGGTACGACACAAGAGCACCATACCTAACACGCATTTCGGTCCCACTGATCGCGCTCCCATCAGTGTATGCCTCGACGAATCCTGGATATGCACGTACCGTCCTTAGAGCAGCTGCGCGCCTCTCAGCCAGGCAAGCGCCGTGTGCGGCTGGTTCGATCAGGTTCGACCGTATCTCTGGTAGGTTGAAAGATAGGTGAGGATGTGGTTCCACTCCCGTCCGCAGGGGCATATGCGGTTGACCGGGAGTGAGATCTGTTCGCTGAGCTTCAGTGCATGGTGCATGTACGACTGCCCAGAGATCCGTTTCCTGCTCTACCAGGTATCTACTAGCACCCTGACAGGTGAACTTTCCACCAACCGTTTGGAGCCCTTTTCCTTCTCCCATTCAGAGGCGGCACGGTACAGCTACCAGCGTGATGTGGCAGAAGAAACCATGCTGACCAGAACCTCGTATGCCACTTCTTACGTGTTCTCTCTCCTTCAAAGCAGAACAACCGACAGCACAATAACACCGCAGAACAATTAAAATGTATAACTATTTACTACTCAAATGTTCTTATGGGAGAACCACTGATCTATAATAAGAATGGATTGCGTCTTCTTAATAAATTGGCTTGAGCAAAGTGAAGAAAAGCACTGATCTATAGAAAAAAGGAAAAACTAAAAATTTCTACTACACTTACCGATATAAACAAAATTGTGTCTAAAACTTACTGTGCCACTGATCTATAAATAGATCGGAACGGAATCTATGTTGCTGCCATTTTACACAATATGCAAATGGATTGTTGCTGTCAAGCTTCTGACCTCTTATTAACAATATAAAACTAACAATAATACGATCAAAAGAAAACAAATACCAAACAATAAAAAAAGTTAATAATAAATAAAAGTAGATAGCAATATTTTGCAGTACGGGAAAATCCGGTCCCGAACACACACTATATTTGAAAGCATACAAATTTTTTTTTATTTTGGAAGAGGTTTCCAATTTATACATTTAACTTTTAACCCGATTAGTCAAACGGCTTAGGAGAATATAGAGCAGAAACAAACATCTAAATAAAAAAACAAACTCACGGTAATTATATATATTGATCAATGACAGTATAAAAAAAATGACGGAAATTTCCTCAAGAATGTTACTTCCGAGCCTAATCCATTCTTTTTAGAGATCGGTGGGCAGAACATTTTAAGTCAAGACTTATTCTTCAACTCAAGTCTAAAACATTTCAAATATCATCTCAACATACATTTTGGCGATGTTATCATTACATGAAGAAATGTTCGGTCAACAATGACCCATTTCTATCTTGAAATGTAAAGGTCACAAAATCTAAAAGTCAGAAAAACTAAAAATAAACAACTTTTACAATTTTACAACCATTATCATAATACCTTCAAAATCTAACAATCATAAAATTTAAAAAACTAACCCATAAAAACACAGTTTTTATTATACTCCCTTTCTTTGTAAACTAAGTTTATATTTAATTTATATTTTGATAGATTAAAATAAATATAAGTGATATCATACCTTATGAATTTCCACACTAAAATTTTGCGCATCCTTGTTTTTTTTCTAGCTTTGGCCCGCAAAAACCATAAAAAGAAAACTCGCTTCTTTTCAGCTATATTGTGTCTTTTTCATTCTATTTATTTCGTAAAAACGAACATATCCGAAAATTGTATTTACTTTCGTCTCTTCCTGTAGAGGCAGCCATGTTTTTTTTTCTTCGATTCGCAAATTGGTCGAAGGTATTAGTGACTATTACAAAGGCTATGAACCTGAAAATTTGATAGAATGTATTGTTAGTCTGGACAAGTTTCAGCTCGATTAGACGACGGGAAGTGGTCGAAAATTCGATGCAAAGTTTTGCTAACAAACATCCAAGCAAGCAAGCAGACAGACAGAAAATACGAGTTAAAATAAAGGGAGTAAAAATGAGGTCTATGCACAATTCTTTAGAGACAGAAAATCGATCACGTGATACATTGTAAACTAAAACAAAAATGGCTGATTTTACATTGATCTTAATAGCACCTATGCATATTAAACATTTTAATTTTTCACATTACCTTAAATATTGTGATACTATAAATGAAGCTCACGGAAGCAACAATGATTATAGACATACAATTATTAAAGAACAACACCTATTTGTTGATCTTTCAAAGGAAATCTATGAAAAGATTTTAGATTATTTACATGATAATTTAGAGGTAGAATTTGCGCACCCAATAGAAGCGCAGTAAGTGCCCATCTCATTCAATTCATTGCTTATCAAGTATGTCTAACAATGTTCACGTGACCGGAAAAGACTTCTACATAGACCTCATTGCAAAATCTAAAAAAAAAAAAAGAGCTTAAAGTTGTAATCTAGAATCATAATATCTAGATCTATGTCTCTTAAAATCTAAGAAACAGAAAATAATACAGATACACACAACATAATATACTCATAAACACCCAAAAACACATATTTAGAGATACACACACACACACTTACCCACCAACACGCTGTTCTCCGACTTGAACAAAATAAATGAGATCTTTCTGTTTTAAAATCCATTTCCTTTGTCAACTAAATACCAAGTCGTTTAATGCAAGTTTCTTAATTATTCCTTTTTTTTATGGTCACATAATTTGAACACTAAAAAAATAACATGGTTGATTGATGAGAAATTGATAGTATAATTAATCAGCTCATTGTTTAGCCTGTGAATTGACAATTTAAAAAAAAATCATTTTACTGATTAAATGTTGACAATAATTTAACAGACTTTCTTGAAGTTCTGGTTTTTGAACATCAACATATAATATATTTCTAAACTACTGCCGAGAAATACGTAATAAAATCATTGGTTAGTATTAATATATGTTAGTATTACATTCAGAATTTCAAACTAATTTGAATGAAGAAAATTTTCTTTAACATATTTTTTGCTTCAGCTGATTCATGTTATTGACCCCAATATTGAATAGCATAGTCAATCAAAAAATGTGCAAGATTGAATCGGACTCTATTCAATACTGAAATATAATAATTTCATTCAAATGAACATGAAGTACATCTTTATAAAAGTCATTATAACGCTATGTAATCAGGGCCCACGAGAGAATAAAAAGATGCCGGTACGAGATCTTTTCTGGGCCCCCTTCCCTCGACCCACTTTTTTTTTTACATCTTCTTAGAAAGAATCATGTCGGATGCACTAGAGAAGTAGTTCCCAAGCTGTGGGTCGCGACCCCCTTGGGGGTTGAATGACCATTTCGCGGGGTCGCCAAAGACCTTCGGAAAACGTATGTTTTCAATGGTCTTAGGAACCGAAACACAGTTCATCTTTCCGTCTCCAAGCGAGTGCATCGACATGCAGATACATCCGCATACTACGTGTAGGCGACATCAATACAGGTGTATATGACAAGGTCGGCACCATAATGCACGTATGCGAACCAGTAACACGTGTGTAGAGAGTTGTGTTAAAAAGCATCTTCTCTGTTATAAGCAGCCGTTGTGTTAAAAACAGTAGTATTGGCGATAAAACGACCGATACGTCATGAATAGTTTGGAATTTTGTGTAGATTCTGTTGGGTCTGGATTTCAACAGAATTAGTGACCAAAAGTAATCGGAGCTCACTGTATGATATATGGGCAAATATTAGCAACGAAGACATTGCCACAACAGTTAAAAGAAGTAATAAAAAGCGTAATAAGTTGTGCCCTTTTGTAAAGACAAGCTCTTTAAACAGTCAACTGTTTTCGCAATTGTGCAACGTGTATGATGCTCCGAACAATGCTATTGGTTGACAGAGTTTGGAAACTGTAAGAAGCTTCAAATAACTAGGAGCTATTGTATCCCCCTCCCCCCGGACCCTTAACCCCGGACCCTTCCTCCTGGACCTCCCCCCCGGCAGGGACACTGCCCCTTCCCCCCCAGGCCCCTTCCCCCCCAGGCCCCTTCCCCCCCCAGGCCCCTTCCCCCCAGCCCCTCCCCCCCCCAGCCCCATCTGTTGAATCGTGTATTGAAAAAATTATTGATATACATTTTTCCAATCGTTTTCTAATATCGCTGCGTTGCATACATCTTTTACCTGTTTTGTCGTTTGCGGTTACATGTGTCTATGATAGAAAAAAAATTATTTTAATATCAATAGTAAAGTCAACAATTACAATAATTACATCGATTGTTATGTTATTTACATGATGTCAGGTTTAGTAAAACATCGATTGTTATGTTATTTACATGATGTCAGGTTTAGGTTTAACACTGTAACGACTATCCCACAGGAGATGCTGTCAATTAGACTAATAGACTAGACATACTTTTCATTCACTGAACACTATTTAAATTTTTTTCTGTCTTTCATGTCTTTATACTATTATAGTCTAGATTCATGTTGGGAAGCTATTCGAACGGTGTACTCATAAAAATTCTATGAAGATTTACACGCTTCCGTATTGATCTTGCAAAGGTTAGATCTACTGTGGCAATACAGTTGACACATAATTTTTTTATACAGACTCTTCCCAAAATACATTTTGTAAAATGACAAAAAAAGTGTTTTAAATTTTAAATACATTTGTCTAAAATTATGATACCTTAAATCTCGCCTCTTGACTACCGCACAGGAAATCATTAAAGGGTAAAAGGATCGACTAACTAGCTTTGAGTGCCATACTAGTATGCAGCGACATAGAGTATTTAGGCCTAGGCTACTAAGCTAACAGGGAGAACTTTAGCCTTTAAGGCTCATAGGTCTATATTTGTGTCTCTGATGAAAAATAATAAAAAAGGAGATCCTAAATGCTATCAAAAATAATTAGGCCCTATATTACAACTAGATGCTTCTTTGCATATTTAACAAAATGTTCAAGTAGACATACAAAGAATATCAAAATGAAGGGCTCCCAGTGCCAATAGAGATTGTAGGAGGTTTTGGGGCATCTTCTCTTAGATTTATAGCAACAATTAAATAAATAGTTGAGTAATGGCTGATTTAATTTAAATTTTAATATTCATGGGCCCCCTAAACTCTTATGGGCCCGGTACGGCGTACCGGCTGTACCCCCTCTCGTGGGGCCTGTGTGTAATACCAATGAAAACTTAAAAACCTTTTTTAATTAAAAGAAAATGTTTTTTTTTTTAGATATACTTTATTTTTATAACGTTATTATTCTAACCGATCTTTACATTAATATAACCCATCGACTAAAGGAAATACCCAATGAATGGTAGAAAGTTTAATGCCACGACATTGATTTTGTATGGCTTTAGATTGAAAGTTATTCATGTGCTGCCAAATTATTGAACATGAATGTCTATGGGTCTGGAATTAATGTAAGTGCATAATTGCAACCGCCACGCACAAATTATTCTTTTTTGAGTTACATTAGTTGTTCTGGTGGTTTATTATTTTTAATCTGGCAGAATAAATGGACATGAAATTTAAAAAAAAAAATCATGCACATAATATATATATCTATACAGACATACACATAGACATTAAAAACCTTAGGTAAACATATGCAATTAATATTATAAATAAATTGATCAACAAATATGTTAGGTATTTGCCCTCTCTTCATTTAGCTCAGTTTGACAAATGAATTCAATCTAATGACTAATTCAATCTAATGAGATATGAATTCAATCTAATGACACATGAATTCTATCTAATAACAAATGAATTCAATCTATTGACAATAAATTCAATCTAATGACAAATAAATTCAATCTATTGACAAATAAATTCAATCTAATGAGATATGAATTCAATCTAATGACACATGAATTCTATCTAATAACAAATGAATTCAATATAATGACAAATGAATTCAATCTAATGACAAATGAATTCAATCTATTGACAAATAAATTCAATCTAATGAGATATGAATTCAATCTAATGACACATGAATTCTATCGAAAAACAAATGAATTTAATATAATGACAAATGAATTCAATCTAATGACACAAAATTAAAATTTATTAGATATGAATTCAATCTAATGACACATGAATTCTATCTAATAACAAATGAATTCAATCTAATGACAAATGAATTCAATCTAATGGCAAATGAATTCAATCTAATGACAAATAAATTCAATCTCATTAGATATAAATTCAATCTAATGACACATGAATTCTATCGAATAACAAATTAATTCAATCTAATGACAAATGAATTCAATCTAATGACAAATGAATTCAATCTAATGACAAATGAATTCAATCTAATGACAAATGAATTCAATCTAATGACAAATGAATTCAATCTAATGACACATGAATTCAATCTAATGACAAATGAATCCAATCTAATGACAAATGAATTCAATCTAATGACAGATGAATTAAATCTAATGACAAATGAATTCAAAATAATGACAGATGAATTCAATCTAATGACAAATGAATTCAATCTATTGACAGATAAATTCAATCTAATGACAAATGAATTCAATCTAATGACAAATGAATTCAATCTAATGACAAATGAATTCAATCTAATGACAAATGAATTCAATCTAATGACAAATGAATTCAATCTAATGACAAATGAATTCAATCTAATGACAAATGAATTCAATCTATGTCCCCCAATCACAGTTCTCACTGCCTTGCTACTTTATACCTCACACTCATTCTCTCTCTATCTTTCTGTCGTCCCATGTTTGCTTGTCTGTCTACTCGTGTGTAGCCTACGCCTTGTGAGTCTAATCCACTGCTCACATTTCTGTCCAAGCCTTCCCTATCTGTTTAGCTGGTCTACGCATGTCTGTCTTCCTATGTACTTAACTATTCAACTCTAATCTACTATTTAGCAGTCGAAGCTCGCCCCCCCCCCCCGTTTACGTGTCTGTATGTCCACCTTGTTTACGTGTCTGTATGTCCACCTTGTTTACGTGTCTGTATGTCCACCTTGTTTACGTGTCTGTATGTCCACCTTATTTACGTGTCTGTATGTCCACCTTGTTTACGTGTCTGTATGTCCACCTTGTTTACGTGTCTGTATGTCCACCTTGTTTACGTGTCTGTATGTCCACCTTGTTTACGTGTCTGTATGTCCACCTTGTTTACGTGTCTGTATGTCCACCTTATTTACGTGTCTGTATGTCCACCTTATTTACGTGTCTGTATGTCCACCTTATTTACGTGTCTGTATGTCCACCTTGTTTACGTGTCTGTATGTCCACCTTATTTACGTGTCTGTATGTCCACCTTATTTACGTGTCTGTATGTCCACCTTGTTTACGTGTCTGTATGTCCACCTTATTTACGTGTCTGTATGTCCACCTTGTTTACGTGTCTGTATGTCCACCTTATTTACGTGTCTGTATGTCCACCTTGTTTACGTGTCTGTATGTCCACCTTATTTACGTGTCTGTATGTCCACCTTATTTACGTGTCTGTATGTACACCTTGTTTACGTGTCTGTATGTCCACCTTATTTACGTGTCTGTATGTCCACCTTATTTACGTGTCTGTATGTCCACCTTATTTACGTGTCTGTATGTCCACCTTGTTTACGTGTCTGTATGTCCACCTTGTTTACGTGTCTGTATGTCCACCTTGTTTACGTGTCTGTATGTCCACCTTGTTTACGTGTCTGTATGTCCACCTTGTTTACGTGTCTGTATGTCCACCTTGTTTACGTGTCTGTATGTCCACCTTGTTTACGTGTCTGTATGTCCACCTTGTTTACGTGTCTGTATGTCCACCTTGTTTACGTGTCTGTATGTCCACCTTGTTTACGTGTCTGTATGTCCACCTTATTTACGTGTCTGTATGTCCACCTTATTTACGTGTCTGTATGCCCACCCTTTAACGTGTCTGTATGTCCACCTATCTGACTGCATTCTTCTATTGTTGTTTAGTTTCTTAATGTTTGTATGTACAGTCCAACACAACAGCTTGTTCATTGTCCAGCGTATGGCTTGCTAACAACGCTAAGAATTGCTCCAAGGGAGACAAACAAACAGCTTCTTCGAGTTACAATTCAGGTTACTGGCCCTAGTTTGTTGTTGTTATCTGGCAACCTCGACTAATGTTTACTTTACGCGAGTACTGACCTCCCCTTTCCAGATCAAAGGGAGCTTATCAGCGAGTTTCAATAATAGCTTCTTTACCGCTTCCCTCCCCACCTTGCTTCTTAAACCCCCCACTTGTGAGGGCCGCTACCAAAAGTTCAGTTCGATGGTTACAGTTGCACAACATGTGTACCTATAGTTTTAGTGAGTAGCGACTGTCATGCTATAATCGTTAGAAATAAGTATTAATTTAATACAAGAGTTATATCCCTTGTTCTATTACGTCACGCGCATGAAACTTTCGTATAAACTTTGGCGGGAGAAAATAGTTGCGATGGTTGAAGTTTAATGCCCAATTGAGGAGAAATTGTAAAATGTAAATTAAAGCCTGTAGGCTACTATTGTGAAATGTCAATGACAGCCTGTAGGCTACTATTGTAAAATGTCAGTGACAGCTTGTAGGCTACTATTGTTAAAAGTAAATGACTGCTTGTAGGCTACTATTTAAAATGTCGGTGACAGCTTGTAGGCTACTATTTTGAAATGTCAATGACAGCCTGTAGGCTACTATTGTAAGATGTCTGTGACAGCTTGTAGGCTATTATTGTAAAATGTCAGTGGCAGCTTGTAGTCTACTATTGTTAAATGTAAATGACGGCTTGTAGGCTACTATTGTAAAATGTCAGTGACGGCTTGTAGGTTACTATTGTTAAATGTAAATGACGGCTTGTAAGCTACTATTGTTAAATGTTAGTGACAGCTTGTAGGCTACTATTGTGAAATGTCAGTGACAGCTTGTAGGCTACTATTGTAAAATGTCAATGACAGCCTGTAGGCTACTATTGTTAAATGTCAGTGACAGATTGTAGGCTACTATTGTGAAATATTAATGACAGCCTGTAGGCTACTATTGTAAAATGTCAATGACAGCTTGTAGGCTACTATTGTAAAATGTCAGTGACAGCTTGTAGGCTACTATTGTGAAATGTCAGTGACAGCCTGTAGGCTACTATTGTGAAATGTCAATGACGGCTTGTCTGTTACTATTGTAAAATGTCAGTGACAGCTTGTACGCTACTATTGTGAAATGTCAATGCCAGCCTGTAGGCTATTGTTGTAAAATGTCAGTGACAGCTCGTAGCTACTATTGTAAAATGTCAGTTACAACTTGTAAGCTACTATTGTAAAATGTAAGTGACAGCTTGTAGGTTACTATTGTGATATGTCAATGACAGCCTGTAGGCTACTATTGTGAAATGTTAATGACAACCTGTAGGTTACTATTGCGAAATGTCAATGGCAGAATGTACGCAACTTTAGCGAAATGTCAATAACACATTGTAGGCTACTATGTGAAATGTCAATGACAGCCTGTAGGCTACTATTTTTAAATGTCAGTGACAGCCTGTAGGCTACTATTGTGAAATGTCAATGACAGCTTGTAGGCTACTATTGCAAAATGTCAGTGACAGCTTGTATTCTACTATTGTGAAATATCAATGACATTCTGTAGGCTACTATTGTAAAATGTCAGTGACAGCTTGTAGGCTACTATTGTGAAATGTCAATGAGCGCCTGTAGGCTACTATTGTAAAATGTCAGTGACAGCTTGTAGGCTACTATTGTGAAATGTCAATGACAGCTTGTAGGCTACTAACGTGAAATGTCAATGACAGCTTGTACTATTGTGAATATCCAAAGCCAACAAGTTCCGATGTGCAATGTAGTATTTTGACATGCCGATGACAACATGTATTATTTTGACATTGCATAAACAGCCTGCACTATTGTGATACGTGAATACCACCACGCACTAAAGTCTAATGTCAAAATGAAACAAAAGAAAGAACAAACATGTGCAATGTCATTGACAGCTTCTATTAACGTGAACCATCATTGACGTCCAATAGCAACGGAGATGTGGGTCAGTGATGTCTTGGGTTTAACCTGGGTTAAAAAGGAGATAATATTATTACACGGAAACACTTCAATAACAGAAAATATTTTGCTTTGTTGATTTCTGTTCTAGCCTCATGAACGAGAAACAGATCAGATAATGTTCAATTGATTTTTTTAAAGGTTATTCTGACATTTTATTTCTTTTTTGTATTGATTATTTAGTTAGGATAGAGAATTATTTATTTTTTTACTTCTCCATCTGTCTGTCTGTACATGTCCTTCTTTCTTTCTCTAAATCTCTTATACAGTGAACGTTTCATGGCATTTTTTAAATTCTCATATTATCGTTCTTTCTTTCTTGAAAAAGAAATCAACGCCATCAATATGTGTGTTTTTTTATGTTTGTTTTTGTAGAACAGTTGTATTTGTCATGTTTCCAATAGCCTAACCCTTAATACTTAGAATTTCAAAAATGCTTAATAATAGGAAACTAAAATCGTAATCACAATGATTGTGTAAATAGCACTGTCAAAATATATTTACCTAATGTATTTCTAGTAGCCACATAAATATTTTGAACCTTCCATCAATGTTGAGAAATAGGCCTACTCGACTATACCTTTACATTTTGTATAATTTTTTAATGTAGCTTTACATAATTTTTAAGTTAATTAGTTCCATTTACTTCTATTAAAATTATTCTCGAACAATTTTCAAAAATATTTAAAAATAAATAAATAATAATAGCAAGAATTTACAGTTGATATGATATGACACATTAATTTTTTAAACTTTTCTGGCATATTGACATTTATAATTGATTATGCGTGCCTTTGCTCCTCTATCAGTGACGTTTACAAATTTAGTGTAACATTTTAATAAATTAAGTATTTATATGTACGAAATTGGACATTATTGACAAAAATCTAATTGTCCAGCTTTAAAGACGAAATACAAATTTATGTCTAGTTTATGGACAAGTCTTAATGAGGCGTGAACTTTTGAACCCGAATGTTCGTGAACTTCCTGTTCTATTTTTAAAATAATAACAAAAAAAGCATGCTTTTGCTGGTGTTTGACAATTGATTTCAACCTCGACGGCCAGTTCTAGTCTTTTAGAATTATACAAAGGATACAATATTAGTTATGAGGAATCCGTTTTTAACATCAAAAGTGAACAGGCGATCATTAATACTCAAGTGTTAGTCGTGTGACGTTAAATTTTTATTTGTTTACAAAATAAATGAGTCAAGAGTGGCGTTTTCTTGGTTATTGAAAAAACAAAATGCGTAAATTCATAAAAACGAATAACAAAAATTCTTTTGCATTAAGCAATAAGTTTGATATTTTAAAAACGTGATTATTCCTTTCTGACTGTCACAATACATTGTTTTGCTTTGTAAACATCTATTGGAAATGAAATAAATTTTAGTCCCCAACAAATTTTAGTACAACCAGTAAAGTAGCACACAGACATTGTTTCGAATAAAATGATCGAATAAGAACGGTAATGTTTTTGCACGTGACCTTTTATGCATGCATACACGTTAAGACTTGTCCATTAAAGAAAATAATTCCAATTTATCATAGACAAAGTCGTAGTTTTATAATTGGGTCGAGAAAAGGGTTGAAATTTCGCAACATAAAAATAAAAATAGACAGCTCTTCCAATAGCTGGTGCGTGGAACATTGCAAATATCTTGCTAAAGAAATTATTAGAATCACAATAAGCACTGAGTTGATGTTGCGGTGGTCATAATTCTGATATGTTAATGGGGGGATTTAGGATGGCGTGTGTGATTACTGCTGGTTAGTCGAGTAGAGGTGATGATTAAGGATGTGATGGAGGCGATAGTGATGGCTAATGATGTGATAGTGGTGATGTTATCAGCCAGCGATTAATGGTAGGGCCTACGGCCAGGATGATTTAATGGTCGCGTGTCATCTTGGAGATATGATGATTAATTACATATTAATAATTAAACATTTACGTAGCGCTGTTTAGGAAACAGTTAACCGTTAATTTTCAAATGCGCTTTACATTAACACTTATACTTTAAATAAAATGCCACGCCAATATAAATTTTGGTAGTTTATAGTGATTATACATTTCTACAAATCCATTCGTTTTATTTAGCTTTATAATGTTACATGTTCACCGTTTAATATTCCACACGCAAACATTGACAGCTGTTTTGTTTTGAATAGTCTATGGTAACAATTGCTTAAAAAAACAAGAGAAAATCGCACGTTGATTAGGCCATGCATGAAGAAATGCAATTGCAGGTCTAGAGTTATGTGTCCCGCATCCACTCAATCGGCCACAGCTAACAGCACATGTAATGTTTTGTCTAACATGATATACAACTTAGCCAAATCTATTGAAAACAAGAAGAAAAAAAAATTGATCCCCATGGAATTGTCAGGGCGCTATGTAACCCCAGTGGAGGTTTCCATGTGTATGTCCCATCAGAAGGAAGAATAGATACTGTAATTCTAGTCTAAACTAGGATATGTGCAGACGAAACAAATGACCCAAACCATAACCCAATTTTGAATGTTTCCAACCAGTTGTGTGTGTTTTTCTTCTTGTTATATAATTTCTTTATTTGATAATATAGGTCTGGTACTTTCCGTATTTTTATATGGCTGCAAAAGTTGGACGCTGAATGCAGAGGTGAGAGAAGAATTACGGCCGCTGAGAACAAATGCCATTGAAAGTTATTAGGAATACGCTATCAAAAATGAAAAACAATTGAATATGTCTTGCTCCAGGTCCATAATTTGGCGGGGAAACTGGAAGCACTCCTTTCAACTGTAAAACTACGAATGCTGAGGTGGTTTGGTCATACTGTAAGGCATGATTCCTTGGCCAAAACCATCATACAAGGTACTGTGGAAGAAGCACGCAGAAAAAGTCGCCAGAAAAGGAAGTGGACCGAACTACCTCTTGATACGCTTCTGCAAATGGGACGAATGGAGAAATCTGGTTCTGGCACCGTCGTAGCACCCCCACTACGAAAGTCACGGCTCTGATGATAATGATTTATTATAAGTATGTGTGAATATTATATATATATACAACAAAAGTTATCCTGATACATTCATGGGATCTCCTTAGTAGGGATTAAAATACTTCAGAACATATTTAACTGTCCTTCATATTCAAATACATTTTCAAACGCGGATGAGTTAAACTATTGACCATACGTTTTGTATTCCCCATGTAAGCGTATGCAGCTGTTTGCTGAAGAGGAATGAGTAATGGGGTGTGTTTAATTGGCTCACCCTACAGACTCACAATATTTCTCTTTACTTAAAGTATAAAGCTAAATATTGGGCTCGTGGCCAAGAGATTAAGAATTATTCCAGTCTACACACTTGATTAAAAAATAAATAAAACAGAAGAAGATAATCAAATTGAGGTTTGCCAAATTATATAAGCAATGCTTTCTGTCTGTGTGTTTCTCATTGAAGTCTGTCATTGGTTTTTCGATTTATACGATAACTTATAGATCTAGTCCTGATGACGTATTAACCCTTTAATTACGACGCTCGAATCACTCATAAGTGTTATTGTATTAACTAAAGCGTTTCATTTAGTTCTAGGTATTTCGTGTCTTTATCTGTTAGTGAATATTTTATTACAAGCTTATTAAAAGCTAAAAACAGTCTTATTGTATCAGCACAATGCCGTTGGAATTATTTATAAACTTTTCCTATAAAAAACAAACAAAACATAGAAATAATAATAGGTTAACCATGCTTGTCAAAAACATGGCGCCAATTACAGTCAAACATGTTTAGTTAAGCCGCTAATTGGAAAGGTTAAAACAATAACAATATACAATCATGAACTGAACAATCAGTGCACAATGTGCACATCTCTATTGTTGATCGTTCTCTTACAAATTGTGCATTTATTTCTAGTTGTCTGGTACAAGTATTGCAGCAAAAGTGGCGCAATAAAACAAAGGTAGAGGTTGCCAACTCCGTGACAATGTATATCCGTAAATTAATTCTAAAATGTTGAAAAGAATAGCTTAAATGTATAGTGAGAGCAAAATTGTGAATAGCACAAATGTTAAATTTGTAAAACCTCGATATTCGCTACTTCGGTTTTCGTCGGTTTCTGTTTTCGTACTTTTTTCCGCAAAAATGATGTCTCGTTTTTCGACGATTATCTTGGATTTCGTCGTCAGTGTAGCTGGCCCAGGTTAAAAAATGACCGAGACGGGAAGCGATACCGATTGCGTCCTGATGTCCTTAACGTATTTAGTTTGGAGTGTCTAGAACGAATGAATGAAAGGAACATTTATTCATATAAAAATAATTGACTGTTTTAATCCGTATCAGATTTAGCGGTTTGTTCTCGGGCGATTTATTGACTTGTCTGTATAGGAAAAAAAAACAGCAACAACCAGGGGCTGTATAAATCAGTTAAGTTGGCAACTCTGCACTGAAGCAAGGGTTACAAGGATGGAGTACCTGTCTGGTTAGCTTTACGACATCTTCAGGTAGACTTGTGTGTGAGTACATCTTGTACTCACCGAGCCAGCCAACAGATGCTGCATATTTACTTTACATTCAAAGTCGGAAACTACACCCCCCACCTCCCACCTCCCTATCTATAGATCTGCCTGTCTACATGTATGTCCTCCGCTTAAAAAAATATGAAAACAGCAAACTTCCCAGGTGACTTGCAAACTAAAGAAACTAAAAAAAGGTTCCCGGTCCTTCATCAGATCAAATAAAAGAAAACTTACGATAAACGAAAAAGTTGATGAAGGTAAATTACTCGAGTTTTTTTCTTTGTCTTATTGACTGTTTTGACTTCTTTAGTTTACTGTAACTCTAAGATGTCTGCGCGTTACGTCTGCGCATTACGTCACAGTGATGGGATACGTTAAATATAATTTAATTATTTATCTTCAATATATTCAATTAATTTAAAAAAAAAAGATTATATATAGAGTGTGTGTGCGAAAAGGGGATAACGTGGCCAGCACTATACCCAGCCGCCTGCACCCCCCCCACACGCACACACGATTGAACAAATGTCATTTATCAAGGGAAGCCATTTAAATCCGTAAAATATCCACAGACGAGTCCGTCCTGCATTATTCCGGTAAGAGCGATGGCTCTCAAAGTTTAAAAAAGTAACCAGTTTACATAGGCCTAATCTTTTTAAACCGAACAATAACAATCTATTTACTTATAAATAAATTCAGTGATTCAGAAATACAACTTAAAAAATACTTCTTCAAATCATGTAATTTTATCTTATTAGTTTACAGACGTTTCTTCTAGATAGAAGATTATTACGTCCACTAGGCCCAAAACTCCTGCAGGGCGACAGGGATCAGTCGGTGGCAGGGCTAGAACCCGCGACCTGTCAGTTGGTATTTGGTTGACAGTCCGGTAAACTAACCGCTGGACCAGCCGGCTTCACAGTTGAGGTTTTTGAAAAATTAAAATCACTAGAAAGAAAATAAAAACATCAACACACACACACTATACATTTAAAGCCAAGTAATGTATTGTTTAAGGCTCAACAAGGTAAACACATTCTACATTGAATGTTAAAGTAAATGGGACACGAATACTTCATTTCAATTTACAAGATGGCCGACTGTTTTTGTAAAACGTACCTCTGGCTGGACCGCTTGGTGCGTGCATTGGGGGGGGGGGGGGGGAGGAACAATCATTTAACGTAAATATTACTGAAGCCAATCCTCATAAAAAGTCGACTATGTTACTGCAGATAGAATTATTTATAAACATTCAACTACTCCTTTTGTTATAGGTGGAGACGGCCAAGCCTTCGCCAGGTTCTTACACTACTATTGCAAACTTGGCTTCTGTTGTGTAATGGATGGATTAGTACAGGGGACGGCAACCTTTTGCAAATGGTGTGCCAAAATAGGATTTTTAAATCCTTCAGCGTGCCAACAGCCTAAATATCATCTGCTCTATTATATTTGTTTTTTAAAACTTTTTATAAGACAATAAATTTAACTCCGTAGCAAGTCCAAGGCCAAAAGCAAAGGAAATTTCTAGAAAAAAAATCTTATAAGCGTTTTAATATTTAAAAATAATATACGTGTTAGTGATTATTATCCTTTTTATTTGTATTTATACCAAATGAAATATTTTATTACTGTTCTATATTTTCAAATTTATGGTAATTATTTAGTTAACATTATATTTTGGCTGTCAAGATAAAGATCTAGCAACTGTTAATATTGATTATATTTTATTCTCAGTTATAACTGAGATTTTCGTAAATTAATTGATGAAATAGATTGCATAATTGAATATTAATAGTTAAGCGGAATTGATACGTAGTAATGATACAAACTGGGTAGTTAATGTAATGTTTAAGAAATGTGCATATAATGTTTTAGTCACATAATATTTATACAATGTTCAACGACTTATTAGAGTTTGGTCATTATAAAGTTATAAGTAGTAGGCCATTTAGTCTTTTATAAAAGAAAATAAGAAACATTAGAAATATTAGCGCAAATAAAACAGTTTAATTATCTCCCTTTAATTAAACTAAAGTTTCTATGATTCAATAGTGATGCCAAATAAGTTATTTTTTGTAATATAACAAATATTACTGACTATTACTAATGACTTTTTCTATATATAATTCCAGCATTATGGTATCCATTACACGATTTAATTAAAGAGATACAATTAATTTACGTTCAACAGTTGAAAATAAACATTTCCTGCATTAATTGTTTATATTTTTACCGTTAGTAAAATAATTACAACAATTGCATAATATAATTATATTAAAAAGCATCTTATATTTATTAGATTAATAAAAACACATTTGTTTTAGAAAAACTTATATTTATGTTAAATTATAGCAGATGAGCACAAAAACTCTTTTAAATGTAATTAGTCTGTGTCAATTAATGAGCGCCTTGTCTTGCTCTTCGTTAATTTATAATGGCAGATACATACTTAGCCATTTCTGAGTAGTGAAGTGTTATTGACCTCTATGAATGTTTAACCCCGCTTTCACGTGCAATAATTACTGTCCACAAATGTAAGTTGAACCAAAAAGCTGAAAGTAGAGCGAATGAATGCCTGGCAGTTGATAATAGCAGATGACTTTCCTAAGCATCTTCCAGTTTTTTCCGCAAATTGGCATTTCGATGCCCATAGTTTTGGATGTTGAAAATTCAACTGGCTGCGATTTAAAATCTTCAATATCCTTCCACTTAAAATACATCTATATCTCATAAGGTTATAGTTAGATCAAACAGTTAGGTTTGATGTGGTATGAAAAATTGATTCCATGAATGTGAAAATCTTGCATTTGTTTAGAAAACTCTGCTTCGATTGCTATGATGTACTTCTGCATGTATGGGTGTGTAAATGTATGTGTGTGTGTGACTGTATGTGTGAATGTATGTGTTCGAATGTATGTGTGAATGTATGGATGTGAATGTATGTGTGTGTGAATGTATGTGTGAATATATGTGTGTAAATGTATGTGTTTATGTATGTGTATGAATGTATGTGTTTAAATGTATGTGTGTGAATGTATGTGTGTGTGAATGTATGTGGGAATGTATGTGTGTGAATGTATGTGTGTGTGAATGTATGTGTGTGTGTATGTGTGAATGTATGTGGAAATTTTGTCTGTGAATGCATGTGTGAATGTATGTGTGTAAATGTATGTGTGTGTGAATGTATGTGTGTGTGTGAATGTATGTGGGAATGTATGTCTGTGAATGCATGTGTGAATGTATGTGTGTGAATGTGTATGGGTGATATTATGTATGAGAACTATGTACTCTACGATATTCTAAGATGTCATTTCTACTCTATAATAAAACAAGAAAGAAGCTCTTGAACATTCGAAGCATGAAAGCTTGTCCTTTTAAAACATGATTCCTTACGGAAATTACCCCCCCCCCCCACCCCACCCTGCCATCAGCCTTACAAAAAAAAGATTTTGACGCACCCCATTTTTAAAACACGTCTTTAGCCAGCGGGAAGATCCGTAAATTTTTCAACACGTCTTTAGCCAGCGGGAAGATCCGTAAATTTTTCAACACGTCCTTAGCCAGCGGGAAGATCCGTAAATTTTTCAACACGTCTTTAGCCAGCGGGAAGATCCGTAAATTGCACATTCTAAGAAAAGAAAATGAAAAATAAGTGAATGCAGTGTGGGTCGAAAGGATATATTTTTCAGTTCTAAATAATGCGCCTGTGAATCAGATGTAAATGGCTGCTTTTCATTGTATGGCTGTAGACATCAGTATGTGTAGGTGTTCACTTGTTGAAAAAAATGATCTCCGGAAAAGTTTTACGATTATATATTTAATTGGAAGAATCCAAATTGAGTATAGGCTTTTTTTTTGTTCTTAGGCGGAGGAATACGGGGTTTTGACTGACATCTTGAACTTGAGTTTGACCAGATACACGATTTCAGATTTTATAACGGGTCTGACACTTAGAATACCCACTGACCTGCCTGCTTACCTACCTGTCTATATACTTACATATCTGACTGCCTACATACCTGCCTGCTTACCTACCTGCCTGTCTACACACCTACATATCTGACAGCATACCTACCTGCCAGACTACCTCCCTACGTAGGTACGTACCAACCTAATACCTACTAATCTAACAACCAATCTACCTACCCATCTACTAATCTACCAACCTACATGCATGCCTATCAACATACCGGCCTGCCTACCTACCTGCCTATCTATCAGCAAGCATGTCTGCCAGTTTTAAAACAAACCCACTACTATTCCATTTGATCATGTATAACAGTCGACCGTGGCTAGTGATACAGATCAAACGTTATTTCAATGACACAAAGTTGTATTTTATAAACTCGTCTTGATCTTATAAACACGAACAGAACAATAACACTGCTGAATCTCTTAGAACAGAACAATAACACTGCTGAATCTCTTAGAACAGAACAATAACACTGCTGAATCTCTTAGAACAGAACAATAACACTGCTGAATCTCTTAGAACAGAACAATAACACTGCTGAATCTCTTAGAACAGAACAATAACACTGCTGAATCTCTTAGAACAGAACAATAACACTGCTGAATCTCTTAGAACAGAACAATAACACTGCTGAATCTCTTAGAACAGAACAATAACACTGCTGAATCTCTTAGAACAGAACAATAACACTGCTGAATCTCTTAGAACAGAACAATAACACTGCTGAATCTCTTAGAACAGAACAATAACACTGCTGAATCTCTTAGAACAGAACAATAACACTGCTGAATCTCTTAGAACAGAACAATAACACTGCTGAATCTCTTAGAACAGAACAATAACACTGCTGAATCTCTTAGAACAGAACAATAACACTGCCGAATCTCTTAGAACAGAACAATAACACTGCTGAATCTCTTAGAACAGAACAATAACACTGCTGAATCTCTTAGAACAGAACAATAACACTGCCGAATCTCTTATAAGAATTGTTTTAATTTGTTTGTTTGGGGTGCGATCGGGGTTAGTCAGTTGATCATACAGTAAAATACAGTAACCAAATGGAAAAATAAAACTTCTATGAGAGTGAGAGAAAGAGAGAATAACAAAAGAAACTACGAGAGAGATACACAATATAGAAACATGACTATAGTGAGTGTGGTAGAGAAACAATATAGAAACATGACTATAGTGAGTGTGGTAGAGAAACAATATAGAAACATGACTATAGTGAGTGAGGTAGAGAAACAATATAGAAACATGACTATAGTGAGTGAGGTAGAGAAACAATATAGAAACATGACTATAGTGAGTGAGGTAGAGAAACAATATAGAAACATGACTATAGTGAGTGAGGTAGAGAAACAATATAGAAACATGACTATAGTGAGTGAGGTAGAGAAACAATATAGAAACATGACTATAGTGAATGTGGTAGAGAAACAATATAGAAACATGACTATAGTGAGTGTGGTAGAGAAACAATATAGAAACATGACTATAGTGAGTGAGGTAGAGAAACAATATAGAAACATGACTATAGTGAGTGAGGTAGAGAAACAATATAGAAACATGACTATAGTGAGTGAGGTAGAGAAACAATATAGAAACATGACTATAGTGAGTGAGGTAGAGAAACAATATAGAAACATGACTATAGTGAATGTGGTAGAGAAACAATATAGAAACATGACTATAGTGAGTGTGGTAGAGAAACAATATAGAAACATGACTATAGTGAGTGTGCTAGAGTAGAGCGTGGAGCTGAGAGGAAGGGAGAAATATTGAGTCGCATAGAGAAAGAGAGTGCGTATGGGATTTGTTCAGACTATGTTGGAGAATGTAAGACAAAAAAAGGAAAGACAGAGAGAGAGACATGAAGAGAAAAAAAGAGAGAATGAAATAAAGATAGAGAAAGTAAGAGAGGGGACATAAAAGAGATAAAGAGGTGGAAGAGAGAGAGAGAGAGAAAGAGAGAGAGAGAGAGAGAGAGAGAGAGAGAGAGAGAGAGAGAGAGAAAGTTGTATAAAGAAAGAAAAACAGAAAGAAGATCGTTGAGAGGTTGAGAAGAGAGAGAGAGTAGCGGGTATTGTTAGTGTAAAAACATGTAATACATGCACTTTGTTTTCTCTACTAAATATAACTATATTAAATAAAAAAAAAACGTTTCGGAAACAACAGTTCCCGTAAAAGTCTGCACCGACGATAAGATCTTCATTTGCAGCGTAAATATAACCAGCTCCAATAACAAACCAAACTGTAGTTATTAAATAACACTGACATTTATAGCTTATTTACAATCCACATGATCTCAGCTTTTTCTGGAACTTTCCTACAGTTCTTTCAGACGAAAAGAATAAGGCAGGAAAAATAAAAACCCTAGAAAAACTTATATGAATACAAAAAGAAAAAAAAAGTATTTGGCATCACTTCATACAAGGGGCAGTTATCCTACTCTTGCCTACGTGATTAATTTCCATTACCGGAGAGTTGTTCCCCCCAATAGTTGAGTCTTTTGTAAATGGGGTTTCGCTGGGATGTTCAGCCCGTGTGGGTGAATCAATAAGAAGGCATCAATTTGCTGTAGCCAAAGTAGGAGATTTCTATCGGCAGGACTACCATGTCTTTGTATGTTTTTTTCTACATAGATCTGTGTTGTTTGTCTTTTTCTTCCGACCCCTTGCATTCGTATCTGTTGTTTTTATCTACTTAAATATTTTTTTTAATGTTTGTGTATTTATTCTATTTTTATTAATGTTTTATTTAATTTTCATGCTTGTGGTCAAATCTACGTATAAATAAAAATAAGCGAAGACACTAAAAAACATCAAATTTTTGTTCTTAAAATAACCATTTCATAATGACGAGTGATTATATTATCTACAAATATGTGTGTGTTACTCAAGTGTCTATAACAAGGAATCGGTAGGAGTTATTTATTTTACCAAACATCTTCATAAATATATAATAATCATAATAATAATAATAAGTCTTGTTTTGTTTTTTACTATGTTGTTTTCCAGATCGAGAGTCTAGGTGGAAAAAAAAAACCAGGGTGTCAGTAATTGGTTGGTTAGGGAAGCTCTATTTATAGAACAGGAAATAAGGTTTGATAGTTGAAGTCACGTGGCTCTTTATGGGTGTAAGTCACTAACATATATTTAGATATAAAGAGAGAGAGAGAGAGATAGAGAGAGAGAGAGAAAGAGAAAGAGAAATGGAGAGAAAAAAGCATAGACTATAATAAGATGGACCTCTTGCTCTATTTTTAGAGCTCGTATTAACTTTTATTCCGTGGGCAACCAATAAGGCTGTCTTATATTACTTCTACGCTCCTCGTTGTTTCTTAAATGTTTCCGCTGTATACAACTTTCGATTTTAATTTTAATTTTCATTGAGAAAATCGAAGCGATTCAATAAAACGGAAGTGCAAAGGAAACAACGAATCGGAAATTCCGAAAATCAGTGTCTTGAGTCATCATATAGCAGAAATACTAAAGCAAGCGGGCCATGTATACTATAGTCTATGAAAAAAGTGAGACAAAAGAGCAGAGAGAGGAAGCGAGAGAAAGATAGAGAAATGGAGAGCAAAAAAGTAGAGAAAAAAGAGATAAAAAGGAGTGACAGAGAGAAGAGAAAGAGAGAGGGAGTCTTTGGGGGAGGGAGGAAGAGAGCGAGAGACAGAAAGTGATGGGTTGAGGCGTCTTCAGGGGTCTTATTTACAGAAGATTCTTGTGTCCGTGGTTTGGGTCTTGCATTTTGATCTTAATGGATGTCTTAGTGTTTTTTTTATTCTTTAGTTGCTCACTGTGTACATTTCTATGATACACATACACATTCCCTACTTATAACATACACATTCCCTACATATAACATACACATTCCCTACTTATAACATACACATTCCCTACTTATAACATACACATTCCCTACTTATAACATACACATTCCCTACTTATTATATACACATTCCCTACTTATAACATACACATTCACCACTTATTATATACACATTCCCTACTTATAACAATCACATTCACCACTTATTATATACACATTCCCAACTTATAACATACACATTCACCACTTATTATATACACATTCCCTACTTATAACATACACATTCACTACTTATTATATACACATTCCCTACTTATAACATACACATTCACTACTTATTATATACACATTCACTACTTATAACATACACATTCACTACTTATAACATACACATTCTCTACTTATAACATACACATTCACTACTATTATATACACATTCCCTACTTATAACATACACATTCACTACTTATTATATACACATTCCCTACTTATAACATACACATTCACTACTTATAACATACACATTCACTACTTATAACATACACATTCCCTACTTATAACTTTCACATTCACTACTTATAACATACACATTCACTACTTATTATATGCACATTCCTACTTATATCATACACATTCACTACTTATTATATGCACATTCCTACTTATAACATACACATTCACTACTTATTATATACACATTCACTACTTATAACATACACATTCACTACTTATTATATGCACATTCCTACTTATAACATACACATTCACTATATAACATACACATTCACTACTTATTATACACACATTCACTATATAACACACGCATTCACTACTTATTATATACACATTCTCTACTTATAACATACACATTCACTACTTATTATATACACATTCCCTACTTATAACATACACATTCACTACTTATAACATACACATTCACTACTTATTATATGCACATTCCCTACTTATAACATACACATTCACTACTTATTATATGCACATTCCTACTTATAACATACATTCACTACTTATTATATACACATTCACTACTTATAACATATACATTCACTACTTATTAGATGCACATTCCTACTTATAACATACACATTCACTACTTATTATATGCACATTCCTACTTATAACATACACATTCACTACTTATTATATACACATTCACTACTTATAACATACACATTCACTACTTATTATATGCACATTCCTACTTATAACATACACATTCACTATATAACATACACATTCACTACTTATTATACACACATTCACTATATAACACACGCATTCACTACTTATTATATACACATTCCCTACTTATAACATACACATTCCCTACATATAACATACACATTCCCTACTTATAACATACACATTCCCTACTTATAACATACACATTCCCTACTTATAACATACACATTCCCTACTTATTATATACACATTCCCTACTTATAACATACACATTCACCACTTATTATATACACATTCCCTACTTATAACAATCACATTCACCACTTATTATATACACATTCCCAACTTATAACATACACATTCACCACTTATTATATACACATTCCCTACTTATAACATACACATTCACTACTTATTATATACACATTCACTACTTATAACATACACATTCACTACTTATAACATACACATTCTCTACTTATAACATACACATTCACTACTATTATATACACATTCCCTACTTATAACATACACATTCACTACTTATTATATACACATTCCCTACTTATAACATACACATTCACTACTTATAACATACACATTCACTACTTATAACATACACATTCCCTACTTATAACTTTCACATTCACTACTTATAACATACACATTCACTACTTATTATATGCACATTCCTACTTATATCATACACATTCACTACTTATTATATGCACATTCCTACTTATAACATACACATTCACTACTTATTATATACACATTCACTACTTATAACATACACATTCACTACTTATTATATGCACATTCCTACTTATAACATACACATTCACTATATAACATACACATTCACTACTTATTATACACACATTCACTATATAACACACGCATTCACTACTTATTATATACACATTCTCTACTTATAACATACACATTCACTACTTATTATATACACATTCCCTACTTATAACATACACATTCACTACTTATAACATACACATTCACTACTTATTATATGCACATTCCCTACTTATAACATACACATTTACTACTTATTATATGCACATTCCTACTTATAACATACATTCACTACTTATTATATACACATTCACTACTTATAACATATACATTCACTACTTATTAGATGCACATTCCTACTTATAACATACACATTCACTACTTATTATATGCACATTCCTACTTATAACATACACATTCACTACTTATTATATACACATTCACCACTTATAACATACACATTCACTACTTATTATATGCACATTCCTACTTATAACATACACATTCACTACTTATTATATACACATTTTCTACTTATAACATACACATTCACTACTTATAACATAAACACTAACGTCTTATAACATACATATTCACTACTTATTACATACACATTCACTATATAACACAAGCATTCACTACTTATTATATACACATTCCCTACTTATTATATACACATTCCCTACTTATTATATACACAATCCCTACTTATAACATACACATTCACTACTTATTATATACACAATCCCTACTTATAACATACACATTCACTACTTATTATATACACAATCCCTACTTATAACATACACATTCACTACTTATTATATACACATTTACTACATAACATACACATTCACTACTTATTATATACACAATCCCTACTTATAACATACACATTCACTACTTATTATATACACATTTACTACATAACATACACATTCACTACTTATTATATACACAATCCCTACTTATAACATACACATTCACTACTTATTATATACACATTTACTACATAACATACACATTCACTACTTATTATATACACAATCCCTACTTATAACATACACATTCACTACTTATTATATACATTTACTATATAACACACACACATTCAATATCCATCTATTAGACTGTCACTATTTATAACATACAAACTATTAAATGATAACTAACATGTTAAATAGGCGCCCATTTCGACCCCAGCACATGGCGCAAAACTTTGCCTAATGACGCCCCTGGTTGTCTTTAGAAGGGGAGTGACTAATTTATAGTGCCTTCTAATTATAAGATAATAGGTATGCCAAGGACATAAATGTGAAATATGGACGTTCTTGACCACGGTTTTTCTTCGCATTTAGCTATAAATTAGCATCTTATCTTATATCTTATCTTATATCTTATCTTATATCTTATCTTATATCTTATCTTATATCTTATCTTATATCTTATCTTAGATCTTATCTTATATCTTATCTTATATCTTATCTTATATATTATCTTATATCTTATCTTATATCTTATCTTATATCTTATCTTATATCTTATCTTATATCTTATCTTATATCTTATCTTATATCTTATCTTATATCTTATCTTATATCTTATCTTATATATATATATATTACAGATGCTCCTTCTACAAAGAAGAGTATTGCGTCCTACGCTCATTCGTGGTCCGAGTCTAGTCTTGCATCTTTATTAATGTTTTAATGATGTTCATTTACGGGTTTTCCTGGTTTGTTCGGGCAACCCATTCCATGTCCGAATGCCACTCGGGAAGAAAGAGTACTTATATGCATTTTTTCTCGCATAATGGATAAGGAAAGTGTTTTTGTCTTTATGTTTATCTGAGCTTTGCAACAGGTTGTTTTTGGGTTGTATTTCCAGATATATTCCAATAACTTAGAATAAGAAGCTGCTTCTTATACTTTTAATATAACTTAAAGTTAACTTTGATTAAACGATAAGAATTTTAATTAAAAACAAATAAACCATAGTGTACCCATTGCGCGGAAGACTTCAGCCATGCATAAAGATCTAATACTGCAAACTTAAGACAGAATTTCTGCTCTAATGGAATCGGCGTCTTCAAAAGGTTGTGATATTTTGACGGGAGACATGAAGCGGACTGCCACCGACTATAGGTCTAAAACCAACTACAAGTCGCGTAAAGAAGATCACCACCCACTAACATTAAATCAATAAGTCCTAACAAAAATAACAACAAACAGTTTTGAATCTGTGAATCTAATCCAGCCTCTTGTGTGCTTGGTGTTACTGTACAAGGTTTTAGAACAATGAACAACAATATTTATTTTGCCACAAAGTACATCAGTACCATAGAGGATGTAATACACGCTCATTCACACACGCACACAGACACACACGGACACAAAGACACACACACAAACATACATACACACACACAAACATACATACACACATAGACATACACAGATGTACACACACTCGCCACAGAGATCAATTCCAGCAGTCGGATATTTTACTTGGTTTGCAGAAGCAAGCTTAGGTCGATACTATAAATTTTCTCTGCGTGTGCGTTTTAAGGGTTGTTTCAGAATTCAACACGTGTATCTTAGTCTTAGAAAGATAGAGAGAGATAGTTATAGGGAGATAGATAGAGTGAGAGAGAGAGAGAGAACATGGGAAGGGGAAGAGAAAGAGAATAACAGGATTGTAAATAACGAGAGATAATTCATAAATTATATTTATATGCATAAATAATGAGTTGATCTCTTTCAGTAGCCTTTGTTTGTTGAATGAAATAGTATTTTGTTATACCTGTTTAGAAATAAACATACAAATTTAAAGCTTTCTTGGACAAACTCGTTGTTGAGGTTTGAGTTTTTATTCCAGGTGTTATATGATTTTCAACATTATCACAGATGTTTTCATGATATTCCAAATTATTCCAGACGTTATATGATATTTAACATTATCACAGATGTTTATATGATCTTCCAAAATATCCCAAATGTTATTCGATACTAAAAAAGCAAAACAAAAAATTGATGTAATGACTTTTATTTTCCCACTAAATAAGTCCAACATATTAATCTTATATACTCCTGTATGTATGCTGTTTTTAATAAGAACTCCTTTAATCAATTTTTCACAGACAGGATCAAGAAAATTAGGGAAGACCTACACAATCAAACAAGTCTGCTCCACAATGATCCAGTCTTCCAGGGTTCTCACCTCAGTGAGTTTCACTCAGTATCTGAAGCATCTGTGAAGGAAATTATTAGTAAGATGCCTAAAACGTCTTGCGAACTCGATCCCATCCCTGTCTCCCTCTTCAATGATTGTATCAACGAACTAATACCTTCGATCACTACGATGATGAATGCTTCATTAGCTTCAGGTATTGTGCCCCAATCAATGAAAAATGCACTGGTTAAGCCCCTCTTAAAGAAGCCTAGCCTCGATCCTGAGTGCTTAAAAAACTATCGGCCTGTATCCAACCTTCCATTCCTTTCGAAAGTCTTGGAGCGCATTGTGCTAAAACAGTTATTGCCTCACTTGAAGCAGCATAGCCTCTTGGAGAAGTTTCAGTCCGCCTATCGAAAGAGTCATAGCACGGAGACGGCATTGGTCAAGGTTGTCAACGACCTACTATGCACATCGGACACGGGTCATGTGTCTATTCTGGCAATGCTCGACCTGTCTGCCGCTTTTGACACTCTTGACCATGAGATCCTGATTGACAGGCTTGCAACCACATTTGGCTGCTCAGGCTGTGTTCTTCGTTGGTTTAGGTCATACCTGTCTGAGCGCACTCAAAGTGTTGCTATAGATGAGTTCCTCTCGGCACCTTCAACGCTGAAATATGGAGTGCCCCAAGGATCTGTTCTAGGACCAGTGATGTTTGCAATGTACGTGTATCCACTCGGCCAGGTCATCAAACCGTTCGAAATTTCGTATCACTTCTACGCCGATGACACGCAACTGTACGATCATGCGTTCCCTCTTGATGCCCCTAGACTCGCTGCAAAGGTCAGTAGTGCAATCGCCAACGCCTATTCGTGGTCGGGGAGAAATGGGCTTAAAATGAATGAGGAAAAAACAGAGATAATCCGAATTGGAACCAAGAGAAATTTAGTCAAATTCACCGGTTCAGAATCCATCACCGTGATAAACTGCCAGGTGCCTTTTGTTAACAAAGTGAAGAATCTTGGTGTTTTACTGGATCCCACGCTGTCTTTCGACCAACATATATCTCATATGTGCAGATGTCTATATCTACAGTTGCGTAGACTGGGCCAAATACGTCCCTATTTGTCCACTGACTCTGCAAAGACACTGGCAGTCGCTCTGATACTTTCCCGTATCGACTATTGTAACTCCCTGCTAGTCGGCCTGCCCGAAGACAAAATCGCCAGGCTACAGAGAATACAGACCAGTACTGCGCGCTTGGTCATGCGCAAATCAAGGCGAGACTCGGGAACCGCCCTTCTTCGCTCGCTCCATTGGCTCCCCGTGAAAGCCAGAATTGAGTATAAAGTGGCGCTACTTTGCCATCAGTGCATTTTTAATAACGAGTTTCCGTCCTATCTCAAAGAACTCATCACACCATATGTCCCTCAAAGAACACTTCGTTCTGCCAACTCATCGCTTCTGGAAGAGCCCCGTTTCTCTCTGACGACCGTTGGCCTTAGAGCCTTCTCAGTATCCGGTCCGAAGGTGTGGAATCTACTTCCCATTCAACTCAGACAAACAAGCTCCATTGATTCCTTCAAAAAGAACTTAAAAACTCATTATTTCAATATTTATCTTAATTAACAAGCTTTGAGCCCTACTGTCTTACTTATATGTTAGGTCGGTTATCTTGTTTTGGTTTGATTTGTTCCATGTTTGTAAAGTTTTGAATCATTATTTAGTTTTTTATCTCTTAGCCTATAGATTGTATCTGTGTTCTGAGTTGTATGTTAAATGCGCTCTGAGCTTGCATTATGCTTGTTGGTAGCGCTATACAAATGTCATTATTATTATTATTATTATTATAACGTATGATTTAATCAAATGCATGCAAGAGACGACTACATTATTCTGTACAAGGCTGCCTTTTGTTGTAGTGGTCCTAGCAGGTTTTTATATGATATACAAGCTACATTGCCCGGCGTTGCCCGGGTGAAACAAAAACAGGACTGTATAAGGAGCAGATAACACATTTATAAACTATACTTAAAAGAAAGCTATAAATCTTATATTTAAATGATTAATTTTTTACTGAAGACTTTAGGAAAGAAATTTAAAATAAATATTGTAATGGGGTAAAAAAAATAGGCAAGTATTTTTATTTAACAAAAATCTGAATTGCCCGTAAATTTACAATGTCTTTTGTTTTTAAAAGTTTGAAAAAAAATTGTCGAAAAAAAAAGTCTAACTGGAGAATCGAACCCGGGTCGCTCGCATAGCAGTCCGCTACGTTTACCACTGAGCTATCGAAGACACATGTCCGATGTGAAACATTATTAGACAGTATATAGGCCTAGGCCAAAATAGGTCAGTGACACAAACTCACGTGATTTCCAATTGACCAATGGGGATCCGAATGCGGACAAACAGTCTTATTTTATTAATATAGAAAATGCAAAATCAGGTTGTAGTATATTCTTGTAGGATGCTTGAGGCAGCTGTTAGCTAGGATGTCCTATATTTTATATAATCTGGCTAAAGAGAAAAGTAGTCATAGTATACAAAACATTACATTTTAACTTAGAATTGCACCCAAATAATTTCTGTTACAATACAAGACATAGGGATATGCAAAAAAAACAACGCATATAAATTCCATTAATTCTCGAGTGGCATCTGCGTAGTGTTAATATTTGTATATTAATTATATAGGTAAGTGTCAGCATAGTTTTATTAATATTGCGAATTATGCTTAGCAGCCCTGTGTTTGTTTTTTTGTTGTCTTTTGAAAGGGAAGGATGTTAATGTAATTATATTCATATTAATTATGTAGGTCAGAGTCACATAATAGGTATAGAGCGTTTGCAATGGGCGGAGCTTAAGTTTTTTAGTGACGTCATTTGTAAATAGAAGCCACTACTGAGGAACAAATATGGCATATGGTGAAGTTTCTTTTCATGACAAATTCACATATGAATATTGGCTATCCTACTCAAAAAAAAGGAGGTAAATAGTAGTACTGTAGATTAATTGATTAATGTGATTAGGCTAGGGCCGGCTAGACCTATTTACACTTTCAATTTCTCTTTATAGGCCTACACTTTTAATGTTTCGTATGCTAGGCTAATGGGCTAATGGCTAAGTAGGGCAGCTACGATGCCAAGTGATAGTGTTGGTGAATATGCTATCTAGTCGTCAAGTCACTAATAGGCTCACATCGTCTATGATCTATGTCTATGATTATAATAAAATAGCCTTTTTTATTTAACAGACATAATACAGCATAAATCTTAATAAGACTTAAAACACAAAACATCAAAAAAAGCTCGAGCCTATATGAAACTTTATTAATTCAGCGGCCATTGTACTTGTATACCACTACACAAAGTAAACAAAAATCTCGTGCTTTTTGTCTCGTGATTGCAAACGCCCTATAGAACAGAATGCGCAATCCATATAAGCGCAGTCACTAAATGTGAAGCTCAGATTCCGCCATTTTTGTTTGACGCATTGAAGCGGTCGCTCGACACGCTACTATACTAAAATGAGAAAGGATATCTAGGCCTACCATAAATATATACAATGTACATAGGGGTTTTATTATCTTTTATTATAGCCTTACTTTTATATAAATTTGACTTAATTACCCATTTTCTATTCCACATTATAGGATTAGGCCTATATGATATTAGTATTAGATATATATATATATATTAGTACCGGGTAATACAATTTTACATTACCCGGTACTAATTTGAAAACACATAGCCTAAGCGCGTAGTTCGGTAACTATAAATTGTCACGCTACCGGTACATAAATATATATGTATGTATATATATGTATGTATATGTGAAGCCGGCTGGCCTAGCGGTTAGCTCACCAGACTTTAAACCTCACTCACCGGAGTGATCGAATCGAGACTAATCTCTTAGGATTCGGAGGACAAACACACTTGTACTACGTAGCACAGCCAGGTTCCCATAAAGGGATGGTGCAAACTGTTGACCATTCCCATCCACTCTTTCCTCCTGCAAGGCAGGGCAGTCTAAAAGCAAATGCTCGACCGTCTCTTCTGCTTCAAAGCAGTGTCGGCACCGCGAATCGAAATTGGGCCTAAATCGTCCGAAATAGGCGCCAATAGGGCAGTGCCCTGTACGGAACTGGGCTATCGTAGCCTGTTCTCTCCTGCGGAGCTTCCACCACGGATCAGCTCGATTTGGCCGTTTTAGTTGCTGCCACACACCTCGACCCTTGTCAGACTCGTCCCAACTCGTTTCCCATTGTCTTGTCTCCCACTCACGTATTGATCTGCGGGCACTCGCGAAGGTGGACGGACCCTTCGGAGTGGGTGTCAGGGATCCCTTCTTGGCCAAGGCATCCACTATCTCATTGCCAGGGACTCCTGCATGACCTGGAATCCACTGCAAAATGACCTTCACCTCGTACCTGAGGATCAGATCGGAAATAGCAGCTAATAGTCGGACAAGCAGATCGGGCCATGTCCCCAAGCCGTAAATGGCTTGGAGTACTGACAGCGCATCAGTGAAGATAACCACATCATCACGAGCAGATGGTGTTTCTTCGAACGTTTTCCCAATTGCTACAGCTGCAATTCTGATGGCTTCCATCTCCGCATCAAAGATGCAGACTGATCCACATGGCCCACTTAGCTCAGCCCGTTTTTCTTCTGCCTTCGGGTACGACACAAGAGCACCATACCCGGAACGCGCTTCGGTCCCACTGATCGCGCTCACATCAGTGTATGCCTCAACGAATCCCGAGTATGCCCGTACCGTCCTTAGAGCAGCTGCGCGCCTCTCAGTCAGGCAAGCGCTGGGTCCGACTGCTTCCATCAGGTTCGCCCGTATCTCTGGTAGGTTGAAAGATAGGTGAGGAGGAGGTTCCACTCCCGTCCGCATGGGCATGCGGTCGACCGGGAGTCCAATCTCTGCGCTGAGCTTCAGTGCGTGGTGCATGAAGGACTGCATTGAGATCCGAGCTCTTCCCACCCAGGAATCCACGAGCATCCTGAGGGGGGAACTTTCCTCCAACCGCTTATACCGCTCGTAAGCAGTAATAACGGCCCTTTTCCTTCTCCCATTCAGAGGCGGCACGTTTGCCATGATTTCAACAGCCGATGTCGGGGCGGTTCGGAACGTTCCACATATTAGTCTGAGGGCTTGATTTTGTACAGAGTCCAACGTCTTCAAAGCGGTTAGCTCACCAGACTGTCAACCAAAAAACCACTTGACACGTCGCGGGTTCGAGCCCCGCCATCGGCAGATCCCTGTCGCCCTACAGGAGTTTTGGGACTAATATTGAGTTGTTATCACATGCGCTTAACCGGCAGCAGTGAAACCTCTCACAGATTAATAGTCTTCTAGAGCGCACTGAGCATGCTAAAATAGCATGGATAGAAGCGCTATATAAATTACCATTACCATTACCATGTATGTATATATATATATATGTTTAATGTATTAAAATTATAAAGGGATAACATTAGCTTTGGGTGTTCGAACTTGTAGATTTGAAGAAAAAGACATTGTAAATATAGAGTGTAACCAGGACCGCTGCGTTTAAATAGTATGGCGTCGGTATTACTTCCGGAAACAGACAAAAATGCGATTGCGCATTCTGTTATATACCTATTCTGTGATCAGGATCATTTTTAATTACTTATTAATATCGTGGTACAGTTCGGCGCGGAAGTTTTCGCCTTATGTTATTACCATTGAACGGATAAGGCCATTATTCACCTCGGTGTTCAAATTGAATTTAAAAAAATTATCATTTTAATTCTTTCCTTACTTGATATATATGAGAACTCAACAGGTAGAGAATGGGTTGTCTGAGCAAACCAGGAAATCTACAACTTAAAAACATTTTTAACACTAATCAAATCGCAAGAGTAAACTCAAAATACGAATAAGCGTAGGACGCAATAATCATCTGTATAGATAGAGCGTATCTAACGTATTATAAGACATTGCCATCTACCGTTATACACAAAATAGAAATACTAACTGGTAAGACTTACATTGCACAGACAATTATTTAAAACACACACTTAACATTCAACAGATGGATACATAATACATACAGACTGATTCAGCAGAAAGAAAAAAAAAGAAAAACTGTTTATCATTTTAATTCTTTGAATAACTTGTTCAAGATAAAAATATCCAATTTCTCCCTCCCCCCCTTCCGGGTCTATCCTTTCCTCAAATTACCCCTCCCCCCATCCCCCGTAGACCTTCCGCCTAAACTGCTACTAATAGCGCCTATTGGGGTCTCGACATCGGTTCTGTTGTTGGCGCCCTAATCGATAGTCGCCATTGTCTACTGCCCTCATCTTTCCATACTTGTCGTCTTCCCTCCCCCCCTCTCCTTCCCAAATCCTCCCTCCCCTTCTCATATTCCCCTTTTTAACATACCCACTCACAACCGCAGTGCGACAATTGTGGTGACGTCAACACTTCCCCCATGGCGCCGACAGTTTCTATGGAAACGTGTGCGGGATGCGGAGACTGGGTCTGTGGGCATCTGTTTCAACCAGCCCGCCACACCCTCACCACACCCCTCACTCCCCAATTCCCACCCTTCTTTCCCATAGGAGTCAATTTGGTATGATTATGATTAGGTATGATTTTTCACTCGGCATTCCCACATTGATTTCTGCATAGGGCTCGGGGCCCAGATCAGAGGAAAAAGAAAAACAATGGAGAAAACAACAACTACAACAACACAATGATTGGAAGACTCGGTCACATGCGCTGGACGAGATTTTCAATTGAGTGAATGTTGAACAGATATTGAGTTAGTTACCTCCCCTTACTCTAGTTTATTGAGTGTAGACCAGGGACTTGCAAACTTTTTGTGCATAGCGCCACATTGACAAATGTAAAGCTATTGGCGGGCCGAATATAGATCTAAATATATTTTGTCCACTTTGTTTTGCTGCAACCTATCACAATAAGTAATTATAAATTATATATAGTTTATAAAACAATTATTGCAATTATATTGCACTAATAAAGGCCTACTTAAAAATTAATTATCATATTTTACATATGGACAAAACATTTTATTAATTTGTCAACAAGATTGCACAATTTTTGACAATATTCTTGAAATTGTATCCAAAATGTTTCAATAATCATTAAAATAATGTCAATCATCGGGCCGCATGTGGCCTTCGGGTCGCAGTTTCACCACCCCGATATAGACCATTGAAAACGTATGATTTAGATTGCAGTCTATTGGGCCACGTAGACACGTTGTTTTTATATCATGTGCTTTTGTAAAGAATGTTTGGATTTAACATTCTTTTAAATAAGAATCATAGGCCTTATAAGTAATCTTTTTAATAAAAGTTTCATAGATTAGGTATAAAAACAAGGTTTTTGCGTACACGTCACTGAAATCATGTGATTTAAGGTTAAACACAGTTACTTGAATATATTGATGTCTTATTTACAAAGTGTTAATACATAAAACAATTCCAGAACCATCATTGATGAAACAAACGTAGGCCTAATCTTTTACTCAACAAACTATCGAAATATGTTTGTAAAGGTAGGCTATTATTTGAGGTATATATATATATATATATATATATATATATATATATATATATATATATATATATATACATATATATGTGTATGTGTTAGTGTGTGTGTGGCATTTACATATCGAGAGACAACCTTTTTTCCCTAGCAGGACCTCATTAGGCTGAAGAAACCAATAGTAATAATAATAATAATAATAATAATAATACAATGGTCATTTTTATAGTGCTTCTATCCATGCCACTAAATTTAGCATACTCGGTGTGCTCTTGGTGTGAATTGTAGTGGCAGATGTTTTAGTATTTAAGACACACAGCCACTAGCCCAGGGGTGTCAAACTTAAGAGATGTGTCAAGGGCTGCACCCTCCACCCCCCCCTCCCCAAACAAACCCGACCCTAGTAAACAAAAAACGCTTCATTCATCTTTAAATTAACTCATTTTGCTACTTATCACTACTAATATACCAATTAACAATTTAGACACAAATAATTATACCAAAGTGAACCACATTCTTGACATTGGTCCGCGTGTTTGAGACCCTCGCACTAGCAAAAAAGAAAGGTCTTTAAGCTTGTTTTGAAAGACTCTTTTGTCTCAGATTCTGCCAGTGTCTGAGGTAAGCTGGTAAGGCGACACAGATTCAAATGAGCATACTCCTAGGTACTTATTTTTGTGTCCAGCCACACTGGGATTTTAAATTACAGGCACGGACACTCTGGATGCAGATGAAAACAGCGCCTTGCGTGAGTTTCTCTGGCAATCGGGGGAACCTTCCTTTACCCTGACCTCCAGTTGGGCCTTTCCTGCGCCATGTCCTCCCAACTGTTGATATCAATATGAATGTGTTTCATGTCGCGTTTGCCTAAATCCACATTTGTAGGTTTTGGTTGGACATCCAGCATATTATATTAATATAGAATTGTTGTTGATAATTTATAAGTTTGGACAAAACTTGATGAAATTGACGTAGAATAAATGGCAGAATAGTGTTAGTGGGCCAAAGGCATGGGACTACGGTCGCCGCACGCCTTCACCCTCATCTCTGAGGGTGTCGGTGTGAGGAGTTGTATTTCTCGCGAAACCGGGTGCAGAGCTGCTCGTACCGTCCGTCCCAGTACCAGCGGTATTGCACACCACACCACCACAGCTATGGTGCCCCTAGGGGTGGGGCGTGGTGCGATGACATGAAATGTATGCAACCATTGTCCTGTAAATACGGCTTTTCAAAGCTGGTCTTGAGGGGATGTGTCCGCTTTAAATTGGGACATCTCCGTGTCAGATAAAATCCATTTGATCAACGCCATACCAGCCAATGTCATAAGAATAGGAGGCAGGCCCTGCATCTCGAGAGATGAAGAAATGTACATTCAAAAAGGGGCACACGAATGGAGCTAGCCTCTAACAGCCTTCGTACAAATCGTGATCACGATTATCTGAATACGGTTTTTAACATTATTAGAACCCTCTAGATATATGTATGTAATACAAACCACTGCACTCTTCATACTACTAGTTAATTAATCACTCATTCTTCATACTCTACTAGTTAATATTAATCAATCATTCTTCATACTCTAATAGTTAATGTTAATCAATGATTCTTCATATTCCGATAGTTATATTAAGAGTGTTCACACTGGCACATTTAATGCATTGTTTTGCTTTATTGAAACGATGCCTAAACAAAACATACGGAGTAGATCTAATAATGTTCTCAACAAACTATCAAATCATATTCGGAAAGTTTTCTTTTAATAGAGAATAATAATAGAGAATCTATTAGTGGTGACTGCTAGCAGAAATATTTCAACATACTTTTTATCACTACGAAGTCTTTTATTTCCTTGTGGACGCATTATATTCTGAATCTACTAAAGTTATGAATTATGATTTACTAATTTCGACTTTCGACACATAATTTAGGATATAGGTTAGGCCTATTTGTATATTGCAATAATGCCTTTCGCTTTTTTTCTTATCTTTTAGGTTACAGATGCTCCTTTTATACAGAAGATTATTGCGTACTTTGGTTATCCGTGGTTTGAGTCGTGAATTGGTTTATTCCAAGGGGGTAAACCCTTTATTCAGCAATCAGAAGTAGATAGTGGGCTCTATTCAATTTTTTCTAAACACACAAGGGATGTAACTTGAGATAAACATTTATATCTATTTTAGCCAGTTATCCTTCTTTGTTATTTGTGCATGCTTTTACATTATTTATTTATTTAAAAATATTTAAAATGTATAACTGGACACATTATACATTAAACAACTAATAAAAACAAGGTTATCCATCTAAATCCTTTATTTTTTTTTATTTTTTAGTTCTCAATTCTCAATATTGTCAGTGGCTGGATTCAAACTTCAAACAACAAGGTCTATACTACTATGGTGAATTGCATGGTTATCACACTCACCCAAAAATGGTTACTTTATAGTTTTGTTTGCATGAATGTATTTTTTTGTTCAGTCAAAACTTGTACATACGCCCCTTCCCCGTCCAAACACTATTTACCGTATTGTGTTCCTTCGTTATGCCTAAATAACCTAAAATAATTGTCACAAAAATACCAAATCTGAATAAATCTCACAAAAACTAGACTCAAACTAGATAGAAGTAGGCCTAATAATCTGATAATATAAGATTGAAAAAAGAAGCCATACCAACATTTCATTAATCAAATATCCAACTAAATGTGTCGAAATGAAACATTTGTTTTAAAACGGTATTAGTGGATTCTAATAGACAAGTTCTAAATACTACAGTGTCGTTTTCTATCTTTAGGAACATTACTCGATAGTTTGTTGAGGCCTACGTATCATTCAGTATAGTTTATTGAGGCCTACGTATCATTCAGTATAGTTTGTTGAGACCTACGTATCATTCAGTATAGTTTGTTGAGGCCTACGTATCATTCAATATAGTTTACCAAAAGCAAATCTGTTCATTACAATGTGCGGATGTGAACGTTTTAATACACCTATTTCATTCTGAATAAAAAAATTGGTTGTCGGTTAAGAATGGTTAAAACATGCATGTATTATATTTTCGCTTAAGAATTAGTCTTATCTTATCTTATACACTACAGACTCTCCTTCTATAAAGAAAATTATTGCTTCTTACGCTCATCCGTGGTCCGAGTCTAGTCTTGCATTTTTATTAATGCTTTAAATCATTAATGCTTTAAATCATGTTAAGTTACTGGTTTTCATGGTTTGTTCAGGCAACCCATTCCATGCCACAATGCCACTCGGGAAGAAAGAGTACTTATATGCATTTGTTATCGCATAAGGGATAAGGAAAGTGTTTTTGTCTTTATGTTTACCTGAGCATTGCAACGGGTTATTATTGGGTTGTATTTCTAAATTATAATTATAGTCTTATAATTAAGTGAGTTCTGATACTGCATATTCTGCGCCGAGGTACAAAGCGGACTTGGAATAAGTTAGCGGCGGAATTTACGGATTTCTGGCCGCGGTAAATTCTGGAATTGCGTCATTAGTTGTATAATAATCCTTTTAGAAATTATTCTCTGGCAGATTTTGTTTTGTTTCGGCAAATTGGTGTGTTGTCCGGACAAGGCGATTTATACCCTCAGTGTTAGCAAACAATTTTCTTACCATGTGACTAGTCTGCAGCAGTACCTCTTTTTGGTTTAGGCGAAGAGAGAGAGAGAGAGAGAGAGAGAGAGAGACAGAAAGAAAGAAAGAAAGGGCAGGGATACGATTGCTAGATAATATTAACAAAATATTCTTAGAATGAAAGTTAGATTTCCTCTCATTCTGTTAAAGTCTAGTCATGACATGAAGTAAAGTAGTGAATTTGACATGAAGTAAAATAGTGAATTTGACATGAAGTAGAGAACTAGAGTATTGAACATTGTATTTCAAGCCCAAAGCAAAAAAATGAACAATACATTTTTATCTAGAAAGACAAGAATTAAGTTTTGTTGATTTAAATGTTGGCATCATATTATAATTTTCTTTTTATTGAATACATTAATATATTTCATTTTTGACACTTTTAAATTGAAGGTTGTCTTTTTTCTTCATTCTGTTTCCATCTGAAAATAATATAAAAAAATAAGCAAAGTAAAATACATTTTTAAAAAATCTTTCATTATTTGGTAATTAACATTTCGCCAAATACGGCAAAATGGTTTTAAAAAAGACTTACGATTCGTTTTAAGGTTAGTGTCATGTTTGACTTACCACTACCCATGTTTTTTAGTACACTTTAAACTCTTGCTGAAAAAAAAAATTGAACATAATAAAATAAGAACATACCAAATGCTAATAACAAAGAATCAGTTGTACTTGTTGCACACAACTCAAACAGCTTGAAATCTCATTACATTCTTGTGGGTCAAAACGGCATTACTATTCTAATTACCTATTTAGACATTGATATCTGTAAGGTTGAAATGTAATTCCCCCCCCCCCCCCCGGCATTACTATTCTAATTATAATTTAGACATTGATATCTGTAAGGTTACAAAGTAATGTTCACCCCCGGCATTGCTATTCTAATTATTTATTTAGACATTGATATCTGTAAAGTTACAATGTAATGTTCACCCCCGGCATTACTATTCTAATTATCTATTTAGACATCGATATCTGTAAGGTTGCAATGTAATGTTCACCCCCGGCATTACTATTCTAATTATCTATATAGACATTGATATCTGTAAGGTTGCAATGTAATGTTCACCCCCGGCATTACTATTCTAATTATTTTTTAGACATTGATATCTGTAAGGTTGCAATGTAATGTTCCCCCCCCCGGCATTACTATTCTAATTATCTATTTAGACATTGATATCTGTAAAGTTTGCAATGTAATGTTCCCCCCCCCCGGCATTACTATTCTAATTATCTATTTAGACATTGATATCTCTAAGGTTGCAATGTAATGTCTTCTCCCCCGGCATTACAATTCTAATTATCTATTTAGACATTGATATCTGTAAGGTTGCAATGTAATGTTCACCCCCGGCATTACTATTCTAATTATCTATTTAGACATTGATATCTGTAAGGTTGCAATGTAATGTTCCCCCCCCCCCCCCGGCATTACTATACTAATTATCTATTTAGACATTGATATCTGTAAGGTTGCAATGTAATGTTCACCCCCGGCATTACTATTCTAATTATCTATATAGACATTGATATCTGTAAGGTTGCAATGTAATGTTCCCCCCCCCGGCATTACTATTCTAATTATCTATTTAGACATTGATATCTGTAAAGTTTGCAATGTAATGTTCCCCCCCCGGCATTACTATTCTAATTATCTATTTAGACATTGATATCTGTAAGGTTGCAATGTAATGTTCCCCCCCCCGGCATTACTATACTAATTATCTATTTAGACATTGATATCTGTAAGGTTGCAATGTAATGTTCACCCCCGGCATTACAATTCTAATTATCTATTTAGACATTGATATCTGTAAGGTTGCAATGTAATGTCCCCCCCCCCCGGCATTACTATACTAATTATCTATTTAGACATTGATATATGTAAAGTTACAATGTAATGTCCCCCCCCCCCCGGCATTACTATACTAATTATCTATTTAGACATTGATATATGTAAAGTTACAATGTAATGTCCCCCCCCCCCGGCATTACTATACTAATTATCTATTTAGACATTGATATCTGTAAGGTTGCAATGTAATGTTCACCCCCGGCATTACAATTCTAATTATCTATTTAGACATTGATATCTGTAAGGTTGCAATGTAATGTCCCCCCCCCCCCCGGCATTACTATACTAATTATCTATTTAGACATTGATATATGTAAAGTTACAATGTAATGTTCCCCCCCCCCCGGCATTACTATACTAATTATCTATTTAGACATTGATATATGTAAAGTTACAATGTAATGTTCCCCCCCCCCCCCGGCATTACTATACTAATTATCTATTTAGACATTGATATCTGTAAGGTTGCAATGTAATGTTCACCCCCGGCATTACAATTCTAATTATCTATTTAGACATTGATATATTTAAGGTTGCAATGTAATGTTCACCCCCGGCATTACAATTCTAATTATCTATTTAGACATTGATATCTGTAAGGTTGCAATGTAATGTTCACCCCCGGCATTACTATTCTAATTATTTATTTAGACATTGATATCTGTAAGGTTGCAATGTAATGTTCACCCCCGGCATTACTATACTAATTATCTATTTAGACATTGATATCTGTAAAGTTACAATGTAATGTTCCCTCCCCCTCCATATCCCCAAGTGTTTGCATCACCGTGGTTTTGACGATTTCAATAAAAAAATGTTAAGAGCAAAAACGATTGGCCGCTGCGCGATTTTTTACACAGTAGCCTTGAGGGTATACATATACCAATTACACATTTATATACACACTTCTACTAACACTTCTAACACTACTATTGCGACTTCTTCGTCATCTTACCATTAGTTAAAAAAAAACAAATTCATCCACTATTACCCTGTCTCCACAGCCATTTTTTCTTTCAAATTAAATTTTTCTTTACATTAATTAGATATTTTGATTATTTGAAAAAAATGTGTTGAGTTAATAGCTATGTTGTATATTTTAAATTGTAATTTATTACCTAAGTTTATATTTATAAGATTTAGATTTTAGTAGTTAGCAGGTGATAAAGAAGTTAATATAACATAATTAGATTAGCTATAAGGGGGAAAACCTAAATTATATTAAATAGGGCCTACACATTCTAATAAGCTGTAAATTTTTCAACATTTAATTTAACTAAATCTATTCCCCTTTTTGCTCCCTTTATATTAACTTTGTCTGGTTGATTGCTTGCTTAACTTTGCATCAATTTTTCTACTACTTCCCGTCGTCCAATCGAGCTGAAACATGGGCAGCAGACTTGTGGCAACTAACAATACATTCTATTAAATTTTCAGTTAAAAAAACTTTATTATACTATAATTATGATTTTTTTAAAAATATAAAAAACACTTAATAGATAAATGGTCTATGGTTTGGTTTCACGTTGAAAATGCCGGTCCAACTTTTTATGTTTTTTGCGGGCCAAAGCTAGAAAAAAAAAGGATGTGCTGAGATTTGACGTCATCAAACTTTGCACTATAGATTTGTAAACAATGTTCCTTACAAATTATAATAGGAAAATAATATTAAAACAAAAGATATTTCTTAGAAATTATTTAATTATATGATGGTAGACTTAGTTCACAAATAAAGGGGTATAATAAATGATGGTTAGTATAATGGGCTAGTTTATTAAATTATATTTTCAATGTGATCTTTTAACAGATGGTTTGTAGATACACTCGAAAGACTTTCAGCGGACAGTACAGTAGGCTACTGAGGTTTTGTTAAATTACACAATTATTTTTAGCTGGATCTATTTCTATTATTAGAAAATACAAATTAAAAAAAGTTATTGTTATTAAAATTTAATGTTGTATTGGTCTATTGCATGAATAACTTTAAAAACTACTTGTGGTGCAAGATGCCCCCTAAAGGGGCTTTTTGTTACATGCTTGGGGTAAGTTGTCCCTTTAAAAAAAAATTTTGTGGAAATATTTCATCAAATGGTAATAAACAAGTGTCCTGCAGAATTATACGTGTTTTTACGTGCCAATCATATTATGTGAAAAATTGTTTTACATATCACAGCATTTCCCAAAAATTAAAAATCTGCCTGAGGGTCGGATTTCTGCACCATTCTCTCCAAATCACGTGACCTTATTGCCTTATATTAATTTGCAATCTTGTTTTCACAATGAGTGGTTAGGGTCCCAAACTGCCATGAGTGGACCTGGGTTCTATTCCACACTGAACACATTTGGTTACCTCCATCTTCTGTAATAGCCATAGGCAGGTTACAAACTGCCATGAGTGGACCTGGGTTCAATTCTACACTGAACACATTTGGTTACCCCCATCTTCTGTATTAGCCATAGGCAGGTTACATGCTAAATTTTCCATTAATATTACTTTTACAGTAAGTAAAATCTAATAATGATATGTTAGACACACGGAAGACTGGCGTTTGATTCCCTACTGAATATTTTTTTTTTCTTTTTCTGTAATAGCAATATTGATTGGCTACTTTTGTTACATTTCCATTAATATTACCTTTTTTTTTAAAGAATGCAACGAATTTCAGGACTTAAAGCTTTATTAAAATGTGTTCAGTAAGTAAAATATAATTATATTTTAGACGTGCGGACAACGGATGTTTGACTCTCAGCAAGGGATAGTCCTATTTTTTTAATATCAAAAGACATGCCTATTTCTAATCATATATTTAATTTAAATTACCATGCCTTATTTTTTTTTCAGTAAATAATAAATAATTATATACTCTTTAAAATATTATAGCTTTGTGTTCATTGAAGTTTATAAAACTCTTTTACCTATCTGTAGCTATAGGTCTAGACTATAGTTTTTTTTTGTATTTTTAACCGGTACATATATATATATATATATATAAAAGCACAAGAGCGCAAATCTAATCGGCTTTCGAGACTATGGAGCCAATGAATGAGATATAAATATAATATATATATATATATATATATATATATATATATATATAAGTATAGATTCATGTGTAATTAAAGATAACTACATACGAGCAATAGTCCTGTTTATAACAACAGTCTGATTCTTCCTCACAATAGTCTCCCGAGTCACTACAGAACGTTAGAAAGCTGTTTAGATGAAATCAATATGCATAGATTAACTACAGAACGTCAGATAGCCATTTAGATCAAAACTCTACCAACACACCAAGTACTAGCTTCAGATGACTAACACACCATATACTGACAACAAATGAAAGACACAATGCTAATAACATATGAACAACACACCCAATTATCACATCAGATGACCAACACACCAAATTTTTACATCTGACAGACAACTGACAACCACTCTAAATTCTCAGATCAGATGATCAATACACCAAATACTCCAACCAGATTAATGTTGTGAGCTATATTATCTAAAACTTTGTTCTTTTATTTAGTATTTCATTTGAGAGCGTATTTAATGTATTTAATGTGTATAAATATCTAAGCGAAATGTCTTAGTGTAGCCTATGACGTCATTGTTAGTTACGGAAGAAGCGTGAGTCTTGTGTTTTGTCTACGGTGTGAATGGCGTGTTGTTTAGTCTTGTGTTTTGTCTACGGTGTGAATGGCGTGTTGTTTAGTCTGATGTTTTGTCTACAGTGTGAATGACGTGTTGTTTAAACTTGTGTTTTGTCTACGGTGTGAATGGCGTGTTGTTTAGTCTTGTGTTTTGTCTACGGTGTGAATGGCGTGTTGTTTAGTCTTGTGTTTTGTCTACGGTGTGAATGGCGTGTTGTTTAGTCTTGTGTTTTGTCTACGGTGTGAATGGCGTGTTGTTTAGTCTTGTGTTTTGTATACGGTGTGAATGGCGTGTTGTTTAGTCTTGTGTTTTGTCTACGGTGTGAATGGCGTGTTGTTTAGTCTTGTGTTTTGTCTACGGTGTGAATGGCGTGTGGTTTAGTCTGGTGTTTTGTCTACGGTGTGAATGGCGTGTTGTTTAGTCTGGTGTTTTGTCTACGGTGTGAATAGCGTGTTGTTTAGTCTGGTGTTTTGTATACGGTGTGAATGGCGTGTTGTTTAGTCTGGTGTTTTGTCTACGGTGTGAATGGCGTGTTTTGTCTATGGTGTGAATGGCGTGTTGTTTAGTCTGGTGTTTTGTCTACGGTGTGAATGGCGTGTTGTTTAGTCTGGTGTTTTGTCTACGGTGTGAATGGCGTGTTGTTTAGTCTGGTGTTTTGTCTACGGTGTGAATGGCGTGTTGTTTAGTCTTGTGTTTTGTCTACGGTGTGAATGGCGTGTTGTTTAGTCTTGTGTTTTGTATACGGTGTGAATGGCGTGTTGTTTAGTCTTGTGTTTTGTCTACGGTGTGAATGGCGTGTTGTTTAGTCTTGTGTTTTGTATACGGTGTGAATGGCGTGTTGTTTAGTCTTGTGTTTTGTCTACGGTGTGAATGGCGTGTTGTTTAGTCTGGTGTTTTGTCTACGGTGTGAATGGCGTGTTGTTTAGTCTTGTGTTTTGTATACGGTGTGAATGGCGTGTTCTTTAGTCTGGTGTTTTGTCTACGGTGTGAATGGCGTGTTGTTTAGTCTTGTGTTTTGTCTACGGTGTGAATGGCGTGTGGTTTAGTCTGGTGTTTTGTCTACGGTGTGAATGGCGTGTTGTTTAGTCTGGTGTTTTGTCTACGGTGTGAATGGCGTGTTGTTTAGTTTGGTGTTTTGTATACGGTGTGAATGGCGTGTTGTTTAGTCTGGTGTTTTGTCTACGGTGTGAATGGCGTGTTTTGTCTACGGTGTGAATGGCGTGTTGTTTAGTCTGGTGTTTTGTCTACGGTGTGAATGGCGTGTTGTTTAGTCTGGTGTTTTGTCTACGGTGTGAATGGCGTGTTTTGTCTACGGTGTGAATGGCGTGTTGTTTAGTCTGGTGTTTTGTCTACGGTGTGAATGGCGTGTTGTTTAGTCTGGTGTTTTGTCTACGGTGTGAATGGCGTGTTGTTTAGTCTGGTGTTTTGTCTACGGTGTGAATGGCGTGTTGTTTAGTCTGGTGTTTTGTATACGGTGTGAATGGCGTGTTTTGTCTACGGTGTGAATGGCGTGTTTTGTCTACGGTGTGATTGGCGTGTTGTTTAGTCTGCTGTTTTGTATACGGTGTGAATGGCGTGTTGTTTAGTCTGCTGTTTTGTATATGGTGTGAATGGCGTGTTGTTTAGTCTTGTGTTTTGTATACGGTTTTAATGGCGTATTTTGTCTACGGTGTGAATGGCGCTTGTTGTTTGTTGTCGGGCGCATAGTAAGTGGTATCTTGATTGTCCATGTATGGAGACATTAATAAAGTCTTGAGCTATTTTAATTGTATCCGTAGTTATTGATCAATATTACTTCAACAATGACCATCAAACCTAATTCTTACATCATATGATTAATACACCAAATACTTCAGATAAACAAAACACCAAATACTAAGATCAGATGACCAACACACAACATTCTTACATCAGATGACTAACATACAAAAGTCTTACATCAGATGACTAACATAAAAAATTCTTACATCAGATGATTAACACACAAAATTCTTACATCAGATGACTAACATAAAAATTCTTACATCAGATGACTAACATAAAAAATTCTTACATCAGATGACTAACATATAAAATTCTTACATCAGATGACCAACACACAACATTCTTACATCAGATGACTTACATATAAAATTCTTACATCAGATGACTAACATATAAAATTCTCACATCAGATGACCGACACACAACATTCTTACATCAGATGACCAACACACCAAATTCTTACATCAGATGACCAACACACAACGTTTTTACATCAGATGACCAAAACACCAAATTCTTACATCAGATGACCAAAACAACAACATTCTTACATTAGATGACCAACAAACCACATTCTTGCATTAGATGAACAACACACCAAATTCTAGATGAGCAACACACCACATTCTTACATTAGATGACCAACAAACCACATTCTTACATTAGATGACCAACGCACCAAATTCTAGATGAGCAACACACCACATTCTTACATCATATGACGAACACACCACATTCTTACATCAGATGACCAACACACCACATTTTTACATCAGATGACCAACACAAAAATTATTATTTCAGATGACCAACACACCACATTCTTACATCAGATGACCAACACACCACATTCTTACATTAGATGACCAACAGACTAAATTATTACATTAGATGACAAACACACCAAATTCCTACAATAAATGACCAACACACCACATTCTTACATCAGATGACTAACCACCACATTCTTACATCAGATGATCAACACATCAATTTCTGACATCAAATGACCAACACACCATTTGTTACATCAGATGAACAACACACACAAATACTAACATCAGGTAACCTGCGGTAACCAACCAACACACCTTGTATGTTATTCAGAATTACAGTAAGTGTCAAGCTAAAAATAAGCACATGTTTCCACTTATCAAAATAGAAGATAATATTTCCATTGAAAGGATTTTAATTTAGGGAATTACTTTTCTCTAATTGTCATTTTTATTCTCCTTAAAATCCAAAGGATCGAAACCAATATTTTCATTTATATCTAAGTATTTATCGACAACAATTTGTTATTCTCTTAATATTCGTTATCTCGTATGTGAGTTTGAAACGTGTAATCATTTTGTTACCATTACGAAACTTGTTTCAAACTTCTGGTACATAGTTAAATGTGATTTTCCATGAGTGGAGGTGTGATGAAAAAAACAGCAACAGTAAATAACTCAGAACTAGATACAATTCAGAAGATAACGATAAGGCTCACACTTCTAGACCAGAATCGGCTAGTATTATTATGATTATAAAATCAGAGACGAACTAAGCAACATAGGAAAAAAATCTGACTACACGCCCGAAATACTAAAAGAAGCAGTAAACAACATCATTAGAGAACAATACCCTCAAAATGCATGGACCAGAGTCTATACTGACGGGTCAACTGGAAAAGATTTGAAAAATGGAGGAGCCGGCATTTTCATAGAGTGGCCAAATGGAGAACTCCTAGAAAAAGCCACTGTCACAGGTAGCCTCTCAGATAGCACTAGAGCAGAAAGAAAAGCAATTGAGCTTGCTGCAAATATACTAACAAGCCACACTCAATCCCCCAACAGCCGGATTGTCATCTTCTCTGACGCCAAAACAGTACTCCAGTCTCTAAAAAACCAAAATGCCCCGATCAACCAGTCACTCAGTACAGAACTTTTAAAACTGAGCAAAATAACTAAAGAACTGGTTCTCCAATGGATCCCTGGACATATACAAAATGAAGGAAATGACACTGCCGACACCTTAGCTAAAGCTGGAGGCAGACAAAACCAGACAGACCCATCTCTACACCCCGAAGAAATAAAGGCAATACTCAAAAGGAATGAATCCGAAAGATGGTCTGAGCTGCAACAAAACAACCCAAAGATTGATGCTTACTACAAACTCTCCCGCCAATTTCAAAACATCATCTTCAGACTAAGGACTGGTCACAACAGGCTAAAGCAACATATGTTCCGCAAACTACGAATCGGAGCAAGCGAAATGTGCCCCTGCGAAACAGCTCCCGAAAATGCGGAGCATGTCCTTCAGACCTGCCCTCTGTATCTTTCTACCCGGTCAGCCTTTTGGCCCCTGGGGGCTACCCTCAACGACAAACTGTTCGGTGGACTAGAGCAACTGACAGCCACGGCGCAGTTCATTACAGCTATCGGACTTGTTGTCTGAATCCTCCCAATCATAACATTTGAGAACGAAGAAGAAGAAGAAGAATTATGAGTTTCTGGACTTGTTGCTTATATATTATAAAAATAAACATAATATCTTACAATTGAAGATCATTATTGTTCTGATTCATTACTTCATATGCCGGTTTTTCTGAAAATGAAAGTTCAGACAATGAAAACTATGTATGGATAAACTATTAAAAACGCACACAAATATTTCTGTTTTATGATTGTATTTTTAACTTCTTCTGTATTAATTTCTCTATGCGATAGGCTTGCCGGCGATCAGATATTATCAGATATTCAGACAACGTATTGACTCACTTACCACATGCCTTATTGTCAACTGATTTATTTATTAGGACAAAACGAATCGTCCAATCGTTTTCTGGTGTTAGGAAGACTCCTAATCCTTAATCCCCCTTTTATACCACTGTTCGAAAGGGGTTAACAGTCAACTTTGTTCCTAAAGGGCTATAGAGCGTTCTCAATGGGCGTGGCTTAGGTTTTTAGTGACGTATTTGTGTAAATAGAAGCCACTATTGGTGTACAAAAATAGTGAAGTACTTCTTTATCATGCAAAATTCACATCTGTATATTGGCTATCCTACTAAAAAATAAGGAGGTAAATAGTAGTACTGTAGATTAATTGATTAATGTGATTAGGCTAGGGCCGGCTAGACCTATTTACACTTTCAATTTCACTTTATAGGCCTATACTTTTAATGTTTCGTAGACTCGGTTTCGTAGGCTAATGGCTAAGTAGGGCAGCTACGATTTTAAGTGATAGTGTTAGTGAATAGGCTATCTAGTCAAGTCACTAATAGGCTCACATAGTCTATGATAATAATAAAATAGCCTATTTTATTTAACAGACATAATACAGCTTAAATCTTAATAAGACTTAAAACACAACACATCATTTTAAAAAAATGCTCCAGCCTATATGAAACTTTATTAATACAGCGGCCATTATTACTTGTACACGATTACTCAAAGTAAACAAAAATCACGTGCTTTTTGTTACGTTATTGCAAACGCCCTATAGCTTAAGCGCGGCACTCGCCTTCGTCCCAAGTAAACTTAAGGGCTATTGTTGTTTTGCGCATGAGGGATCGGCTTAGATGGCTGTCTCACTTCAGACATTACATTTACAATAACTGTTTACACCAAAACGAGCGTCAGAACAACTGGAATTGAACCGCATCACCAGTTACCCGATGATTATTGGCCAACATTATCTTGCACATACGTCACATTTAGTTAATTATTAACCCCGTGGGTGGGTCGTATGTTCACCATTAAAAAGGTCCACTTCTCCCCATCTCTCCAGGTCTCTGTCCATTGAATGCCAATAAAGAACAGTCCGGCCCACTCACTTACACCAGTCTCCAGTCTTTATTTCTGCTTTATAGTTTATAGTTCTTTTTCAATCTATTTTGTTTCTTGCAGACTAGTTTTGATAAGGCCGTCGACTCTTCGGGCATATCCTTAGTATCTCAGATCTTTAAATTAGCTAATGATCTATGCATATATATATATATATATATATATATATATATGCCTATATATATTATATATCTCTTATATATATAAGAGAGAAAGAGATAGAGAGAGAGCGACACGAATACTGAGCGATGCGCTCTTTTTCCAATGTTGCGCTAACTTTTGTCTTTCAATCCACCTTATATTGTATGGCCATATTGTATTTGCGGGTCATCTTGCATCTATCTCTACAAATATTCGTTAGCATTGTACCACACACAAAACTCAAATATATCGTTTTTATGGTTATAACATACCCATATAATTTGCCACATTTGTGCTAAGAGTCAAGATGAAGATGAAAAGAAGAATCACTCCCTTCATTTCTAGGACGATCTGTTTAGAATAGAAGAAATAAATATATTTTTTTTTTAGTAAATCTGTTTACTCGTACAAAGAGTTACTTCTCTTCGCCACCTCATGAAAACACGTAATTATTCGCCAGTTGGGGTATAGTAATAACATGGGAATAATTTATAAACTTAGTACTTTAAAAAAAAAGAACTTTGCAATTATTTGTAATACAATAATTCTCTTGCTGTCTCTGGTTGTACTTTGTTTAAAAATAATAAATTGTTTCAATTCAAAGTCTTGTTCACCGTATAATTGAAATGAAACATTCTCTTCGCCGAATATTTGACACAAGTTTAATTATACCGTCTTGTCTATTGTCATTATTATCTACGGCAAATAATCTGATCCAATTTCCTTTTCCCCAAACAAACTATAGTTTTAAAATGTCAAATATAGAGGTTTAGTTGAATATAAGATTACATTATATCACTATATACTCATTCATAAACTTTGAACTAAAATGAAGTTTCATTTATTATATTCAAAATTATCTTTTTTTTTTCTGTAAGTCGGCTGTTAACAAATCCGATTATCTGTTGTCTGTATAACGATGCTGTTCGTTATGAAACAATAAACTCAAGCCACTCTAAATATTTAGAGAATAATTTAATCCTTGAACTTATGTAAAATAATACAAATCAACTTCACTGGTTATTAATAAGTAACATCTTTGTATCTAAACAACAATCAACAATTCTAAAACTCTAACTGCAAGTGCTTTAGATCGATTTTGTGCTGTAACTCTACTTCAATGGATTTTCCCGAAACTTTCCCAATGCAAAAGTCGTACTAGAAAGTGGTAGAGAATAGGAGATTCAATATTGGTGTTATTACGTCATAATAGATGACTATCTACACAAATACTCTCTACACCAAAATCAAATGTAAATAATCAACTCAACCATTTCAAATACAATATAGAAATTATTATTATAGGCTAGCCTATACACACATAACTCAGCTTCCGTTGTATATTCAATATTTTGTCATGACGGTAAAAAAAAAAGTTTAAGTATGTTACTTAGACCTATATAGACCTAATAGGATGGGGCGGGGTGGCCGAGCGGGTGCGCATTCGGCTGGCTTACCGAAGGTCTTGGTGTTGAACCACAATGTTGGCTAGGATTAGTTCCTGAATCTGGATTGTGACCCTGAGTTTACCCAACCCCCACCGGTAGCTGCATTAGTTGGGGTAAAGTAAAAGGCCGCTAGTAGTTGTGCTGATCAAACAATCCCCTAGTATGCCAAGGGAACAGAAACTGGTGAACACTGCTTAACTCATCCACTGGATCAATTTGGTCCGACGGGATTATTTGTTTTACATCGGCCTAGCCAAATCTTATGTTCTGATTTTCTGGTTTCTTTCCATTGCTCTATTAAACTATATATTGTCAATGCTAAATGCAGCCAAGTTATTGTGAAGCAACGTTTTAGGTTAAGTACGTCTCTGTTAGAAATGTGGCTAAGGTTTACAAAAGTTTTATGATAGAACAAATCTTCTTTGATAATGTAAATAAAAAAACAAAAGAGTCGTTGTATGTACTTAGTAGTATATATCCATAAAGTTAAATCCATGCTAGTTACAATGTAAAGAGATAGCAACATAATTATATACTTACCTTAGACAATAGTCTGCTACAAACTTTTGTAGGAATAAACGATTTGCCAATCTAATGGTTTACATAAAGTTTCTGTGATGGGCATCTGCGCTAAATTTTTTTTTTAAAAGCTCGGTAGACAGGTGTGAAGCTTATAGGTAAATTGGTGTAATCCTTTGTTTGTTGACATACCATTAAAAAATCTGAACAGACGCTTAACCACACGACACTTAAACACGCGGACACTTAATCACACAACCTAAACACACATTCGTATTATAAAATTACCTGCTAGTTGCCATACCAGTCGAAATGTTGGGAAAAAGAGAGGGCTCTTATAAGTTTGCAGACGTTCCTTCTAGATAGAAGATTATTACGTCCACTAGGCTCGAGGTAACGGGAGAGAGATATTTTGTGTACATGTATTTTTAAGATGTAATTAAGATGTAATAGATAAGATGTAGACACAGAAAAAGATGTATTAAAAGAAAAAGAAAATGGGATCAAAGTAAAACTTTAAAGTTTTTGTCTGTATACATCCACCAAATGGACCAAGAAAGTAAAACAAGATAGAAACTTGTCATACGGGGCCTTGTAACTTATAATAGAAAAAAGAATGAGTGAGAGCGTAAGAGTTTTTATACATATGTTACTATATGTATACTCCATGATGACAGAGAAAGAAATGAAAGAGAGCGAGAGAAAGACAGTGCCCTCACATAGTGGGGGGGGGGGGGGGCAAAGAGGGGCATATGTCCGGGGGCGGCACTTCCAGGGGGGCGGCAAATGTACTATAAATATAGCAAATATAGCACTAAACAAGCAGTTACAGTATACAAGGGGGTGGCGCTGAAACTTTTGCCCTGGGGCGCCACATAAGCTTGTAAAGGCACTTGAGGGAGAGGGGGAGATACTATTTTTGGACTTATATTGTTATCATAGCATTATGTTGAGAAATTGAGAAAAGAGATGTATATCTTCCCTTTCACCAATTATGGTGGATGTTCCCTTTCACCAATTATGTATATCTTCCCTTTCACCAATTATGGTAGATGTTCCCTTTCACCAATTATGTATATGTTCCCTTTCACCAATTATGTATATGTTCCCTTTCACCAATTATGTATATGTTCCCTTTCACCAATTATGTATATGTTCCCTTTCACCAATTATGTATATGTTCCCTTTCACCAATTATGTATATGTTCCCTTTCACCAATTATGTATATGTTCCCTTTCACCAATTATGTATATGTTCCCTTTCACCAATTATGTATATGTTCCCTTTCACCAATTATGTATATGTTCCCTTTCACCAATTATGTATATGTTCCCTTTCACTAATTATGTATATGTTCCCTTTCACCAATTATGTATATGTTCCCTTTCACTAATTATGTATATGTTCCCTTTCACCAATTATGTATATGTTCCCTTTCACCAATTATGTATATGTTCCCTTTTACCAATCATGTATATGTTCCCTTTCACCAATTATGTATATGTTCCCTTTCACCAATTATGTATATGTTCCCGTTCATCAATTATGTATATGTTCCCTTTCATCAATTATGTATATGTTCCCATTCATCAATTATATTTATGTTCCCTTTCATCAATTATGTATATGTTCACTTTCACCAATTATGTATATGTTCCCTTTCACCAATTATGTATATGTTCCCTTTCACCAATTATGTATATGTTCCCTTTCACCAATTATGTATATGTTCCCGTTCATCAATTATGTATATGTTCCCTTTCATCAATTATGTATATGTTCCCGTTCATCAATTATGTTTATGTTCCCTTTCATCAATTATGTATATTTTCCCTTGCACCAATTATGGTAGATGTTCCCTTTCATCAGTTATGTAGATGTTTCTTTTTAAAATTACTTTCTTAAGAATGAAAAGCAAGGCGATGGTATGTCGTTTTTTGTTCTATTAAAATTCATTAGTATTTGATTCCGACCAAACGACTATACATTACTCAAATCAGTACGCCAACTTTATAATACTATAGCCATGTCTATATTTATATGTTTATTCATTGACATCACTATACGTTTCTCTCTTGCTTAGAGGCGTACGATAATGTTATATCTTATTAAGTATATTTTGTCCAGAAAATAAAATTTGAATGTTCTATTGTATTAAATTTCTAAAAAAAAAATAAAAAAAGTAATTAATTACGATATTTAATTTTTTTAATACATTTTTAAATTAGTAAACTGTTTTTAATACATTATTAATGTGACTAAATACGGAATTAAATAATAACAACTAAGTGGCGGTCTATTTGTAAATGCAAGGAAGGATGAATATATGTGTAAGTTGTTATGCAACCATTATTTTCATTATGCATGTTACATCAGGCTAATGTTATTATTTGATGCATGTAAATTATATTTCCATTTATATTATGTTTAATTCATTCTTACGTTTCAATATTTGCATACTTTATGTAAGTTCAAGGTCTACTTCCAGTGCGTCTTATAACTCCATCCACTCCAGATAATTTTCTTCACTGTTGCTTATTTTTATTACTTTACAAGAATTCGCACGTCCGCAATAATAACTTATACGGTCAATCGGTCATCTACTCACCCCCTTCCCTTTAAACCCTCGTGTAGATGCAGGGGGAATATTTCATCTATTTTACGTGATTTCCTCGCTCCTTCCTTTACCCTTCTCACATCAACAATACTCGCAGTGTCTTGTAATACCACTCATTTTTGTCAATCGAAGTAATGCTTTAACTATAGAAAATATAAACAATTTTCCCCACCCACATATTATTATTATTGTAGAACTGAAATTTCATAAGTTAAAAAGCCTGACAAGTCTTAATTAAGCGTGACCTTTTCAAATAGAAATGATCATAAACTTTCGGTTCTATTTTTATATTAATAAACAAAAAAAGCATGCTTTGGCTGGTGTTTGACAATTGATTTCAACCTCGACGCCCGTTCTAGTATTTTATAATTATACAAAGGATACAAAATTAGTTATGAGGAATCCGTTTTTAACATCAAAAGTGAGTAGGCGATAATTAATACTCAAGTGTTAGACGCGCAAGGTTAAATATATATTTGTTTTAAAAATAAACTAGTCATGAGTTGTGTCCATGGTATTTAAAAAACACAATGCGAAGATTCATTAAAAAAACAACAACACGAAAATTCTTTTGCATCAAGCAATTAGTTTGAGATTACAAATATGTGATTCTTCAAGTCTGACATTCACAATCGATCGTTTTCTTTTGTCGCCATCTTTTGGAAATGAAATAAAAATTTAATCATCTACATATTTTCGTACATCCAGTAACGTAGCACACAGACATGTTTCGAAGTAAATGATCGAATAAGACCGGAAATGTCTTTTTTGTCGACTTTTTATGCATGCATCTTTGTTAAGACTTTTCAATTAGCATGATGGTGCTTATTCTATTCTCCAAAAACCTTGTTGTTACGAATCAAGTTGTTTGTAGAAAATAGTGAATGGTACTCATAGAGATATATATTAAAGGTGAAGAATAAATAAAAAAAGAAGGAAATGTAAAGAGGAGTAGAACGTATGAAAGAGGAAATTTGAGTGACATCATAAAGAGCTGAGATGTATGTAGAAGATCATGAAGTGAGGGAAGTTAACAAAAGGCAGGATGGGAGAAAGCCTAAAAAAATTGAGTGTTCAGAAAGGAAGTTGTTGGGGAAATTTGGAAAAGGATATTTAGGGCTGCCGCTATTCGGACCCGGGTCCCTTTAGCATGAAATGGCTATTCGGACCCGGCTTCAGTCAGAATTCCTTAAAACTCATAAAAAACATAAAAAAAAGAGGGAAACAAACAAAATGTTTGTTTTACCATATAATATATATTATAAGAAGTAGCACAGAAAACACCAAATCTATCCCTATCCTTTATAACCTTTATAACCAAACCCTAACCCTAACCCTAACCGATACTTACTATTACCAAAAATACTACAAAGCCATCCCTAACCTATATAAACTAACCGATACTAATTATTTATAACTAAGTCTATCGGGTCCGAATAGCAGCTTGGGAAATTTAATCAGTCTACATTTAGCTCTTTTAAGAGATGGTCCTATTTTATTTTGTACGTTTGGATTTTAAAACAAAAGTGAGGTAACTACTCTTTTCTGTGTGTTTCTTTGGTGGAAATTATTACTCTTTGGTATATGAAGTTAATATAAACATTATTCATGTTTAGCTATATTTCGTAAAGTGAATTGCATATATTATTTATTGACAATTATTGCATCGTGAATAGTATTAAACTCATCAGAAATGTGAGATGGCTTGTTTTGAACTGCTTTTTGGCAGTACCTCTTCCAAGAACTAAAAGTGCGGCAATTGTGAACTAATGAACTTGTGTAAAATATAATTTATTAATAAAAAATAAAGTAACAATAAATAGCAGTTGACACTTGTGTCACGTAAATATTATTCATAAAGCCTGTAGGCTACCTGTAGACTGCAACCTACACTGGACATAAATAGTGTCCAGTCCGGGATAATAATAACAATTGCCCGTTTGTTCCGGCATGCTTTATTAAACAACCACATGGCAGACATGAAGTAAGACATGAAGTAAGACATAGAGTAAGACATGGAGTAAGGTAGAGAACAAGACGTGAAGTAAAATAGAGAACTAGACAGGAAGTAAAGTAAATAAATTAACGTGAAGTTGAGAAATAGAAATAAGTAGAGAAATGAACAGGAATTAAAGTAGAGAACTAGACATAAAGTAAAATAGAGATCTATACATATGGTAAAATAGAGAAGTAGACATGAAGTATAGTAGATATCAAGACATAATGTAAAAAAAGAGAACTTGACATAAAGTGAAACAGAGAGACTAGACATGAAGTAAAGTAGTTAGACATAAAGTAAAATAGATAACTAGACATGAAGTAAATTAGACATGAAGTAAACTAGAGAACTAGACATGAAGTAAATTAGACATGAAGTAAACTAGAGAACTAGACATGAAGTAAATTAGACATGAAGTAAACTAGAAAACTAGACATGAAATAAATTAGACATGAAGTAAACTAGAGAACTAGACATGAAGTAAATTTGACATGAAGTAAACTAGAGAACTAGACATGAAGTAAATTAGACATGAAGTACACTAGAGAACTGGACATGAAGTAAATTAGACATGAAGTAAACTAGAGAACTAGACATGAAGTAAATTAGACATGAAGTAAACTAGCAAACGAGACATGAAGTAAATTAGACATGAAGTAAACTAGAGAACTAGACATGAAGTAAACTAAAGAACTAGACATGAAGTAAACTAGAGAACTAGACATGAAGTAAAATAGAGAACTAGACATGAAATAAACTAGAGAACTAGACATGAAGTAAACTAAAGAACTAGATATGAAGTAAACTAGAGGACTATACACGAAGTAAACTAAAGAACTAGACATGAAGTAAACTAGAGAACTAGACATGAAGTCAACTAGAGATCTAGACATAAAGTAAACTAGAGAACTAGAGAAGAAGTAAACTAGAGACCTAGACATGGAGTAAACTAGAGAACTAGATATGAAGTAAACTAGAGAACTAGACAAAGTAAACTAGAGAACTAGATATGAAGTAAACTAGAGAACAAGACATGAAGTAAACTAGAGAACTAGACATGAAGAAAACTGGAGAACTAGGCAAGAAGTAAACTAGAGGACTAGACAAGAAGTAAACTAGAGAACTAGACATGAAGTAAACTAGAGAACTAGACATAAAGTAAACTAGAGAACTAGAAATAAAGTAAACTAGAGAACTAGACATAAAGTAAACTAGAGAACTAAACATGAAGTAAACTAGAGAACTAGACATAAAGTAATTTAGAGAACTAGACATGAAGTAAACTAATGAACTAGACATGAAGTAAACTAGAGAACTGGACATGAAGTAAACTAGAGAACTAGACATGAAGTAAACTAGAGAACTAGACATGAATTAATTCAGAGAACTAGACATGAAGTCAACTAGAGAACTAGACATGAAGTAAACTAATGAACTAGACATGAAGTAAACTAGAGAACTAGACATGAAGTAAACTAGAGAACTAGACATGAAGTAAGCTAGAGAACTAGACGAAGTAAACTAGAGAACTAGACATGAAGTAAACTAGAGAACTAGACATGAAGTAAACTAGAGAACTAGACATGAAGTAAACTAGAGAACTAGACATGAAGTAATTTAGAGAACTAGACATGAAGTAAACTAGAGAACTAGACATGAAGTAAACTAGAGAACTAGACATGAAGTAAACTAGAGAACTAGACATGAAGTAATTTAGAGAACTAGACATGAAGTAAACTAGAGAACTAGACATGAAGTAAACTAATGAACTAGACATGAAGTAAATTAGACATGAAGTAAACTAGAGAACTAGACATGAAGTAAATTAGACATGAAGTAAACTAGAGAACTAGACATGAAGTAAATTAGACATGAAGTAAACTAGAAAACGAGACATGAAGTAAATTAGACATGAAGTAAACTAGAGAACTAGACATGAAGTAAACTAAAGAACTAGACATGAAGTAAACTAGAGAACTAGACATGAAGTAAACTAGAGAACTAGACATGAAATTAACTAGAGAACTAGACATGAAGTTAACTAAAGAACTAGATATGAAGTAAACTAGAGGACTATACACGAAGTAAACTAAAGAACTAGACATGAAGTAAACTAGAGAACTAGACATGAAGTCAACTAGAGATCTAGACATAAAGTAAACTAGAGAACTAGAGAAGAAGTAAACTAGAGACCTAGACATGGAGTAAACTAGAGAACTAGATATGAAGTAAACTAGAGAACTAGACAAAGTAAACTAGAGAACTAGATATGAAGTAAACTAGAGAACAAGACATGAAGTAAATTAGAGAACTAGACATGAAGAAAACTAGAGAACTAGGCAAGAAGTAAACTAGAGAACTAGACAAGAAGTAAACTAGAGAACTAGACATGAAGAAAACTAGAGAACTAGACATGAAGTAAACTAGAGAACTAGACATGAAGTAAACTAGAGAACTAGACATAAAGTAAACTAGAGAACTAGACATAAAGTAAACTAGAGAACTAAACATGAAGTAAACTAGAGAACTAGACATGAAGTAATTTAGAGAACTAGACATGAAGTAAACTATTGAACTAGACATAAAGTAAACTAGAGAACTAGACATGAAGTAAACTAGAGAACTAGACATGAAGTAAACTAGAGAACTAGACATGAAGTAATTCAGAGAACTAGATATGAAGTAAACTAGAGAACAAGACATGAATTAAACTAGAGAACTAGACATGAAGAAAACTAGAGGACTAGACAAGAAGTAAACTAGAGAACTAGACATGAAGTAAACTAGAGCACTAGACATAAAGTAAACTAGAGAACTAGACATAAAGTAAACTAGAGAACTAAACATGAAGTAAACTAGAGAACTAGACATGAAGTAATTTAGAGAACTAGACATGAAGTAAACTATTGAACTAGACATAAAGTAAACTAGAGAACTAGACATGAAGTAAACTAGAGAACTAGACATGAAGAAAACTAGAGGACTAGACAAGAAGTAAACTAGAGAACTAGACATGAAGTAAACTAGAGAACTAGACATAAAGTAAACTAGAGAACTAGACATAAAGTAAACTAGAGAACTAAACATGAAGTAAACTAGAGAACTAGACATGAAGTAATTTAGAGAACTAGACATGAAGTAAACTATTGAACTAGACATAAAGTAAACTAGAGAACTAGACATGAAGTAAACTAGAGAACTAGACATGAAGTAAACTAGAGAACTAGACATGAAGTAATTCAGAGAACTAGATATGAAGTAAACTAGAGAACAAGACATGAAGTAAACTAGAGAACTAGACATGAAAAAAACTAGAGAACTAGGCAAGAAGTAAACTAGAGGACTAGACAAGAAGTAAACTAGAGAATTAGACATGAAGTAAACTAGAGAACTAGACATAAAGTAAACTAGAGAACTAGAAATGAAGTAAACTAGAGAACTAGACATAAAGTAAACTAGAGAACTAAACATGAAGTAAACTAGAGAACTAGACATGAAGTAATTTAGAGAACTAAACATGAAGTAAACTAATGAACTAGACATGAAGTAAACTAGAGAACTAGACATGAAGTAAACTAGAGAACTAGACATGAAGTAAACTAGAGAACTAGACATGAAGTAATTCAGAGAACTAGACATGAAGTCAACTAGAGAACTAGACATGAAGTAAACTAATGAACTAGACATGAAGTAAACTAGAGAACTAGACATGAAGTAAACTAGAGAACTAGACATGAAGTAAACTAGAGAACTAGACGAAGTAAACTAGAGAACTAGACATGAAGTAAACTAGAGAACTAGACATGAAGTAAACAAGAGAACTAGACATGAAGTAATTTAGAGAACTAGACATGAAGTAAACTAGAGAACTAGACATGAAGTAATTTAGAGAACTAGACATGAAGTAAACTGGAGAACTAGACATGAAGTAAACTAATGAACTAGACATGAAGTAAACTAGAGAACTAGACATGAAGTAAACTAGAGAACTAGACATGAAGTAAACTAGAGAGCAAGACAAGAAGTAATTTAGAGAACTAGACATGAAGTAAACTAGAGAACTAGACATGAAGTAAACTAGATAACTAGACATGAAGTAAACTAGAGAACTAGACATGAAGTAAACTAGAGAACTAGACATGAAGTAAACTAGAGAACTAGACATGAAGTAATTTAGAGAACTAGACATGAAGTAAACTAGAGAACTAGACATGAAGTAAACTAATGAACTAGACATGAAGTAAACTAGAGAACTAGACATAAAGTAAACTAGAGAACTAGACATGAAGTAAACTAGAGAGCAAGACAAGAAGTAATTTAGAGAACTAGACATGAAGTAAACTAGAGAACTAGACATGAAGTAAACTAATGAACTAGACATGAAGTAAACTAGAGAACTAGACATGAAGTAAACTAGAGAACTAGACATGAAGTAAACTAGAGAACTAGACATGAAGTAAACTAGATAACTAGACATGAAGTAAACTAGAGAACTAGACATGAAGTAAACTAGAGAACTAGACATGAAGTAAACTAGAGAACTAGACATGAAGTAATTTAGAGAACTAGATATGAAGTAAACTAGAGAACTAGACATGAAGTAAACTAATGAACTAGACATGAAGTAAACTAGAGAACTATACATGAAGTAAACTAGAGAACTAGACATGAAGTAAACTAGAGAGCAAGACAAGAAGTAAACAAAGAACTAGACATGAAGTAATAAAGAGAAATACAATTAATACGTTTTGTTTATTGAAAATGTTGGCATCATATTATTATTTTCTTTTTATTCCATACAATAATTTGATTAGTTTTTCACGATTTCGATTGTTTTGATTTGTAGGTTGTTGTTTTTCTTCATTTTTTTTTCATCTGAAAATATAAACACACTAAATACAATAAAAATTTTACCTTAATTGGTAATTAACATCGCTCACATCTTTAACATATATAAAAAACAAAGCTTGTCAAATGTAGTTATGTTTAGCCAAATATGGCAAAATGGTTAAAACACTTACGATTTATCTCAAAGTTAGTACCATTTATCACTTCCCATACCGATGTTTTTTAGCACACTTTCCACTTTTACTGAAAGAAAATTGAACATAATAAAATAAGAACAGACTAAATGCAAATAACAAAGAATCAGTTGTAGTAAACAGCTTGAAATATCTAGTGGTATAGAAATCAGTTCTTGTCTTATTGCTATTAATAAGTTCAATGAACGCCTCTTAGGCTGTCTTAGGAACACCTTTAACTAACTGTGAATAGACACTGTCGGAAAGATTCGGATAATACGTTGAAATTTCGCCTGCAAGAAAATGCACGTGTTTTTTTCGCATCAATTTTTTATTGAATCCTTTTGTTTAGTTTTGTTTTTCAAAGTAAGCAGATGACAGACAATTTCTTTTTTCATCCAATCTTTTACGCCAAAGCTGAAGTTTTGTTTGGAATTATCGGATCTTTTCAGACAAATCAAGGCATGTTACATTTGGTCCTTGCAGTGATAAATTTGACTCTTTCTAGATGGCAAAGAAGTCAACCAAGTAAGCTCTTTGCTGCAGTTCACTTTTAGCGCAAAAATGTGCATCGAACTGCGGTCTTGCTTTCTGATTGAAATACATTTTGAGTTAACCATGAAGCTTAAAATACATTTTTTATTTATTTTCCTATCAAGAACCATCGGGGGGCCCGGTGACCGAGCAGCAGCGCGTTCGACTGGCGTACAGAAGAACCTGGGTTAGAATCCTGGTGTAGGCTATAATTTTTTCCCGGGTCTGGAAAGTGTTCTTAGTCTATACTCCAAATATATAGATTTATATGTAATTACAGAAATCTACATACGTGCAAAAGTCCCGTTTATAACAACAGTCTGTTTCTTCCTCACACTTGTCTCCCGTGTCACTACAGAACGTTTGAAAGCTGTTTAAATAAAACATATATAAACTGCATATTGCCAGATATCTATTTAGATAAAAAGCTATAACAACATACCAACTGCTAACATCAGTTGATAAATACGCCCTATACTAATAACAAATGACCTAAACACAAAATGCTAAGATCAGATGACTAACACACCAAATACTAATAATAGCTGACCAAAACACAAAATATGACTAACATCAGATGACCCATTCACCAAAGACAGATACCAGATTACCAACACACAGAATAGTAACAACAACCGGACTGTCAACCAAAAAACCAACTGACACGTCGCGGATTCTATCCCTGCCACCGACAGATCCCTGCCGCCCAGCAGGAGTTTTGGACCTAGTGAACGTAATAATCTTCTATCTAGAAGGAAAGTCTGTAAACTTATAAGTATCATTGGTTTATATAATTATATATAACACACCACATTCTTAAATCTGATGACTAACACCAAATTCATTTATCAAGATGACCAACACATCATATTCATTCATTAGATGACCAACACACCAAATTCTATCATCAGGTAACTATCTACCACACCTTGTAAGTTATTCAGACGCACAGGCAGTGTTAAGCTAAAAATAAGCACATGTTTCCAGCTAACAAAATAAAAGAAAATATTTCCATTGAAAGGTTTATCTTTTTCATTTAGGGAATTACTTCACTTTAATTTCCTTTTTTATTCTCCTTAAAATCCTTATGGTCAAAACCAATATTTTTATTTATATCTATGAACTATCGACAACAATTAATTATTCTTTTAATATTCATTATCTCGTAGTTGAGTTTTTACTCCCTTTCTTTTAACTCGTACTGTCTGTCTGTCTGCTTGGTTGTTAGCAAAACTTTGCATCGATTTTTCGACCACTTCCCGTCGTCCAATCGAGCTGAAACTTGGGCAGCAGACTTGTCCTGACTAACAATACATTCTGTCAAATTTTCAGCATCATAGCGTTTGGAATAGTCACGAATTCATTCGACCAATTTACGAATCGATGAAAATATTTTACGTCAAACATGGCTGCCTCTACCGGAATAGACGAAAGTAAATAAACTTTTTGGATATGTTAGTTTTTACATGAAAACGAATGTAGCCGAAACAAAGCGAGTTATCTTTTTATGTTTTTTTGCTGGCCAAAGGTTTTTTTTAAAAAAAGGATGCGTAAAATTTTAGTGTGAAAATTCATAACGTATGATATCACTTAGATCTATATTTATTTTAATCTATCAAATATAAATTAAATATAAACTTAGTTTACAAAGAAAAGGAGTATTATAAAAACTTGGTTTTTATGGGTTAGTTTATTTACCATTACGAAACTGGTTTAAAATTTCTGCTACAGAGATAAATATGATTTTTTCATGAGTGTAGCTGTGATGAATAAACAACAACAGAAATGGGTGGAGTTTGGACGAATAAACAGCAACAGAAATGGGTGGAGTTTGGACGAATAAACAGCAACAGAAATGGGTGGAGTTTGGACGAATAAACAACAACAGAAAATAACTTAGAACTAGCGAAATTAAGAACAGAACGATATGGCTCACAATTTTACACCGGAATCGACTTATATTATTGTACGTTTCTGGACTTGTTTCTTAAATATCATACAAAAAAACAAAATATCTTACAAGTCATGCTCTACACTTTTCTTAGGCAATACATCATAGTTTCTCCACTTATCTGAAAAAGAAAGTTGAGACAATGAAAACTATGTATGGATAAACTATTAAAAACGCACACAAATATCTTTGTTTTATGATTGTATTTTTAACTTCTTGTGTATTTATTTTTCTATGCGATGGGCTTGCTGACGATCAGATATTCAGATTTATTTATTAGGACAAAACGAATCGTCCAATCCTTTTCTGGTGTTATAAAGACTCCTAATCCTTAATTCCCTTTTTGTACCATTGTTCGAAAGGGGTTAACACTCAAGGTGTTAGGACGCTTTTAGCTTCGGCTTTCCAGTAAATAGCTCCGCTTCGGTCCTAAAGGACTATAGCTTTTAGCGCGGTACCCGCATTCGTCCCAAGTAAACTTAAGGGCTATTGTTTTTTGCGCATGAAGGATCGGCTAAGATGGCTGTCTCACTTCAGACATTACATTTACAATAACTGTTTACACCCAAACGAGCGTCAGAACAACTGGAATTGAACTGCATCACCAGTTACCTGAAGATTATTGGCCAACATAAAGATCAGATAAACATAAAGACAAAAACACTTTCCTTATCCCCTATGCGAGAACCAATGCATATAAGTACTCTTTCTTCCCGAGTTGCATTTGGGCATGGCATGGGTTTCCTGAACAAACCAGGAAAACCAGTAACTTATTATCATTTAAAACATTAATAAAAATGCAAGACTAGACTCGGACCACGGATGAGCGTATGACGCAATAATCTTCTCTATAGAAGGAGCGTCTGTAATGATAAAAAGATTATATAACATTAAATTACTCATACGTCACATTTACTTAATTATTAACCCCATGAGTGGGTCGTATGTTCACCATTAAAAATGACCACATCTCTCCATCTCGCCAGGTCTATGTCCATTGAAAGCCAATAAAGAACAGTCCGGCCCAAACCTTTACACCAGACTCCCTGTCTTTTAACTTTCTCAATCTATTTTGTTTCTTGCCGACTTGTTTTTGGCAAGGACGTCGACTCTTTGCGCATATCTTTAGAATCTCAGATCTTTAAATTAGCTAATGACACACATATTAATTATATTTAGAGATCTGAGCGTTGTGCTCTTTTTCCAATGTTGCGCTAACTTTTTTCTTTCAATACAACTTATATTGTATGGCCATAATGTATTCGCGGATCAGCTTGCATCTATCTTTACACATATTTGTCCGCATTGTACCACACACACACACACACACACACAAACTTTGTGACAAAGCTCAAATTTATCGTTTTAATTGTTTTAACATACCTATATAATATGCCAAATTTGTGCCTAGAATCAAGATGAAGATGAAAAGAATAATCACTCCCTTCATTTCTAGGACGATCTGTTTGGAATAGAAAAAATAAAGATTTATTTCTAAAGGTCTGAAGCATTCTAAATAATTAAAAAATTCATTCGGCTTACCTGACAATTATAAATTATCCTATCAGAATCAGCTGTGTGTTTTATGTATACTAAGGGTGAAAAAAAATTGTAATTGAATTTTTGGCTATAGCCAAACTAAATTAAAAATGACCGATAAACAATTGTATTAATGTTCTTATAACATTTTTTACAAAGAAGATAATTCACTTCTGTTTTATGTTATTGCTATGAATTTATATCATCTATTTTCTGAAACTGGTAAACGCTGCTTCACAGGTCCTATGGATCAATTAGGTCAGACGGAATAAAGAAGAAAAATTTTCTAAAAAGAAGAAAGGAACTAATCCTTAGTCAACCGAAGAAAACCGATCAATTAACAAAGAGACACGTTCCAAAATGACCAGAAAAAAGGAGCAATGGATCACTGAACAATGTAACAATATTGATAGATCTAGTAGGTTAAAAGACGGCAACAGTAAGAAAGCATATAAAACGCTTAAAAAGGCAAACTAATACAAAATAAACTAGATCAACTGTAATTGAAGATAGTAAAGGCTCCCTTCTAACAGAGGAAGCAGATATTCTTGAAAGATGGACACAATACTGTAAGGGCCTCTGCAACCACAAAATAAGCCCTAATTACAACTTAATAAACTATACACCTTGGGACAATAGAGAGACAGGTGATTCTTCATTACTAGAAACAGAAGTAGAGGAGGCAGTAAGATCACTAAAAGGAGAAAGTCGCCTTGGACTGACAACATATCAGAAGAATGAAATCAGCGTCCTACACATAATAAAATGGATGAAGGTAGTATGCCAGAAAATATATATGGGAACAATTGGAAAGTTATAAAAATAAAATTATACTCATCACTGGTACTTTCCGTATTTTTATATGGCTGCGAGAGTTGGAAGCAGAATGCAGAGGCTGAGAGAAGAATACAGGCTTTGAGAACAAATGCTATAGAAAGTTATTAGGAATACGCTATCAAAAATGAAGAAACAATTGAATATGTCTTGCTCCAGGTCCATAATCTGGCGGGGAAACAGGAGGCACTCCTTTCAAAGGAATCTTACAAGGAAGGAACACGCAGAAATGGTCGCCAGAAAAAAAGAATAGGCTGGACAACCTGAAAGAATGGACCTAACTACCTCTTGATACTTTTCTGCAAACGACTTCTGATAGGGAGGAATGGAGAAATCTGGTTACGCTAAACTAGAAGCATCTCCACGACGAAAGTCACACGTCTGATGATTATGATGATAGCTAAACACTCGTATATATATTAAAAGATGCGACGTAAAAAGTAAGAACATTATTTTTTTTTTTAGAACTTTTTACTACTCATATAGGACGGGGTAAGGTGGCAGAGCGGAATCTCAGTGTTGACTAGGATTAGTTCCCGAGTCTGGATTGTCTCCCTGAGTTTCATTTAGCTCTGATGGGTACTTGAATTTATTGCGGTAAAGTAATGGCTGCTAGACATTGTGCTGATCGAACAATCCTCTAATAATAATACTAATAATAGTGCTTGTTTATCCCGTTGATGACAGTTCTATACATTGACGACAACAACAGAGTACAAACAACGAATAACAGACGAAAATGTATATTTGTATACGCTAATACTGCTACTGGAATAGGTGAGTTTTTAGTCGGCTCATGAAGGTGTCAAAGCAATGGCTCTGGCAAAGCTGTAGTGGGGGGTGATTCCAGGCGAACGGTCCCGCGTAGGAGAATACATGTTGACCAGCGGACACTAGTATCGCATGAGGGATTCGCAGAGTCAGCGCGTTAGATGCCGAGCGAAGTGGACGGGAATGTGTGTAGAACTCAAGAAAGGAGCAAAGGTAATCCGGCCGGGGCAGAGTCATTCAGGCACTTGTAGAGAGAGGCCAGCTTATATGAGATCCGGTTCTTGATGGGTAGCCAGTGCAGAGATTGGAGCAGAGGAGTGATATTATTTGACTTCTTCTTCTTGAGGACAAGTCGGGCAGCACAGTTCTGGATACGTTGGAGGCCCTGAAGGGAGGAGGCCGAGAGACCAGCCAAGAGCGATAATTATGCCATGTGTGCCATGGCAACAGAAAGTGGTGAACCCTGGTTCACTCATCCTATGGATCAATTTGGTTCGATGGGATTGCTTACTTTTACATCGGCCTAGCAGAATCTTATATTCAGATTTTCTGGTTTCTGTCAATTGCTCCTCAAAATTATATAAAGATTTTCTGTAACGTTAGGAAGGTCTCTGTTAGAAATGTTTTATGACAGAACAAAGATGACTCTTTTGTTTTTCATTTACATTATCGTTGTGTTTACTTAGTAGTTATTTGAATAAAGTTGAATCTCTGCTAGTTACACTGTAAAGCAATAGCAATATAATTATCATCAGCTATATAAATATAAAGTACCATGCCGGTTGGCATGGGCAATCATGTCTTTACAAGTAGGCTATCTTTTCTTCTGGTAAACTCTAGCATTTCTGTTGTTTTGGCCATGCCATTACATCATCTAATATCGTCCTTCTCCGTCATCCGTCTGCATCGCTTTCCCTCCAGCTTTCTAGTTATTATGATGTTTTCGATTTTGTTCTTGTCTTATTATGTGGCCTGCTAACTTTGATTTCCTCTTCATGGTCTTTACAATTAGTTCTCTATCAGCAATTGACATTTTGAGCACCTCCACACCTTTTCTGTCCATGCCACTCGCTGCATCCTTCTCCAAAGCCTCATCTCTACACTTTCCAAATATGTAGTTATGTTTTTGTTCATTGCCTCTGCTTCGCAGCCGAATAGTACAATTAAAATAAATAAAATAAAATTAACATAATTATAAGCTTACCTTAGACAAAAGTCTTCTATAAACTTTTATATGTATAAAAGCTTTCTCAATCTAATGGTCTATAAAAAGGTCTTATGATGGGCATCTGCGTTCAAATAATAAAAACACTCTAGACGTGAAGCTTATAGTTTCGAGCTATAAATTGGTGTTTGATGACATATTATTAAAAGCTGCACCAGCTTGCTAAAGTCCAAAGTAGGGATTCAGCTCACACCGGCATATTGTATGTCTGGATATATGGGATTCAAAACCGTTAAGGCCAATTTATTTGTGTAAGCTTATTAAACCCGTGTTACATTTTTTATTTGTTTACACAATAGACCTCGACTCTAAACTTTTATTTGCTGAAAATATAAATGAAAAGAGAAAGAAAACCTCATGGCATCAACAGGCCTAATGGGCCACCTGCGTACTACGCCCATTCTTAACTTTCTTCACTCCCCCCCCCCTCCCCCCCCCCCCCCGGCATTCGGTGTTTGCTTTTCTTCTTTTTAAATCTTTTTTTTTTTAAAAACACACGGCTTTTTTTTACCACTCTAACACTATCGCTAAGGAATGAAACCTAACCCTTCCCGTACCGACCTACTTCTATCTATGCTGCCTTCAGTTCCGCTATATACGCGCCCGGGATTGTAAGGGTTAATACTTCGTGTCAATTTAACAGATGATACCTATATAGCGCGAGACGAATAGACCAATGAGCACATTTGGTCTCTCCAAACCACGACGCAAATCTCAAATGCAGTGGCATAGGGTTTATGAGATCAGAGTTAAGCACACCACTCTCATCTTTTATCGAGTTCACTCTCAGACTCCCATCCTTACCAGTTCATCTTGTGTTCATCTCGTGTTCATCTTGTGTTCACATCTAATAGTTAAATTATGTCTATCGATCAATCAAGTTCCTTTTTCAGTCGTCAGTTAGACATTAGGGCATTGACTATTCTTATCCATTCCCTTGGTCTTGAGACAGTCTCTTCAGCTCTTGCCACTGCATTCCCGCATCTTTCAGTTCTTTATCCGGTGTACTTCTCCAGGTGGTATTTGGCCGGCCTCTCTTCCTGGATCCCAGTGTATTCCATTCTAGTGCTTAGCGAGCTATTTTCCCGGTTCCCTTCTTAGAGTGTGACCAATCCATTTCCACTTCCTTTATGAATTATGTACCCATTCCATATTCCAAGACAATTAAAAAGGGGTCTTATAAAAAAAAAGAACCAACGCAGCACAATAATTATATACTCAGTCTTACTCATCTCTATCAGACCCACACATTCCCGTTAGTTTGGTACACCCATCTGTCACAAGGTGTGTAGGGAAATATAGTGGAGGAAAGTAGTAGATGTATAGGCCTAAGTAAGTAATAGAATCATTTAGCTCTATATTGCGCGACTTCTTTTCCTTCATATTATTGTGGAGACCCCGTTAGGACCGAGGAAAGAGTCAACAAATTAACTACATATACAATTTTAAAACATCACAAACAAGAATTACAAACAGATGACAGAATTTCACTTTAGGTATTTAGTCCAGCCCTTCTGTGAAGATTTGAAAACCGGCAATGAAGGGGCAGTGATGGAGGCCTGGTCCAGGGTGTTCCACAGTTATATGGCTGACGGAAAAAAAAAGAATATTTGTAGACGTCGGTGCGTGCGTGTGGGACATGCAGTTTAAGGTGATGACCTCGGGTAGAGCGGGACACCTGTTGGATGCGACCTTGCTGTGTGGACATTTCCACGTGGCGGTTCATGATCTTGTACATAGTGGTGACCTTGTTTACCGCTCTGTGGTGCTGGAGGGGGTCGAGTTGGAGTTTGGCCACCAAAAGCAGAGGCGCTTGTTTTAAGGCCGTAATCCTGTAGGATACGACGTGCCGCTCGACGTTGGGTCATCTCCAACTTGATCTATTTTCTCGAAGATCAGCAGGGCTGGCCAAAATAATATTAAAATTAAGCAGACCAAAAACGCACTGTATGAAATATGACCATTCGTTTTAATGCCCATATCACTCGTCCTATTATTTACATTTAATTTTAGTAAAATTCTTGTTGCTGTGCTATTCAAGTGTTCACAATAGTCCAAAATATCTAGATCTACTATTATCCTAAAGTAGGCCCACGGTAGTTTTTATATGCATTTACCTACATTCAAATATCAACTAAATAAATTTTCATGTCAAGCAAGCGAACTATTCTAATATGTGTACTTAGTATCAGAATGCTAAGTAAATCATTTAGACTCTATCCAAAATATAAAAAATAAACTTTTAAATAATTCGTTTAATATTAGCACTAAAATCTTTCTTTTAGTCTAGGTGATACATGTCGTTTTTTAAAAAACCACATTGATTCGAAAAGGAAAAAAGATAATATGGTATACCCCGCGTCGCACACACGGAAAACCATTGGTTTAGATAATTAAACTGTCTTTAGTGCATTGTGAGACTCGTGATGAAGTGAATGATCGACAAGTCAGTAAATCTAATACAGGATCTAGAGTAAATTACATCTATTTACTTGAGGTTGACGTGAGTACTGTGTCTGTCTATGTCTATTGTTTAGAAGTGAGTAAAAATTACTTTACTTCTTACCAGAACTAGGGCCTACCCCAGTTAGGACTGAGGTGCGTGGGCCACGAACGCAAGGTGGTGAAGGGGGTTTCGGTTTAGGTTTGTGACAACCTTGGCAATTTCTAACCCAAGATGACTATTACAGTCTAAGGCTTTAACTAACTACAAATTACAACTAAAACTAACTAACTAAACAGCACGACACAACATGCAAAAAGGATAGATCAACAAATGCTAAAAGCACACTCTAACTTCTATTTTACATTATAACATTATAACTCTAAGACTAATACCTTAGTGCTAAAACCTCTCAACCTGAAACCTCTAAATTATATTTTAAAAAAAAACTAAAATCCTATGCAAAAGCTAAATACTACAACTATCAAACTTTTTAAACTACTAGCTAAATTCCCCGGCGTTGCCCAGGGAAAAATTACATATGCCTATACAAGCTAAAGATAAATGAATTATAAACCACAGTGTACATATTGCTATAATAATTAAAAATAAATAAATTATTATTTACTGAATACATCTACGAAAAGAATTTAAAATAAATATTGTAATCAAGTTTAAAAAAAAGGGCATTACTTTTTATTTAACAAAAGTTTGGACGATCCGTGGCTGCGAATCGAAAATCCTACTCCCGCATGCGTCTAACCTATATAATTATCCGATTTTACTTACTGAAAAAATTTTAGGAAAGTTTTAAGTCCCGAAACTCCTCACAATGTTTTAAAAAAAAGTTATATTAATGGAAATTTTAAAACAATGGAAAAAGCAGACAAAGTTATCAGTGAGGAATCAAATCCAGTTCAAACGCATGGCAGTTCGGAACGCTAACCACTCAGCTAGGGATGACACATGATGGAGAAAGCGAGAACGCAAAAGTAAAATGATATGAGGCAATAATGTCACGTGTCTTCCAATTAACCAATGGGAAAAGGAGGAATCCACACACACATCCTACTTTATATGTAACACAATGTTATATATATAACACAATAGGCCTACAATATAAACAAAGTAACTAAATAAATTTGAACCATATCTCAAACAATGATCATCACAAACTTACCACTTAGATCCCTAAATGAAAAAAACATAGCTCAAAAACGTATCTAAAAAAGCTATGGCAAATAAAAACAACAACAATATAAAAGAAACTCAACCCTAACCCAATGCAAAAAAAAAAAAAAAATCATTAAACAACCAGACTAGACCTGTCTGATGAGAGAGAAAAAAAAACTAACAATAAAGCAATAACAAAATAGATAAACAAGTGCGACTGATATTCTAAATAAATATAAAAGTGCGAATAATATTTGAAATCATTATTTCTTATAGTATTAGCATATATACATATAAACAGTAAACATAGAAAATGTCAGCATGCCAAACTCATAAGGCGCCTAAGTGTATTTAAAACAATATTATACATTATTAACATTAAGTGGTGAACTATTAATAACATGCAAGTGAAGGCCTACACGGGACAAAAACGAGGTTTTCACGTGTTTTCGTTGTTTTCATATTGTTTTCCCCCGTCGATACGACGTGGTGTGCCCGCTGTGTAAAACGAGAAAGAACTGAAAAGAAAAAGTATATTACCTTAATGGCCTCGCACTCCTACACTAAGCAATCGACAGCGACCACTGACAATGGCACAGTCAAACTTTAGTCAGCACATAGCTTAGACTTGGAATAGCACACAGTGAAAAGATTCAACCAATTGAAAGACTTCACTATCATTTATTTAAACCCCAAACTGGTGCGTGGAAACGGGTAAAAAAAAAACACATAGATTTAATTATGACTAAAACCCAGCTTTGCTGTCAGCTTTTAAAAAAGGCATAACGTTCAAATTCATAGACTCGTGTCTCCATACCACATCTTATCTTCTTATTTTATACATTACAGACGCTCCTTCTATAGAGAAGATTATTGCGTCCTACGCTCATCCGTAGTCCGAGTCTAGTCTTGCAGTTTTATCAAGGTTTTAAATGATGTTAAGTTACTGGTTTTCCTGGTTTGCTCAGGCAACCCATTCCAAGACCGAATGCCACTCGGGAAGAAAGAGTATTTATATGCACCAAGCCTTACTGGCATCATCTTACTACAAACTAATTAGATCTGGATCTTTAAATATTTGAGGGACATTGGCATTTTGTCAATTTACACATCCGAAAAATTGGCATCGAAATGTGACGAGTTTCGGGAGAATCTGAAAGGAAGCTGCTTAAAAAAGTCATCTGCTATTGTCAACTGCAAGGCATTCGCTCTACTTTCAGCTTTCAGTTTAATTTACACTAGTGAACATATTTTATCGCACAAGAAAGCAGTTTTAAGTATACAAAGAGGTCACTTACATTTGACCACTCAGAAGTGACTAAATATATACCTGAAATTGAACAATTAGCGTAGTGCATTCAAGGAAAGAGGCGTTCATTAAGTGATACATGCTAATTACATTCGAAAGCGTGTTTATGCTCATCTCTATAAATAAAGCATAAATATAATTAATTCTAAAACAAATTTGTTATTATAATAAATATAAGAAGGCTTTTATGCTAGTATTATATTATGCAATTGTTGTAATTATTATTGTTTACAAAATAAACTCCTTAAAACGACTTTATTAATGCAGAAACTGTTTATTTACAACGTAATTAATTTATACATCTAATTACACATTGAAAAATGAGCATAATGCTGAATTTGTATAAAGAAATAATAATTTATAAGTAAATCTAGTTATATTAAATAATAAACTAATTTGAAATCACTAGTATCATATTTGGAGAATTTAATTAAAGGGAGACAATTAACCAGCTTATTTTGCGTTAATATTTCTAATATGTTTCTTTTGTGTCTCATTTTAAAAAAGAAGGCTTACAATTTAGATCTTTAGCTTTAAAATTATAAGATATTTGAAATTTATATAAATATTATATGACTAAAGAATTTATATGTACTTTTTAAACATTACATTAACTACCCAGTGAGTATGATTACTAAGCATCTATTCCTCTTTATATTAGTCGGAAGTCAGTGGGTTGCATTATAGCAAGTATAAAATATAAAAGCGGAAATCTCAGGCTGAGATCAAACTATAATGAATGTATAACTATTAACTAGTACTAGAACTATATCTTGACAAGTAAATTAAAATGTTGATACAGTAACCATTAATGTGTAAATTGAATACCGGTAGTGAAATTGTGTAGCCTATTAGCTATGAATGGATTAAAAAAGATAATAAGAAACATGTTGATTTGTTAATAATAATGCCTTTATAGCGCATATCCCTCTGGAGACAGTTCTATGTGCCGTCAACAGTCACATACAGAGTACAGACAAGTAAAAGACGATAATGTATACATGAAAAATAATAAACTGCTACTTGAATAGGTGCGTCTTTAGCCAGCTTCTGAAGTTGTCGAGGCTAGGGCTCTGTCGAAGCTCTAGTGGAAGGGCATTCCAGGCAGACGGGCCCACGTATGAGAATGCTCGTTCGCCAGCGGACACTAGCTTCACACGAGGGATCTGAAGAGTTAGTGCATCAGAAGCCGAGCGGAGTGTACGGGATTGTGTGTAGAGCTCGAGACAGGAGCGGGGTTAGTCAGGGGCAGAGTCATTCGGGCAGTTGTAACAGAGAAATGCCAGCTTGTAGGAGATCCGGTGGTTAATGTGGAGCTAGTGCAGAGATTGGAGCAGATGAGTAGTATGAGTCGACTTCTTCTTCTTAAGGTCCAGTCGGGCAGCACAGTTCTGGACACGTTGAGGGTCTTTAAGGGAGGGGGCCGAGAGGCCAGCCAAGAGCGAATTGCAATAAATATAATTGCTTAACACGAGCTTCCTTGGTAAGATAGCGACGGATGGCGGCAATGCGACGCAGGTGGAAGAAGCACATTTTGGTGAGGCAGGAGATGTAAGGCTGCATGGATAGCGTGGAGTCCAGATAGACGCCAAGGCTCTAATCAGTCGGGGAGAAAGGTACTGATGCATCAGCTAGCTGAAGATCGAACGCAGTGAGGGACACGACCCTCTGTCTCGTACCGGCGATAAGAGCTTCAGTCTTCTCACTGTTCAACTTCAACTTGTTTTCCGTCATCCCGTTCTTGATGTCAAGGAAACTGATAGAGATGGATTATTTTAGGATTATCTCTATAAATTTCCTTTTCTTTTGGTTTTTGTCTTGCTACGGCATTAAATAAATTGTATAAAAACTTTTATAAAAATAATAAAGTTGAGCAGTTTACTTTCACTTTCATGCTTTTGGTACGCTTAATGATTTGGAAATCCTAGTTTGGCACACTATAAGTCTATAAGCAAACGGTTGCCAACCCCTGATCTAATTAATTAATTGTTCATTTATATAGCGCCTCACTCCATGCAAATGCAAGAATGCTCAGCGCGCGTATAAAAACGAAACGACAATAACACTCTAAAAAAGTTTTATTTAAACAAGGTTTCAACCGATGGAGGTGTACTTAGTTGAAAAGAAAAGTCTTCAAATTCTTCTTGAATGCCTTTTTTGACACCGAGTTTTTCAGTGTCTCAGGTAAGCCGTTCCACATTAAAGGCGCCACAGATTCAAACGAGCGCAAAACAAGAGTCCCTTTCCTTTCCTGTGACGTCCAAACATGGAATTTCCAGGAGATGCTTCTAAATAAATAAATAAATATGAGACTTATATAGCGCATATCCCGTTCCCGTTGGGATCAGTTCTATGCGCTGCTGTAAACATAGCCAAGGGGCGGTGAGAAAGTCTAGGGGGAGCGCTGACGTTCCCGTGGGCGGTAGGGGGCGGTGAAGGGCCAGTGGGCAGTGTTAAAGTACTTTAATTTGTTTGAACACCACTGCTATTTAAATTACCAAAACACCAAATTTTAGATGTGCATTAATTATAATACGGGTAATCTTGAGCCTTGACAAAGAATTCATTGACTGTTTCACTATTGAACTTTATGTCTACTGTGTGCCTTTACTTAACCTTGATTTATTGCTGTATTCAGACCGTTTCTGAGAAAGGGAGATGGGTGGCGGTGATAAGAATATGGATGAAATGTGCTAAACATCTGCTATCACTCAACTGATCTAATAAGAAGTAGGAACCGCAAAGATTTTGAGAAGAAGTAGTGGGCCCCGGTCAGTTTAAAGTAAATATCTGAATCTATTAGGTAGCAAAGTTCGGCGCGTTCGTTAATTACCGCAGTTTCAGATCTATTTGGTTTTAATTTGAATAAAATGTGTTTAAATAAGGTTTTAAAAACAAGCTTTGATATTGACTTGCATTAAAGTTGAATAAATATAAGTTGAGCGATATCACTCTTTATGCAGAGACGGATTGAAGAAATGGCAGTTGTTGAATAGAGTAAATTGTGTTTTTACGTAATTATTTCAATTTTCTTCACAACTTGATGCTCACTCTACAAGACAATCAAGCATTATGTTTATTTCAGGGCCAATCCATGTAGTTTATATTTACATGTAAATTTCCACGTCGTTTCCACCAAAAAAAATATCACGGGAATTAAATTTGTGAATAAAAAAAAAAAAAAGCGATGTCACCTAAAATCTAGTCGGGTTTCCATGTTTTTCCCCCGTTTATAAGACGTGCTGTACCCGCTGGGAATAACACAACCGAGGACTAGCTAACATAACTGAAGACTACAGGGGCAAAGACTTATTACATCATAGGTTAATAATGATACTACAGGGGCAAATACTTATTACATCATAGGTAAATAATGATACTACAGGGGCAAAGACTTATTACATCATAGATAAATAATGATACTACAGGGGCAAAGACTTATTACATCATAGGTAAATAATGATACTACAGAGGCAAAGACTTATTACATCATATGTAAATAATGATACTACAGGGGCAAAGACTTATTACATCATAGGTAAATAATGAAACTACAGGGGCAAAGACTTATTACATCATAGTTAAATAATGATACTACAGAGGCAAAGACTTATTACATCATAGGTAAATAATGATACTACAGGGGCAAAGACTTATTACATCATAGGTAAATAATGATACTACAGAGGCAAAGACTTATTAAATCATAGGTAAATAATGATACTACAGGGGCAAAGACTTATTACATCATAGGTAAATAATGATACTACAGGGGCAAAGACTTATTACATCATAGGTAAATAATGATACTACAGGGGCAAAGACTTATTACATCATAGGTAAATAATGATACTACAGAGGCAAAGACTTATTACATCATAGGTAAATAATGATACTACAGGGGCAAAGACTTATTACATCATAGGTAAATAATGATACTACAGGGGCAAAGACTTATTACATCATAGGTAAATAATGATACTACAGAGGCAAAGACTTATTACACCATAGGTAAAAAATGATACTACAGGGGCAAAGACTTATTACATCATAGGTAAATAATGATACTACAGGGGCAAAGACTTATTACATCATAGGTAAATAATGATACTACAGGGGCAAAGACTTTTTACATCATAGGTAAATAATGATACTACAGGGGCAAATACTTATTACATCATAGGTAAATAATGATACTACAGGAACAAAGACTTATTACATCATAGGTAAATAATGATACTACAGGGGAAAAGACTTATTACATCATAGGTAAATAATGATACTACAGGGGCAAAGACTTTTTACATCATAGGTAAATAATGATACTACAGGGGCAAATACTTATTACATCATAGGTAAATAATGATACGACAGGAACAAAGACTTATTACATCATAGGTAAATAATGATACTACAGGGGCAAAGACTTATTACATCATAGGTAAATAATGATACTACAGGAACAAAGACTTATTACATCATAGGTAAATAATGATACTTCAGGGGCAAAGACTTATTACATCATAGGTAAATAATGATACTACAGGGGCAAAGACTTATTACATCATAGGTAAATAATGATACTACAGGGGCAAATACTTATTACATCATAGGTAAATAATGATACTACAGGGGCAAAGACTTATTACATCATAGGTAAATAATGATACTACAGGGGCAAAGACTTATTACATCATAGGTAAATAATGATACTACAGGGGCAAATACTTATTACATCATAGGTAAATAATGATACTACAGATGCAAAGACTTATTACATCATAGGTAAATAATGATACTACAGAGGCAAAGACTTATTACATCATAGGTAAATAATGATGCTACAGGAACAAAGACTTATTACATCATAGGTAAATAATGATACTACAGGGGCAAAGACTTATTACATCATAGGTAAATAATGATACTACAGGGGCAAAGACTTTTTACATCATAGGTTAATAATGATACTACAGGGGCAAATACTTATTACATCATAGGTAAATAATGATACTACAGAGGCAAAGACTTATTACATCATAGGTAAATAATGATACTACAGGGGCAAAGACGTATTACATCATAGGTAAATAATAAAGACTTTTTGCAGTTTGCAAGACATTGAATGGCTACACCAAATAAAATATCTCCTGAATATGCCTTTTTAAAAATGCAATCGTATCACATCTGGGAATTCATGAAGATTATTTACCCTCCAACAAATGAATCTATGCGATCAGCTCAACACATATTTTATATTTTTGCTATATTTCGAATTTCAAATGAGGTCTCTTATCTTATCTTATACATTACAGATGCACCTTCTATAGAGAGGATTATTGCGCCCTACGCTCATCCGTGGTCCGAGTCTAGTCTTGCATTTTATTAATGTTTTAAATGCTGCTAAGCTACTGGTTTTCCTGGTTTTTTCGGGCAACCCATTCCATGCCCAAATGCCACTCGAGAAGAAAGAGTACTTATATGCATTTGTTCTCTCAAAGTGGATAAGGAAAGTGTTTTTGTCTTTATGTTTATCTGAGCTTTGCAACAGGTTGTTATTGTGTTATATTTCTAAATTAGAGTTTAATGCCTCATGTATTATTACTACTTTTCTCTTCACTCAGAGTATTCATATTCTTGCATTGACCACAGTTGAACACTTTATTAAAATTTTCTTTCCAAGTCCAGAATTCGTGTAAACTATAATAATAATTCCTTAGAAAAAACACAACATGGACATTTAAATAACATATCTATAAAGCGAACAGAATCCTTTGTAAAAGCTCATTTTTATTCAGAATCGCAATCAAAAACTGTGATATATTTTAACATGGCTTCAATATTTAACACTCAAAAGATGAAAGTGAAAAAAAATTGTATTAAAAAAATACTTTGTTTTAAATTGGTAACTTTAAGCATGCTACTGCCCCATAAGTGGGACATTCTACACGGGGGCATTCGTTGCTACTGTCTTACTTATGAGATGCTCGTTTGACACCAGATAAAACAATGTCAATTTTTTGTTTAAATTATTTCTATTGTTATGATTGATAGATAAATGATGAAATTACACATTTCATGTAGTTTTATGTAACAATTTAATCATATTTCATAATGTGTAGGCCCACTTACTTTTGAGCATGTTAAATTTTTCATACATTTTTACAAGTTGAATGGTCAAGGTCATTGTATATCTTATTAAAAGTAAAATTTTGTTCGCAAAGTAAAGTTATACTTAAAGTTAAAGTCTAATTATCCTATAATGCTAAAAACATTTTTTTTGTTTTTATTAGGCAAATAAGTATTTAATAGCAATTTTTTTACAAAGTGTCCCATATTTGGGAAGCTAGCTGAAAATGGATTTATTCTATTACAAAGCTGCCACGTTTCAATTTTACTAATAAATAACAATTTTTAGATAACGAAATTTCAAGTGAAACTAAAATAGTTGGATGTTTGGCGGTGAGTAGAAACAAGGTCGGTAAATATTTAATGTAAAGGCTTCTTTTAAATCTTACAACACTGGTTCTTAAGTTTAATTAACTCGCAGCGCCTATGTCTTTTATTTTTATGTATATTTATCCCAAGGCATCCATGCTCCCTACCATAGCCAACGTCTTACATGTCTTATATAACCACAATGAATCGAAAAACAACAAGCAAACAATTACGTAACCCCTACGATACGGAGGGGGGGGGGAGTTGGCGAGCGGCCGCGCGTTCGGCTGGCCTACCAAAAGTCGTGGGTTCGAATCCTGGTGCAGGCTAGGATTTTTTCCGGGTCTGGAGGGTGTCCCTGAGTCTACCCAGCTATGAAGAGTACCTGATTTTAGTTGAGCTAAACTGAAGGCGGCTGGCCACAGAAACTGGTGGACGCTGCTTCACCGGCCCTTGAGACCAGTTTTTGTCCGACAGGATACTTAAGTTTTAAATACTTTTTTTTTTTTGCGATACTAATCGGCTCCGCGTCGCACACATTGGTAACCCCTGACTTAGAATTTAGATTCTAGACTAAGTTTAGATCATTCAACTCACTGGTGTGTATTGTGTACGTGTAAGGTTTGTTGTACAACGAATGCTAGAGACTATGGGGGTGACAAGGCAATGAACCTAATTCTGATTGACAGTCAATTACATCTGTCTATACTTTTGGTTGAGAGAGTACTCCATGTGTGTGTGTGTGTGTCTATTGTTAAAGTTGTGAGTATGCATTATCCTTTTTAAAGACCAAGTGAACAGGTTTCCGTGTCAATCGCGCAAACTATTTTAATGTGTGTATTTAGTATCCAAATGCTAAAAAAATCATTTTTACAAAATATTAAACTCAAATTTCAAGTAATTAGCTCAATATTATCATTTAAATGTGTGTTTTTTGGGAGATGAAGTAAACAAATCTCGTAGCCATTCGAGATTTGCAATTTCTTGTCAACACACTGTCGTGACGTCACACAAAGGTGAAAAACTTAGTAGTGTACAGTTCTCTGACTCGGAACTAGTTTGTTGTTTTTTGTTCGAAAATGGTTCGATACTGTGGATTTTCACCAGGAATAAGTTTCTGTCAATGCCTGAAGAGAAAATTCGGTACAATCTGTTAGACCTATTATAGATTACTCCTTGGTGCAGTATCCAGTATATTTCTATATAATGCATTTACCGGTAGCGGTTTAGATAAATCATCTACTAAATCTAAGCACTAAACCAACCAAAACAAGAGGAGCTGTACAGAAAATAGAGCATTTAAGTTTAAATTAAAGGTAAGTTTTTAAAATAAAAAAATATAGGCCTACTATCTATTAGTTTAAGATTAGTATTTGATTAGGCCTAGGACTTTTATTAAGTTAAATAAGTTTTATAGCTTATTACTAACTAGGCTAACTAGTTATTATTACTTGTAACTTGTACTTACTTGTAGCCTACTACTTATAATTAGGCCTAAGCCTACTACTTTAAAATATTAAACTTTAAACATAGGCTATTTTATTTATTTGTAGGCCTACTGGTAGTATTTTTTAAAAATTATGATTAGTACTAGACTACACTCCTACACACTACACAGTGACAGTAAGCCTAGTATTGAGAATTTATTATTAAACGTTAGGCCTAGTTTTAAAAAAAAATCAAGTTAGGCCATGTTATTATAATTATTATAGTATAAAAATTGGAGAAATTTTAACTAATAGCCCAATTATATTATATTAGATTTATTAAACTAAAATTTAATTTCAGGTTTTATCAGAAATGGATTTTTCTGGCCCCTCAGGCTCAAACTCAAGTCTGCCACTGCATGTATTAACGCTGCTGTACCAAGCAAAGCCTCGGTTACTAAAATGGTATGCTAAAATCAACAATAAATGATGTTAATGGAAAATACATTTAATTTTTTATTATAATATAGGCCTATATATTTTATTATTAAATGCATTCTTGCTTTCCAGTAGGTAGGCCCTACACCACATTATATCAATAGCCAATAGTGAAAAAGCTTGGATGTGAATGGTACTTGTGTGCCTGTTGGGTGGTAGTAGTGTTTTAAAATGTTAAATGATTAATAATTCAAGCTTTTTTTTTATATACAACACTAAAATTTAATTTCAGGTTTTATCAGAAATTGATTTTTCCCGAACCTTGGATTCAAGGCGGCCAATTGCACATATTATTAATACTGCTGTACAAAGCAATGCTTCTGAAATTAAAGTGGTATGTAGTAACATCAACTACAAATAACGATGATAATACAAAATCAATTTAATTATAATATATATATATGTAGGCCTAATCATGACTAAGTGAACATTTTTTTAAATGTTAAATGTATAATACTTAAATAAACTTTGGAGTCGGTTGTAGAAGTATGGACTATTGGATTAAAAAAATTTATCATCTAGAAATTGTGTGTATGAGGGCACATAGAGATATGGTTTCATTTTTTGTTGTCTATGAAGAGTTCCGAACCCCTACATAGAAGGCATATAATGGCTTATATTGAGAAATATATTAATCATTGCAATGATAGTGAGAAGTTAGGACATCATTTTTCTTTTGGCCTATAATACTATAATAATATAACCATATTGTTTTTTAAATTTCAGGTTTTAACAGAAATAGGTTCACGTCTCTCTTTTAAGGACATTACTGCCATACAAAACAATGCGCCTGAAATTATGGTAATTTACATCAACCGCAAATCATTTCAGTTAAATTATTGATACGTTAAGGTGTTTTAATTATAAAGCTGATGCACTTTAAAATAAAAAGGTTTAATATATTGTACTGGTATTGAAAAGAAGGGAATATATTTAAACATATTTAAATATATATTGAATAATAATTAATAATGTAACAAATTTTGAAGTTTGTAGAAGGTGTAGAAATGATTTTTTTAAATATATTGTTTAGAATTCTCAAGTTGATGAGGAGTGTGTGAACCCTGCCAATGATGGTGAGAAGAATGATACATTGATACCTGGGCCTTTGGTGTTAAAGGTAGGCATATATTTTTTCTTGCTAAGACAAAATAGTATTGAATTTCCCTACATACCGGTAATTCATTTTATGTTTGCCCTTTTTGTATGAGTAAAATGTAAATTTAAATTACTAATTTTAAAACTGGCTATATTGTTAATTATCTGTTTGATCTAAATCATTTGGAAATTTATGAACTCATGATTATACTTCTTAATTTGTCATAGGAAACAAGTAAGAAACGATGCAAGAAAAGTGGAATTACTTCAGTTAACATACCACCTCACAAAGCCAATGGGAACAGCTTGAAATCCACAAAGACAGAAATTGTACCTCAAGAATGTTCGACACCCACAAAAGCATAAAATTGCTACTGATTTTAATCATAGCTTTTTAAGTTTAGAAAATTCCTTCACACAACTCTTGTGACTTGAATTATTCTGATTAAAGTATTTTTAACTTACAGATAACTTATTAATGTCATTTATCATAGCTTTTTAAAAAATAGATTTTGATAATGATTTCCTATATTCTATTTCATAGTTTAATGTAATAATTTGTTTCTAAAATGTTTCTTAAGCTTGATGGCAAATATGTCACATTTTAAAAACCTTTGTATTTTTACACAAGGGATTGGCTTTAACTTTATGATGATGGTAATGATATAGTTGTTTTTGACTATTGCATTGAGTAATACTAAAAAATACATTAAACTTACAATTACATTACAATTTTGTATTTAAAGTTATGCATAAAGCACAACAATTATTTTTAAATGTTTATTAACATCATTTATCTAATGAAAATGGGTAGTGTATTTACATGCAAAGATAGTAATTTTAAAAATATAAGAAATGAAACTTGGCTTGAAAATAAATTGCATTTATTTAAATTCTTAAACGTCGAGGATATTTAAATACCCAGTGTACACTTCGCTTGGAAATTTTTTCTTATTTTTTTAACCACACAGGCGGGTAGTACCAGTCTTGTTCTTCTGTCTAGTCCTTGCCATATCCATCTGGCAAACAGTTTGTATGCCACATATCTGTATTTTCTGAAAAATGTAACAATACTTATTACTTATTGTTAAATATGTATTCTTTTTTTTACAAATAATTAACAATACTTTGAATTAGTACCTGTCATTGTGCTTGTTTGTTTTTTTATCTTAAAATTTGTAATTAAAATATTACAATAAACAATAGCATTTGTTTTTTTCAAATATTGAATGAGGTTAAGACTATGCACCTTATTTTAATTTTTTTAAATATCCAGGCTGCAAAGTTTTAGAAAATTTAAAGCAATAGGCCTTATATTCAGGCTTAAATACCTGTGTATGTCCCTCGGATCTGGTCAATACTTAGTCAATAGGTTGAAGGAATGCTATCTCTAGAACTGTAATGTTCAAGAATGCAGCATTAAAGTCAGGGTGGCCTGTAATGCAGCTTACTTTGGTCACTTCTGGATGATTAGCTCTTCATCATGGCAGCATTTTCGTTCTGCCTTGGCCGCTGGTATTCGACAATTTAAACATGCACACCTGTTCACAAAAAAAAATGCCTTTAAGTACCGATACTGGTATATTAAATTTAAATTGATGATGAGATATTATTACGGTATATTATATAAATATAATTAATAAAATTAATCTTTACTAATGTACCGGGTATGTATAAAAGTTAATTATGCTCATATTATGAGCACAATTTATTATGAGTCATAATAAATAGTAATAACATTGGGAGACAACCTTATTAATATTAATGCTTTAAAAAAGTAAGTAAAAGGGGGGGGGGCGTAGGATTTTTATTATACTTAGTCTTATAGCGCCAAAAACCTAAGCCATAGCCTACATCTTTGATTCTTTGCTTATACTACCTACCATAGCCCATCTCAGACAGAAAAACTAATTTATTATTAAAGACATATTAATATTAGGAAGTAACTTTTATAAGGTAGGCCTATGGCAGTAAAATTTATTCCATTATTGGCATTTACCCGTAGGCCTAAGGCCAGGGCAAGGGTGTTTCATATAATTATATAGAGTCTATATAAAATATAGGATTAGCCTATATAGAAGGAACATCTGTAATGAATAAGATATGATACTGATAGTAGGCCTACTGTAGTAAATTATAACTTTTTCTATTATTATTATATCTAGAGTCTAGGCCCTAAGTCTAAGACTCTAAGTCGACTAAGTAAATTGTAAAGGCTGGGTGATGTAGTGATGTGGCTAGGATCTTAAGTAAATTATATATTTATACGACACAAAATAATTACCATAGGTTATTTTCCAGCTCTTACTCCTCCAATACATCTTCTGTATCGTTTAAAATTGTTACACAGCTGTCTTCGGATTCGCTATGTTCACTTGAACTTGAATTATGTTGGGGATCATAAGAGTAGGGATTTAACGTAGCCATACTTTGTTTACTCCTTTACTTAACGTCACTTCCGGTTTAGGCTGAATGAAATGCGTAAATGAGCTATTCCAAATCTCGTCGCTTCGGACCCCTTTAAATTACATTTTTAAAATACAAAGACCTTTTTTTGAAATCTCAAACTTTCAGCAATATATTTTTATACTATTTACTGTCTAAATCAACTGTTAACTCAATTTTTATAAAAAGCTCTTCAGTTGGTCTTTAACCCATTAATTAAAGGGATGTCCATGACTGACTCCCTTGGGCAATGTGGATTTGTAGATTTGAGTAAAAAAAAATGGGATTGAAGTTTGAGTTTGAGGGTGGTGGCTAAGAAAAAATATTTATTACGTTATACAAAAACAAATTAACAATTCGATTTCCTTTTACTTAATGTTTATATTACGACAAATAGATTTAAAAGTAGTTTTTAAATCAATGTCGTTATTTCCTTGGAGTAGTTAGAGCAGCACGTTACATACCAGGCTGAATGCTGGGAAGGAAACGCTTCACCTCATCGCCGAAGTCTTCACCTGTTGGCCCAACAACACTGTTGGCGTGTCCACAGTTAGGTCACATGAACAATGTACATTTTTAAACAAGGTATTTAACATGATTAATTTCCACTGCTGGTATGACGTGTTAGCCATATTGTGATTATGTAGGTTTTCCTATATATATGGCTTTTGGGGCCGTTTTTTTATTCGTACCACGTTGTGTTTATATTGTAATACATTGATGTAAAGTATAATTTATTATAGCATGTGTAGATGATCCTTTGAAGGCCTGGTGTTTTCAACTGTTTTCTACACAAGGATTGATTTTATTGTCATCCACGTGTTTTTATTGAGCATTTTAAGGGTTGTTTAATGGGGTTTAAATGCTTAATATCACATTCTAATGTATGAATAATAATAATGATGTTTATCCATCTTTATTTTATTTCTTTACCAGCCTTCTGGTTGTGATTGTGTTATGAATTTTGTTAGGATTGATTTGAGTAGGATTTTAGTGTGCTTTTAACAAAATAGGAATTTGCTGGGAGTTCGATTGGGCTGTAAATGTAGATTTTGCTAGGGTTCTAGCGATCTAGTTGTTTTTTTAGCGAGTGTAATCTTGAGATTTTTGCTGTGTGCAAAGTCATTAGCAATGTGCTGAATGATGCCTAAACTGTCTGTTAGACTGATGTAAATAAAGTTATAGTGTTTATAAAGTTCCTTTGACATTTTGTTATCTTTCTATCTTTGTGTGGTTAGTTGTAGTCGTAACGTAACGGTTGTTTTATTTGTAGACAGCTGAAGTCTTAGACGGCAGACCGTCACATTGGGTTCAGTTTGCCAAGGTTGCACAGACCTTGACCCTTATCCCCATCTCAGTCTTATTTCTATCTTCTTGCTTTTTTCCCCTTATCTCTTCTCCTTCTGTTTACTCCCACCCCCATCCCCCACCCCTTACATACTCATATAATACATTCTCTTGTTCAACTGTGATGTTGAGAGTTTTGAATTTTGCAGCAATGCTTGTATTCAAGAACCAGATCTAGGTTTTTTGGTTAAGATTTGGAATAAAGATGAGCTTTTACAGACAATTCTTTTAGAGTCTAAATATCTCGTTTTATAATTCTATGTTGTTTTCTTTCTCTGAGGAATCGCCATTACATTTTACATGAAGTCTGGTCTTAAAAAAGACAATTATGGTGTGAATTTGGTGTGAATTAATATTGTTTTCTTACCTATAGCAACAGTCCAGCCAGCTATGATTACTAAAATAAAAAGGATAATCTAAGTAGACCGACCTCACTTGAAATTTACACTACAGAAAAGATGTGGGTGGATCTGATCGCATAGATCGATTTGTCGGCGGGTATAGAATCTACATGAGATCCAAGATACGGTTGTGGTTATAGTTGGCATTTCGTAATAATGCAAGTACACAAAATATTTGTTTCAGCCATTCAAAGTCTTGCAACCCTTGAAATCTCCTGGATTCAAATGACTTTCTCGTCACCTATCCCATAAATCGTTAATTGTTCGTTGGGTGGACCATTATTTACTGCTATGTCATCACACGTTACGGTCTTGTGCTGCTGTTTGAAAGCCCATAAAGAGCAGCCCGTTCCCCTCTTTAATTTAGTACTCTCACCTTTTCTTCTGTGCCTGTTCTTTTGCCTATTTGCTCTGTGCCGTGAGATGTGGGCCGTGCAAGACATTTCGATGTTAACTGTCCAGTCCAGTTACTTCCTTGGTCGATGGTTTTATGTTCTCGTAATCGCCGATGATTGAATAAATTGATGTTCACAATCTTTAGGAAATATTTTATTTCTTAGACCACGTCCCTTCTATGGAGATTTACTGTGAGCGATCAGGTTTCACAATCATACATGAAAACCGACATCATCATATAGACATCTAGTGCAATAGTCAAATATTTAAACAGAGGGATATTTTCTCATATTGCCAACTTATCTTTAGCTTACTCAGATTGTTCGATTGTCTGAGCTGTATTTCTTGTGCAGGGGGAATGGTTGGGTTAGGTGAGCCCTTGCTAGTCACTTAGATATCACATGATTTCGATTATCAATATCAATACTTTCATTGGAAATAGATCTAAGAAACGATAGATGATTTATAATTAAGCCCAATGTGTTTTGCTCTTTTTGCTGTTGATATATATATTGTAATTTTCTTAGTTTCTGTTATTGTTGATATTGTTGTGGTTTGTGCTGAGTCGTAGTTGTTATAGTTCATGTTATTGACGTTACACATATTGCGGTTGTATTTCATGTTATGGCTGTTACTCTTATTGCGGTTGTAGTTCATGTTATCGCTCTTATTGCTGCTGTACTTCCCGCTGTTGTTAGGTGTTGCATATGCTGCAGTTGATGTTTCCATTGTATTTTAATTAAAAAATATTTTTTATTGATAAAAGTAAAACTAGCCCAATGTTTTTCTTGCTTTTCTTTTGTTCTAATAAACTTTAACCTTTAACCCAGCCTCAACAGAAATATAAACTTTAACCCAGCCTTAACAGAAATATAAACTTTAACCCAGCCTCAACAGAAATATAAACTTTAACCCAGCCTCAACAGAAATATAACAAGTTGCACCGATAAATTCACTGAAAAAATTCTACATACCAATTTCAATACATTTAATTTTATTACACAGATAGCCATCTAGGTCCTTGACCTTTAGTCTTTATCTTAAGGAAATGCAGTGTCAAGAAACCTGGACATGTCTACTCTGCATTTTGCTAGTTAAAATAACCTTGATATCCATTACGTCATGTTTAAAGTCAAATGTCGACAGGCCGGATATTATTATTGTGAGCTGAAAATAATTTTTTGGCCAGACGAGAATATAATTTCGTGTGAAAGAAAACATCTGATGTAATAAGCAATGACAGAACTATGTCTCCGTTAATGGCTGCCGTAGGCTACTAGTTTAATAGAAAGTACATGCAGGGGCAAATCCAGAACATTTTTCCACAGAGGGGGGGGGGGGGGGATTTCGCGTGACAAACATTTACCTAATTTTTTAGCGAATTTAGTACATATTGAAACAAAAAACTAAAGAAAAAATATTTGAAAAAAAAAAACACAGACCCCCTGTGGCCTCGCCCCTGAGTACATGTACCACAGATTTGTGTTCCAAAAGTCACTGTGCTCTCAGTAAATAGGCAATACGCTTATTGCATTAAAACCAAAACAAACAAAAAAGAGGTCTTCTCTACAATAACTACAACCAATCATCAAAAGAAATACAACCCCAAAGAGGATCTGCGTTGAATGTCAAGTACTTCAGAATCAACGCTTGCTGCAAACTTGTCCGTAAAAGTACCCATCGGACCAAATTGATCATAGGGCCGGTGGAGCAACTTTCATCAGTTTCTGTGGCCACGGCATACTAGGGGATCTGTGGGCAGCACAACGCCCATCCGCTTTTACTAATGTCAGGTACCCATCAGAGCTGGATCCAGTACACCCTCGAATCCAGAGCAAAAATCCTAGTCTCCACCAGGACTTCGGTACGCCAGTCGAACGTAAAATCAACTAAATTATATTTAAAATAAGGACATGAAATAACAGGATGGAGCAGCACATATTGACGAAACTACACTGTGCTTTTCAGGGCGTACATAAGGCTCCCATAGATCCTGATTACTAACATGACTTTGGTGCCATCACCCGATTCCTATTATAAGTAAATCAAAATATAAACAATAATAAAACCCAAAAAATGTATTTATTGCAATGAAACAGAACAGTACCGACAAATGTTATTGTAAATATTTAATAAAAACAAATAAAACCAACATTGAATTAGAGAAATGTATTTAAAAGTGTAAATAGATTAGGTAAAAAATACCTCAAGAAGTAAATGGACAAGAAGAGCGAAAAATGTAATTTGAATGACATTTACATTTATAAAAGTTTGGAAGGTAATGAAAGTGTATATGGATTGAATGTATATGGTTGAATGTACATTATTTGAAGGTATATTGTTTGAATGTATATTAATTGAATGTATACTGTTTGAATGAATATTGTTTGAATTTATATTGATTGAATGTATATTGATTAATTGTATATTGATTGAATTTATATTGATTGAATGTAGGCTATATTGATTGAATGTATTCTGTTTGAATGTATATTGATTGATTGTATATTGATTGAAGGTATATTGATTGAATGTATACAGTTTGAATGTATATTGATTGATTGTATATTGATTGATTGTATATTTATTTAATGTTTATTGATTCAATGTTTATTGATCGAATGTTTATTGATTGAAATAGTATATCGATTCAAGGTTTATTGAGTGAATGTATATTGATTGAAATAGTATATTGATTTAATGTTTATTGATTGAATTTATATAATAATCTATTGATGAGATGATTGTCTCGATAGATCGTTTATTGGAAATTTACTTTGATAATTCCTTTTTCTATACCCATTTTAAATATAGAGCAACAAAATGAATGTTGATTTAAATTGTTTGTAATGACACTTTGTATTGTTAGATCTATGTAATGTTTTTTTTAATTTTTTTTAAAGTTAAGTTAGATCTAAGATACAATAATATATGATTTATTATTAAGCCCAGCGTTGTTATTGTTGTGGTCTGTGTTGTTGTCGTGGTTGTTGTAGTTCATGTTATCTATGATTAATTTTAAATGTTGATGAAATGTTGTAGGTATTGATACAAATGTTGATTGCTGTTTGGAATGTTTATAATGGTGAATAATGTTTTCGAAACAATATTTGAACTCATAATTTGATTATTTTGAACAGTCTAAAAGAGATTGAAAGCTTTTTATGCAAACGTTGTTCCGTGATGACATTTAATGTTTCTATAAAGTGTTTCTGCAATTACTGAGTACTATTACATGAGTTTAATTGTATAAGCTAAGTATAATGTGTATGTTAAAAGGCGGTTGTGATTTGAATTCTTCGGAGTATATCAATGTTATAATATTGTAATGTATTGATGCATAAGAATATTATACCATTCAATGTATACATTCATGATTAAAATTAAAGGCATAAAAGTGTATAGAATGAATCATACGTGAATAAATGGTATTAAAATATCGAATAAGATAAAGCATACCAAGGACATTGTTTAGTTTATTTTTAATATGGGCTGTACAATGTTTACAGTTTTCTTTTCACTCATGTATGAGGGTTAGTGCCCTTGCTGTTTGTTCACACAACGAGGTAATGGTTGAGTCATGTATTTACCGAGTTGAAACTATCAGAATATATCTACGATGGGTGTCTCCCAAAGGATATACACGTGATGGACTTTCGCAATATCGTTATAAAAAAATGAATATGTCAGTTATTGTGTCTAATTTTATTTACCGTTTTCAGCATTCAACTTTCATTATGTGAATGGGGGCAAATGGATGTATCTTCACATATACAATCTTTTCTATCTATTCTATCTATTCTACCTATTTTATATAATCTATTATATTTTATATAATCTATTCTAACTGTTCTAGCTGTTCTATCTATTCTTTGTATTCTATCTGTTCTATCTGTTCTTATTTTATACATTATAGACGCTCCTTCTATAGAGAAGATTATTGCGTCCAACGCTCATCTATTCTATCTGTTCTAGCTGTTCTATCTATTCTATTTGCTCTATCTATTCTATTTGTTCTATCTATTCAATCTATTCAATCTATTCTATCTATTCTATCTATTCTATCTATTCTATCTATTCTATCTATTCTATCTATTCTATCTATTCTATCTATTCTATCTATTCTATCTATTCTATCTATTCTATCTATTCTATCTATTCTATCTATTCTATCTATTCTATTTTTACTTTTATATATTCTCTGTCGGCCCTTTTACCCGCCACCCAAATAGTAAGAAAAGTAAGAATGTACAACTAAAGTGATTTAATGTATCTACGAAACCCATTACAAGATCCAATGCCTAGAGGCAATCTCTTTATAGGTGTGAATTATTATAGGACTTTTATTCTAAACATGGAAAATAATGTTGTTAAATTTTCCCATTGTACCAATAAACAGGATTGTTCCCCTTACCACCTTGGTCCATGACTGAGCGTCAAATAGCGTTAACTCAAAATTCAAATGAAAGAAATGAAATCATTTTGAACATTCTATAAATAAACTACAGTTGGTTGGCTTTACTAGGGTCCTGGTGGCTTGTGTGGTGGTCATCAGAGGTCATCATTCGAATAAACTCTGGAGAAAGGGAACAAAGTTCAAATATTATAACCGAAATTTAACACCTACTCAGTCTGATACTATTCATAGACTAGAGCAATATGTTACTTTATATGCTATACTTTATATGCTTTATTGATTAGAGTAAAACATTACTCGAAATGGTTCTGTTTATAGACTACATAAATATATCCCTTGACATTTTGTTATGTGTAAAGTAGGCTACATTATTACTCAAATGATAATAATTATGGTCAACAGTAATAAAATATTTAATTTTATATTATTTGAAGACTACATTAAAGTATTCAATAGGTTCCATTTTTTTCAACCTTTACTGAATTAAAACTAATTTATTCTATTAACTTTGGGATTATAAAAAATTATTGAAAGTTACAACAAAACTAGTAATGAGTCCAACTTCTTCGTAATAACCCCAAGAAACACCAAAAAAGAAATCCTAATTTTATGCCTAAAAGAATAAGCTGGCATAGACAATTCCACTCAATCAAATTAGACACGACAGACAAGCTTAAAACCAATCGAAGTTTAAACCCACATAGTAACTATTTTTGGTATTTATAAGGTTAAACTGTATAGAAATTTACTCCCATAAGGGTTAACTAGATAGATATTTCAAACTCATAAAGATTAACTAGTATAGACATTTAAACGTATAATGATAATCAGCACATGCATTAACCATTTACCCATTATAACTGTTAAAGTATTGACATGTAAACATAAAGACAAGCCGATAGTTTTTTTTTTTATCTAATGCTCCAGTGAAACGTGTGGGCGCCCACCTTGATAGTTGATCCTTCCGTCACCATCCATGTCCGCCTCCCTGATCATGTCCTCCACCTCCTTGTCGCTCAGCTTCTCCCCGAGGTTGGTCATCACGTGGCGCAGCTCAGCAGCGTTGATGTAGCCGTCGCCGTTCTTGTCGAAGATCTTGAAGGCGTCAGTGATCTCCTCCAGCTCGTGCTTCTCAGACTTCTTGGACATCATGGACAGGAACTCGTTGAACTCGATGGTGCCGTTACCTGTAGAGATGGACGAAAATATTTACAGGTACATACTGGATAGGGCACAAAAACTTCCATGGACCTCAAAGTCTGGCAAAGTGTTTAAACCACCGATACGCTTGCATAAAGAGCACACCGGTGGGCTAACGCACGAGGGACCGCCCTTGTTGCGTGTCCCAGATTAATTGCACTGACGAGAGGCCCCGAGACTCGGATGGGGGGGGGGGAAGAAATCTACGCAATAGACCGTCTCACCTGGATATCTAGGTCTATAGTCTGAAATTTGTGCTATGGGGCGACAGCTCCGGAGTACGAGCAAACCACCACGTTTATGATCCAGATAAAATTAGCCGAAAGGGGGAAGCAGAGTTGTGCACGTCTACGATGGCCGTACCCTTTTTGTTACGCGGCACACTCTATTTAGCGCGCCGCGGAGTGGCTAGTCTCGGACAGGATCTTGGTGTGCACCATCTTGATCCATTCTTTTACATCGTTACGCGTAAGAGCCGAAGGGACCGTCAGGTTTTTAATGATACATTTAAAATCGGTTATGGTAGCCTACACTGTGGTATAGCTGACACGCGCTGGGATTAACTTCCGATGTTTTCCAGAGTGTTGAGGGTGTTTACCTAGCTCAGATAGATAGCTGGCATTAGATTGGGGTAAATCAAAAGCGGCTGGGCATTTTCGCTGGCCACACAATCCCCTAGCACGCCGTGGCCACAGAAACTGGTGAATGCTGCTTCACCAGCCCTATCATCAATTTGAATACATATACATAACAATACAGTCTATAATTATAAAATACATATTCTTATAATATGTTTAATATTTTTTTACCATCTGCATCAACCTCGTTGATCATGTCCCTGAGTTCAGTCTCTGTGGGGTTCTGCCCCAAGGACCTGAGAACCGTTCCAAGTTCTTTAGCTGTGATGCGACCATCGCCGTCTTTGTCGAACATGTAAAATGCTTCACGAAACTCTGGGGAAGATGTATAAATACATACATGTAGGAATAAATACATACATGTAGGAATAAATTAAGTACTGGAAATGTAACTTGCATATGACGTATAAAACGAAGGGAACGAAACTAATATAGCAATAATAAGGTGAGATTATAATAGTATAACTCGTTGTGGTTTGGAGTTGGGTGTTACGGGAAGGAACCTAAACCCATCAATAAAAAAAATATAAATGTTATAGAAAATTATCCCATGTTCGGACTTTGTTCACTGCAGTATTTTAAGTAAGTATTGTCCTCTGACCACATTTTAAAATATTGAATTTATATTTTCAAAATTACCATTTAATATTATGTTATGTATTAAAAAATTCACTTTATTAAGCTTAATAAAACAACATTATACTTAAACAGCTCATTGATTATGATCTCCCTTGAGTTGAATTAAGGCTCGAACATGTTTAATTGAGGAACCAGCAAGTAAGTTAAAAACAAAATCTAGATGAGTAAGTTGTTATAAAAATCTAGTCATAAAGTGCTATATATAACATAAAACACATGAATAGAGGTTTTATAAATTATCATTAAGGTCAGCTTACTTGTCTAGTTCATAATATGCATTTTTTTCTAATTAGAAGTCTGCCTAGTTATTTAGATTTCCTCATTAATTTGTATATTCTGTTTACAACTTTCATCAATGCCGTGGCAATATCGACCAATGGGATCAACCTGAATTCAAGTAAATTCATATTGTTTCTTTCATGCTTTTTTTTCCTTTTTTTTTGCGCTTGAGAGTTGAACTTTGTTTTTTTTTGTGAATCTTAAGAGCTTTTCTCGACTATCTTGTTTTTAAATCTCTCTCTTTTTCTCTCAATATCTCTTTCTCCCTCTCTCGCTAAATCTATCTATATAAAAATACTTTAAGCCTTTAGGGAAAAAAACGTAGAATTGTGCGGATTGTCTATTGTTTAAGCCTATACAATAATAAATAGAACTGAAGTAGAGCTGATTATGACACATTATGTAATGCAAGGCTCTCGACTAGAGATGAATTAAACTGTTATAAAGAGAAAAGTTAAACTTTTTGTTTTCAATAAAAGATCAGTGGATGTTTCCAATTAGAGTTTTATTCACGTCTCTATTCAACGACAATTTTTTTTTTTTTTTTAAATCACGTATTCCATTTTTCCAACTTCAATTAACGCATTGTTTACGAATCATTCGTACAAGTTGTCAAATGTATGACGCTATTTGTGGTGAAAAGGATGTTGGGTGTAGCTAGGCTGGATGGTGTGACTAGGTTGTATGGTGTGACTAGGTTGTATGGTGTGACTAGGTTGTATGGTGTGACTAGGTTGTATGGTGTGACTAGGTTGTATGGTGTGACTAGGTTGTATGGTGTGACTAGGTTGTATGGTGTGACTAGGTTGTATGGTGTGACTAGGTTGTATGGTGTGACTAGGTTGTATGGTGTGACTAGGTTGTATGGTGTGACTAGGATGTATGGTGTTACTAGGTTGTATGGTGTGACTAGGTTGTATGGTGTGACTAGGATGTATGGTGTGACTAGGTTGTATGGTGTGACTAGGTTGTATGGTGTGACTAGGATGTATGGTGTGACTAGGTTGTATGGTGTGACTAGGTTGTATGGTGTGACTAGGTTGTATGGTGTGACTAGGTTGTATGGTGTGACTAGGTTGTATGGTGTGACTAGGATGTATGGTGTGACTAGGATGTATGGTGTGACTAGGATGTATGGTGTGCGCAGGTTGTATGGTGTGACTAGGATATATGGTGTGACTAGGTTGTATGGTGTGACTAGGTTGTATGGTGTCACTAGGATGTATGGTGTGACTAGGTTGTATGGTGTGACTAGGATGTATGGTATGACTAGGATGTATGGTGTGACTAGGTTGTATGGTGTAGCTAGGATGTATGGTGTGACTAGGATGTATGGTGTGACTAGGTTGTATGGTGTGACTAGGTTGTATGGTGTGACTAGGTTGTATGATGTGACTAGGTTGTATGGTGTGACTAGGTTGTATGGTGTGACTAGGTTGTATGGTGTGACTAGGTTGTATGGTGTGACTAGGTTGTATGGTGTGACTAGGTTGTATGGTGTGACTAGGTTGTATGGTGTGACTAGGTTGTATGGTCTGACTAGGTTGTATGGTGTGACTAGGATGTATGGTGTGACTAGGATGTATGGTGTGACTAGGTTGTATGGTGTGACTAGGTTGTATGGTGTGACTAGGATGTATGGTGTGACTAGGATGTATAGTGTGACTAGGTTGTATGGTGTGACTAGATTGTATGGTGTGACTAGGTTGCATGGTATGACTAGGATGTATGGTGTGCGCAGGTTGTATGGTGTGACTAGGATGTATGGTGTGACTAGGTTGTATGGTGTGACTAGGTTGTATGGTGTGCGCAGGTTGTACGATGTGGGCAGGTTGTAAGGCGTAAGTAGGATGTAAGAAGGTTGTAACTTGTAAACAGGTTGTAAGGCATGAGAAGGTTGTATGGCGCGAGCAGGTTGTGCGCCTTGGTGCACACCTTTCGACTCACCAGCTCACCGGTATATACAGAAAACTGTTCCAACGCCACAAAAATGAACAAACACTTTACGCCATAAAACAAAAACCTTAAAATGTGACTTCCAAATATGTACATTGAAAAAGGTACGCTGCACACCAGTTTTTCTAACCGGTAACCGAACTTCAAAATTGACTAGTTATATATCTAGGTTAATATAATATATGTCTACGTTAATTTTACATTAATTGAAAACCTCCTACTTAGAGAACAAAGTATGTCTGGAGCAAATAGTAGCAAAAAAACCACAACAAACAATTGAATACAAATGAAGCTAGAAGGAAATATAACATAGAAAAATAATAATAAAAGGTAGACATAGAAATAAAAAGAAAACATAAAAATGTTAATGAGATTGGGAAATAATTAGCATGATGTACGACCACATACAAATGGAAAATATTAAGACACGCTAACAACGCTGCACAAAGACCTCAGAGTCCATTGTAAGTGTCTACTACATCAAAGGGATTCCCTATGGAACCGCCTTCTCCAGACAAAAACATCTTCTTAAGGAATAGAAATAATTATACGCTCCCAGCTAAAAAATCGTTTTATTTACTACAGCTTAAAAAGACTAAATACAAAAATTAAAAACACAATAATTGATTCATGTGAGAAGAGTTATCAATATATCTGCAATATACTACAAATACGGTTTTTCTGATTATATGTGAAAAAAAAAAGTGTAAGTGTAGCCTACATTAAAAACTTATTTAATGGGTAAAACCTACTAGAACAACAAAAGTCTTTGAAACAAAACTAAATTTGAGTAAACTTTTTATTTGATATTGTCATGTACCAGAACACATCCCACTAGATTTTCTATGAATCACTTGTGTGTAAAGTATTTCAATGACACACTTGTGTGGATAGTATTTCAATGACACTCCTGTGTGTATAGTATTTCAATGACACTCCTGTGTGTAAAGTATTTCAATGGCACACTTTTGTGTAAAGTATTTCAATGACACACTTGTGTGTATAGTATTTCAATGACACACTTGTGTGTAAAGTATTTCAATGACACACCTGTGTGTATAGTATTTGATAGACACACCTGTGCGTAAAGTATTTGGTAGACACACCTGTGCGTAAAGTATTTCAATGACACACCTGTGTGTAAGGTATTGCAATGAGATAACGCCAAGTATAAAACACTACTTTTGTAATGACCTTCTGATGTCATTCAAATTAATTTCTTTTACAGAAAATCAATGTCATAAAAAATTGATAGCCTCTTTTTAATAGTCTGCTTGTTGTATGACGTTTAATGTCATTTGTAGTGTTTGAAAAAATTCAAATGTTTCTTCTAAGAGTTATCTCTCTATTGTTGTCCATTTCGTTACATTTCTATTCAACTTCGATACATTGTTTTTTTTAAAATCTTTGTTTCGTTTCTATAATTGTTTGAACTCAAAATGATTAAACTTTTTGAAAGCTTAGGCTTGTTTTTCCCCTTATGTTGGAGAAGTATTAAATGAATGGATCTAATTAGTAGATAAACATTTTGGTCAACAGATCATCGAATTGTTGAAACAAGGCTAAATAAAACAAATATTATAAATTAACCCAGTTTTTAGATATTATATTGATGTTAAGATAATATTATAGTGTGATATTAAAAACAAAAATCAGTAGAAGTCTATTATTGTTCAATCCTCCATCTGTAATGTTACAGTCATGTATGATTGTTCTAACTTCACAATTAGACATTCATCCAACACAACAATTTCCCTTTAGGGAGAAGTAAGGAGGGTGGAAGCAATTTAGCACTCGATGACTCTAACCATAGAGACCTGCCTCCCACTTCTTTGTTCTGTTACACTATATGGCTTATGATGCTGCTACACTCAAATACGGTAGCACCTCTATTTTTTCTACACATCTAAATCAGTACGCTCGCGATCTCTCCTCTCTCGCCTTCTGGGTAAACATCCAATAGCTCAAAAGGCGCCCTTTTTTTGGACTCACATTTCAATATTTCAATACAAAATTAAAAACTAAAATACTCCCCAAAGTAAGTTACCGACTTCTCCCGAGGCTTCCCGAAGGTAGGTCTCGGTATCGATTAAACGCCAGGGTATTCCCCAGTCCTACAAGGTGGCCTTCACTTTACACAGCTCCGATATTAGTTTTGAGTTGTGATGGCCACACGATCTATTTGTGTCTACTGGTGAAGACTTCTTTAAAGGCAATCACTATCTTTCGTTTTTATTTTTGGGTTTTTCCCCATAACATTCACATGAGTTAACGTTTGACCATTCACGTTGAAAATAGATTACACAAGATATTTCAAGGATATGGATTGAACTGAACAAACAGACAAATAAAATAAAATAACAGACTAATTAAGAGTAATGTTATTTTCTGTCTATGATCTCACCAAAAATCGATTTAAAAGTGTCCAGACTGGCCCATCATTAAAGTTATAGCAAAAACAACAAGAAACAAGAAAACAACTAACATTGAAATGGTCATTATCATTGTGATACCGTAAACAGACATAGGTGAAGGAGGGCTTAAATTGCTCACAGTAATATTAGATGAGGTCATTTCTACAAAAAAGTGCTTACATTTGACATATGCTATTTATTATAAAAAATAAAAAAAAGCACAGGACGAGTAATAAAATAAAAAATGGCGTAATATTCAATTTATTGTAATGGTGTACGCTGATAGAAGCTGTAATAAAAAATAATGTTGATAATGGAGATATTAAAATGTACGCCGACATTTAAGTGCACCCCTGAGAGTATCAACATTTGGCTCCCATACATTTTGAATAAGGGGGGGGGTCTCTGGGGGAAGGGCCAGTGATGGACAGTGGGCACTTGGAGAATAGCAGTAAGCTGGGGGATGGATGTAAGCTGGGGGATGGATGTAAGCTGGGGGATGGATGTAAGCTGGGGGATGGATGTAAGCTGGGGGATGAATGTAAGCTGGGGGATGGGTGTAAGCTGGGGGAGGGATGTAAGCTTGGGGATGGATGTAAGCTGGGGGATGAATGTAAGCTGGGGGATGGATGTAAGCTGGGGGATGAATGTAAGCTGGGGGATGAATGTAAGCTGGGGGATGGATGTAAGCTGGGGGATGGGTGTAAGCTGGGGGATGGATGTAAGCTGGGGGATGGATGTAAGCTGGGGGATGGATGTAAGCTGGGGGATGAATGTAAGCTGGGGGATGGGTGTAAGCTGGGGGATGAATGTAAGCTGGGGGATGGGTGTAAGCTGGGGTTATTGTTGTAAGCTGGGGGTTGGATGTAAGCTGGGGGATGGATGTAAGCTGGGGGATGGATGTAAGCTTGGGGATGGATGTAAGCTGGGGGATGGATGTAAGCTGGGGGATGGATGCGTTTGAGGGGGATGAGGTGATAAAAAGGGGGGAGGGGGAGTTTCACACTGAAAGTAGAGGAAAGATTTGAACAAATATGGTTGGGGGCAGTTTAATGTTTCAGTTATAGGGCCATATCTGCACTCATGTTTTCCAGCTTTTATAATACCAAATTACAAATGACATAAATTATATAGCGCTATTCAGAACAATTAGTCTTAGAATGCGTTTTACAATTACCCTACGTTATTATAATACATCGATAAAGTATGTTTTTTATCTCGTCTAAAAAATGTCAATATTATTCCCTTGTTTAATTGTGCAGTTAACTTTCGTTGGAAATTTAGAGTCTATCAACTTTTTTCCTTTGTCCAGATCGCTCAACGAAATATATGTATATATATTAAATAAGCTGGTAGAAACAATATAAGCATTTGTTTACATTTAAAGATATCATGCACTGGTTAAGGAAGACTGATGATGTTATAAGAGAACAATAATACAGAATGGCCCTAATGAAATGCTCTTTATTATGTTTGAACGATGTCAAAATTACTATCGATTCAATGCTATGACTAACCATGGAAACCTGGATATCCTACTGCACAAATACAGACACAAACGCACACACACACACACACACATTAGATGCATTAGATCCCGTGATGCCCCACCCACGATCAAGTCTAAAAGGCAAATAAAAGTTCTTTTGTGACTTTCTGAAATAATACCGGTAATTCAGGTGGTAATGCCACCCCCTCCTTTCCTACCCCGTTTTACCTGTCCGTGTGTGTCGATCTCCTCCCCCCCCCTCCCCACCCCACCCCCAACACATACACTGACCAACACAAGCGGGAAGAATGTCAGTCAGTCGTGACTAACCGTTCCCCATTACCTGGGAACTGATCAGTGCCGTGAAGCGTCGGGTCTACGTGCCAGCATTCAAAGAGATTTCAAACTCTGGCATTGATTACATGTGGGTGATGCTGTTGTCGGTTTGTTTGTTTTTGTATTGTTTTTTTTTTCAACTGATGTTGACGGTTGTTTGATGATTAAAACTTTCTCGTTGGGTCTCAATAACGTGTCTGTCAACTATTACAGTCATGAATATTAGAAAAGTTGAGTCCATTTCAGCACCATAGAGAAGTTTAATGTAAAGAAAAAAAAAAGTAAAAAAATTCGAGATTTGAAACAAAAATATATTTTGAGTGAAACTGAAAGCGTTAACTAAATGCTTGAACTACTAGATCTAAGTAGGCCTTACAATTAGAATTGAATCACAATGGACGAATGACTTAAAACATTCATTTTAAATGAAATTTGAAAATTAATAATAACTAGCTTGGTATAGTGAATAGTATTAAATCTATAATAATTTAAACTTAAAGAATTTACTAAAAAATTGTATTTGTCATTGGAAATGCCACTACAAATTGTAATTTTTTTTTTACTGAATGCACATATCATGTTTGTGTTTATGGCGCTCATGATAGCCTGCCTACATTTCTTATATGGACGGTGTGTCTGGTAATGCTTTTCATGAAGATTATGCCGGGGTTTGTTTATTTCACTATAAGAACTCATCAATGTCTTTATATAATTTGTATTGAATATATTTTACAGATCTAAGTATATACATGTGTGTATCTGGTTTATTGTTGAAATTTTAGTTGTGCCTGTTTGAGCTCGCAGGAAAGGACGAATATGTCTTATGTCTTTGATATTATATTTTAAAGATAACCATGAAAAAAGTTGTGGGCAGCCAATAATTATCTTAATAATATTTACAAATTTTATTTGAAATGAAAATTCTTATTCTATTTTAGAATATTGTAGTTACTTGTTTTAACCGGTTAATAAAACTTTAACTGCTCTTGTTGTTTGTTTGTTACTTTTTTTTAGTATACAATAAATATAAGACAAGTGAAAAAAAATTTAAATAAAAACTTTAATAAAAACTAAAATTCAGTACAATTAAATGTTCACTACTAATAAATATATAATACTAATTATATATACTATATACGGTATTTATATCGGAAAACTTAGAAATACTTCAGGAAAGACAGTTGAAAGGAAAATGTGTTTATAATACATTATGCAACATAATAATCTGATAACAAATTTTCAAAGCATAGAGACCACAAAAAACAACAACAAACAATACATTTATTTCGTTACGCAGTGCTGTTATCTTCTGGAGACCACGTGTATCATATACGTTAATAGAATTAAAAAAAATAAAACTTTAAACTTGATTAATCTAGCTATTTGCGGACATCTGCCAACGTAAATTTGATTTTTTTTTTCATATATTTCTCACATAATAAGTGTTTATATATTTAATCAGAATAAAAAATAACTCAACAACAACTTGTAAGATTTCAGATTTTTGTTCCGGGTTTAAATGTAAAATGTTTATTGACTTGTTTATGAATGGGCCCTTTCAACGTTCTCTCTTCATCAAGGTGGTCAGTGTAATCTCTTCCTGGTCTCACTAGAATAGACCAAACCAAACATGGCTGCTGTCTATAAAACTGTGAGGTGTGTTTCTGCTATAATTAGACCCAAGTCATAGAAGAATCAGCCAATCAGCACAGCTCTTCCTTGTCTAGGCCAAACAAAACAAAATTACAAACGATATTCCACCGAAACAAAAGATGTTGTTTAGTTGGTTTTATTTTATTTTTTTAAATAAGGCCAACTGTACTATAGCTAAAAGAAAACTAGCGGGAATATTGCTATCAGGAGTTTCTACTACGAAATTCCCACTATAGTTTCCTAGCTAGGCTTAAGTGATGATGTTTAAAAGATATAACTGTTGTTTTTATATACAATTAAATCATTTTACACTGTTTCACTTAGCCATACAAGCGAATAAGAGGAAAAGAAACCACCAAGGATATTGTTTCCGTGACTAGTCCATTCACTTTATAGATCAGTGATCTAAATTCATACTACTGTGCCAAGTATTTGGTTACTTAAGTTGCAAATATATTCAACATAATTACTTGCCAAAAGTGAAGATAAAGCTCTCACGGGTCATGTATAGTATAGCAAATGAAGACGAAAAAAAATACAATAAGAAAAAAAAAGTTATAGAAACCCTAAATCTACGTTGTTTACTTACTTACTTTTAATTACTTTGTTTACTTATTGATCAAGTAAGGTGATAGCCTTTTGTGCTTGAGCCAATGTGTGTGTGTGTGTATGTGGCTGTGTGTGCATGTGTGTGTGTAAGTAAGTGGAAATGGGTATACGACCGAAAATTAGTTTGACCCCATCATAGACTTTAAAAAAAAATTAAAAAAAATAAAAATAATTTCATAATGCTTAGAACAGCAAACGGACAGTATTCAGAATAATTCAGATGATGCACATCACTGTGGTCCTGTAATGGAGCACCATTCTCACTCTTCGTTTGTGGAAGTAAATGGGTACATTTTCGTGGAAGATTTACCCATGTAGCAGCAGAAATTGAATAAGTACAATTTCTATGTCCATTGTTTCTAAAAGCAATGTTTGGAAGATCAATTATACCTCACTGATAATATTAACCTAACAGTTGAAATGTTAAGATCTTTGCTTGGAAAATAGGAAAAAAAGGAATGAAAGTCTTTAAATTTTTTGTTTCTTAAACACTATCTAAGTAGTACCCTCGTGTGTAAATGCCGAGAACCATTGGATTTCTTGAGAACTGTCAAAGACTAAGTCGATGGTAAGTACTATTTGAGTTGTAAGTTGTATCTCAGATGGAAATGTTGAGAGCTATTGGCTTCTATAAGCCTTTCATTCATGCCATTCATATATATATCTCAGATGGAAATGTTGAGAGCTATTGGCTTCTATAAGCCTTTCATTCATGCCATTCATATATATATCTCAGATGGAAATGTTGAGAGCTATTGGCTTCTATAAGCCTTTCATTCATGCCATTCATATATATATCTCAGATGGAAATGTTGAGAGCTATTGGCTTCTATAAGATTTTCATTCATGCCATTCATATATTTATCTCAGATGGAAATGTTGAGAGCTATTGGCTTCTATAAGCCTTTCATTCATGCTATTCATATATATATCTCAGATGGAAATGTTGAGAGCTATTGGCTTCTATAAGCCTTTCATTCATGCCATTCATATATTTATCTCAGATGGAAATGTTGAGAGCTATTGGCTTCTATAAGCCTTTCATTCATGCCATTCATATATTTATCTCAGATGGAAATGTTGAGAGCTATTGGCTTCTATAAGCCTTTCATTCATGCCATTCATATATTTATCTCAGATGGAAATGTTGAAAGCTATTGGCTTCTATAAACCTTTCATTCATGCCATTCATATATATATCTCAGATGGAAATGTTGAGAGCTATTGGCTCTATGAGCCTTTCATTCAGGCCATTCATGTATATATCTCAGATGGAAATGTTGAGAGCTATTGGCTTCTATAAGCCTTTCATTCATGCCATTCATATATATATCTCAGATGGAAATGTTGAGAGCTATTGGCTCTATAAGCCTTTCATTCATGCCATTCATATATCTATCTCAGATGGAAATGTTGAGAGCTATTGGCTTCTATAAGCCTTTCATTCATGCCATTCATATATTTATCTCAGATGGAAATGTTGAGAGCTATTGGCTTCTATAAGCCTTTCATTCATGCCATTCATATATTTATCTCAGATGGAAATGTTGAGAGCTATTGGCTTCTATAAGCCTTTCATTCATGCCATTCATATATTTATCTCAGATGGAAATGTTGAGAGCTATTGGCTTCTATAAGCCTTTCATTCATGCCATTCATATATTTATCTCAGATGGAAATGTTGAAAGCTATTGGCTTCTATAAGCCTTTCATTCATGCCATTCATATATTTATCTCAGATGGAAATGTTGAGAGCTATTGGCTTCTATAAGCCTTTCATTCATGCCATTCATATATTTATCTCAGATGGAAATGTTGAAAGCTATTGGCTTCTATAAGCCTTTCATTCATGCCATTCATATATTTATCTCAGATGGAAATGTTGAGAGCTATTGGCTTCTATAAGCCTTTCATTCATGCCATTCATATATTTATCTCAGATGGAAATGTTGAGAGCTATTGGCTCTATAAGCCTTTCATTCATGCCATTCATATATTTATCTCAGATGGAAATGTTGAGAGCTATTGGCTTCTATAAGCCTTTCATTCATGCCATTCATATATTTATCTCAGATGGAAATGTTGAGAGCTATTGGCTTCTATAAGCCTTTCATTCATGCCATTCATATATATATCTCAGATGGAAATGTTGAGAGCTATTGGCTTCTATAAGCCTTTCATTCATGCCATTCATATATATATCTCAGATGGAAATGTTGAGAGCTATTGGCTTCTATAAGCCTTTCATTCATGCCATTCATATATTTATCTCAGATGGAAATGTTGAGAGCTATTGGCTTCTATAAGCCTTTCATTCATGCTATTCATATATATATCTCAGATGGAAATGTTGAGAGCTATTGGCTTCTATAAGCCTTTCATTCATGCCATTCATATATTTATCTCAGATGGAAATGTTGAGAGCTATTGGCTTCTATAAGCCTTTCATTCATGCCATTCATATATTTATCTCAGATGGAAATGTTGAGAGCTATTGGCTTCTATAAGCCTTTCATTCATGCCATTCATATATTTATCTCAGATGGAAATGTTGAAAGCTATTGGCTTCTATAAGCCTTTCATTCATGCCATTCATATATTTATCTCAGATGGAAATGTTGAGAGCTATTGGCTTCTATAAGCCTTTCATTCATGCCATTCATATATTTATCTCAGATGGAAATGTTGAAAGCTATTGGCTTCTATAAGCCTTTCATTCATGCCATTCATATATATATCTCAGATGGAAATGTTGAGAGCTATTGGCTTCTATAAGCCTTTCATTCATGCTATTCATATATATATCTCAGATGGAAATGTTGAGAGCTATTGGCTTCTATAAGTCTTTCATTCATGCCATTCATATATTTATCTCAGATGGAAATGTTGAGAGCTATTGGCTTCTATAAGCCTTTCATTCATGCCATTCATATATTTATCTCAGATGGAAATGTTGAGAGCTATTGGCTTCTATAAGCCTTTCATTCATGCCATTCATATATTTATCTCAGATGGAAATGTTGAAAGCTATTGGCTTCTATAAGCCTTTCATTCATGCCATTCATATATTTATCTCAGATGGAAATGTTGAGAGCTATTGGCTTCTATAAGCCTTTCATTCATGCCATTCATATATTTATATCAGATGGAAATGTTGAAAGCTATTGGCTTCTATAAGCCTTTCATTCATGCCATTCATATATATATCTCAGATGGAAATGTTGAAAGCTATTGGCTTCTATAAGCCTTTCATTCATGCCATTCATATATTTATCTCAGATGGCCTATGTACAAATTAAAATGTGGCAAATAAACACACCTGGTCAGGACCTAGAAAGGAGGGATACGACCTGTACATTGCAATGGGGCCCATGAAAACCGCGTGTTTTTTTAAGGCATAATATAGGAATTCGGAATTCGAAGTAAGGACCACCTACACATTTTAAGTGCTTAGAGTCTCTAGACTCTAAAAATTTTAATGCGGCTCAGGGTACACCTATGTTATATGTGCCAAATCAAAAATTGTCTATTATAAATCTCAAGTTAGTAGACTATAAATTAAATGTGTGTAAAATAAATGGCTGGCCTTAAAGGGCGTGTTTTATGCATGTGCCATTTAGACACATTTTGACAATAGTCTTGAAATTTTCAAAACTATTTAAATAATCATAATGGTACATGAAATTTTATAAAATTCAAGTAAATGAAAAAGAAGAAATACTTTTTTTTTTCTAAATATCCTCGAGGGTCGCATAATATCAGTTGACGGGCCACATGCGATTCGCGGGCCGTAGTTTGCCCACCTCTGGCAGCGCTAGACTATCGCTTGGGATTAGTCATGTTTAAATCAACCCCCCCCCCCCCCCCGTCCCATTTTGGGCCCGTGCATTTAGTCAGCCGTTAACAAAAAAAAGGAGCTTTGAGCTATTACTAGTCTAGCAATTGAAAGAAACAATAGTTCACGTGACTGACCTTCAATTTGATCTGCTGACAGCTGGGACACCTGCAAGATAAAAACAAAAAAATAAATAGTAAATAGATGTTTAAATGAAACAATATCCAATGAGTACAATTGTTGTAAACATTTTAATGATACATTATGTCTACAATTGAATGAAATAGAAAAAAAATGTAGTTCACAATCATTGAGTATGGCTTAAAAGCAGGATAACAATAAAACGAGCTTCAACAGGGAAGGTTTCCGCAGTCCAGCTATTTTTCACTGCGGTTCCCCTAAGATCATTATCGTGGTGGCTCGCCCGTATACCTGCAATGTCCCTCGGTAGCACAAATCCTGTACTACAGGTACAGGCATCCAGGCACCAAGAGGTTCTTCGAGACTGGTTTGCAACGTCCTTTCTACCTTCCAACCGATGTGCAATAGAGCCGCTGCGGGAGCTGTCCCTCAAGCGTTCGCACGCCGGTGTAATCTTAATGCGATCGCATCGGTGGTTTACACACTTTGGCAACTTTGAGGTCCATTGGTACAGAAGTGACAAAATTAATCATCCAAGCCCAGGTTAGTATTTCGCAACACATGAAACGGAAGGTAGGCATTGGCTTACGTGGTAACTGTACCAGAATATATATTAAAAAAAACAACCACACAGACAACAACAAAAAAACTGAATTTAACTTCCGGTCTTAGATATCTGCATTGATACATAACTTAATAGGTCATTGTCTGATCAAGCAACAACAGAATTTTTCATTGATTTTAATTAGAACTTGAAATTCTTCCGTTCAGTCATTTACTACAATTGATTGAGGATGTAAAACAAGAAAAAATAATCACCGCATCAATATTGGTCCATGTGTGGAAAAAATAAATGACTTGTTTAATGTAATATAAAGCTCTTTCATGGAATCCCCAGGGTGCAAGACGAAGAGGTAGACCAAAGAACTTCTGGCGGAGGGAAGTAGAAAAGGATGTACAGGTGATCGGGAGAACTTGGAAGGAGTTAGAGAAGATAGCCATAGACAGGAGGACATCGAAAGAGATTGTTGATGTCCTATGCTCCACTAGGAGTTGATAATGGCGAAGAAGAAGAAGAAGAAGAATGTTACATAAGAATTTGTTTTTTTTCATAACAAAAACATGTATAGTGTATTCAAAACTGTGCGTGTATTACATGTTCTTATTAAATGTGTGAAAAATACCAAAAACAGTTACTTTCACACTTTCACGTGTACCTGGACGAATGGGAAGGAACTCTGTTTCCTCCTTCCTCTCTAGATGGAACAACGCTATCATTCTCCTCTTCCCAGACACACTTTTCAAGGTCGTATTGTAATATTGTAATGGGGGGTGGGGGGTGGCTAATGTCTCTAATGTCAACATTGCACGATAATTTTCTGAGTTAGATTGCTACCCCCCCCCCCTCCAAAAAAAAAAAGACACACAACAACAACAGTAACTTAATCAATCTTTGATTCGGTTGACGAAAGAGAGAGCAAGAGAGAGAGCTAGAGAGAGAGAGAAATAGAGAGAAAGAGGGAGAGAGAGAGAAAGAAAGCGAGAGTGGTCATTGTTTAAGAGCAACTACATCAATAAATGTCTTAGAACCATGCTTTACAGTTTTGTGTGTGTGACATCATGTGTATCATATTGTATGTAGGCCTACGTGTGTGGGATTACACATGTGTGAGTGTATGTCTTTGTTTGTTTCTACTAGTAAGTGAGCATTAGCGTCCTTATAATAGCAAGCATCAAAAAGCGTGCCTTAGCTTTAGTAGTATTGATTATTTGCCCATTACAGTGATAATACAGTTGTACTTGTGTATTTAAAGTATAAATGTGTTATAATGAAGTACATAATGGAATGTCTGTGATGTCTAAAATAGGTGTGCTTGTCGGATTAATGGTGTGATGATTACAAATGAAAACGCTGTTAAAATCTGGGAAATATCCTTTTATGCGGGCTATCTGGATTATTGTCCAACATTTTTCTAAGCTATCTGATCTGCTATTTATCTATCACTCTATCTATCTATCTATTTATTTATCTATCTATCAATATATATATAGATATATAACTTATCTACCCCCTTATGTATATCCTCCCAATAATTTCACATGTCCGACACCTCTATGTGGCACATACCCATACCGCTATACAACACACACGTTGTAAAAGGTCCATCACATGATTTAAGAAACTAAACTAATAATATAGGTGAGTCTAAATGGTATGATATACTATTTGATATAAAAATCCTTCCACAATAGAGTCAAAGACAAACTGTATGACAGATGTTATCACTGCATTGTTTTATATGATTAAGTTATTTTTGCATAAGATTAAGTTAAATTTGTTATTGATTAAGTTATATGTTTATATGACTTAAGTTATAAATGAATCAACCTAGTTAGTCAACTTAGAGAAATCCTGCATGATTGTTTGCACTTCTGTGACTGGCCAGCGAGTGCAACTGTTGACCGGTCTGACGTCTAGATTTATGTTCATACAACAGTACAACATGACCTGGTTGACCCAGTCGGCATGAATCACGTGACATTTTGTGCAAGCATATTGATTCGTCCCATGCACATCACTTGACAGTAGGCGTACTATACAAAAGGTTTCATGCACGTTTTTAGTAGCGGGGAATATTAATTTGCGTAATGCTATCAGACAATGATATGGTTGCCACATCCCAAAAGCTTGTTCAGAACAAGAAGCCAAAAAAGAGAAAACGGGCACAACATTTTTTGGAAATAAATGCTTCTATATGAATAATTTATACATTTGCCTTCTGAAGAATTTGCAATCTGTCACCCACAAAGAAAGAAAGAAAGAAAAGGAGATGTTTATATATCTATAAATAATTTAAAATAGAGAAAAATTATGTCGGTCAGAAATATTCAATATGGAGGTTTAAACGCGCACCAAAATGTGTAGTGAATAAAAATTAACTGTTCAAAACTTTTTATAGGGGCTTGGTCCACAGAATAAATATACCTATTCTGTGGCTAGGTCTGGGGTGCTGATGAAGATGTGCTCGAATGTTTAATCAACGTCACGTCCATGTGCCATGTTTCAGTTCGATAGGATCACGGGAAGTGGGTCGGTTAAGCCTTCCGAAGATCTGGTCGCCAGAAACATACCCACATAATCAAATGAACGAAGCATGATGCAGATATCTCGACCAGAAGCTGATGTGAAAGAGTCACTCGCCGTGAAAATTTTGGCACAAGACAACGCCGAAATAAAATGCATAAATAATAAAAACCAGGGCAGATGTTTAGTTTTTTTGGTCGCCGAGCCAGTTTTGACTGACATAAGCCAAACGATGAGTGCCAGACTTAGTTAAACTATATGAGCTCCGCCCCTGGGACATGCGCGCGCACCCAGTTGGCAAGACGCTCTCTTATTAATCACTGGCCGCGGAGATATCGCCCGGGGAAATCTCCCCTGTGTGCACGAGGTCCAGCCCATGATGGCTTTCTCTGTCAGAACCCCACCCCTCCCCCCACGAATATCATATTAATGTATGCATGGCCATGGGGGACTTGTGGGGGGGGGGGGGTAATTCGGACTAGACAATTTATACAGCGATTCATTCGCAGAGGGTAGCAAATGTCAGGCGTAAAATCGACGATCTCTGTTTGTGTATTATTATGCCAACATTTAATGGTATTAATTATACAAGCCTCTATATTGAAAAAAAAAATGAATATCCGTTCTGGACAATTTATACGACAATTGATTGTATGTGTAGCAATTGCCAAAATCTAAGTAAAACGGGATTGTTGTGTGTATTATTATTCTAACATTAAATGCTTGTACAAGTCTCTAGACTGGACATTATGGACTTAATTAATTAATTAATTAATTAGATGTTTCTTGAATAGATTCAAGATCTATAGTAAATATGAAGGATCGATGTCTTGGTCTGCTAGATTCCTTCAAGTCGGAATCTTCAATAATAATATTTTTTTCCAAAATACTTTACAAGGTTTCTATATCCCGCGACACATGCAAACAAACGCCATGTTGGCGTACACAAATGGAAAAAAACCAAAACCCACAATGTTAAATCTATACGTGTCTGACAAAAGCTATTAATAGCCTATTTATTAATTCATGTAGTCGTCTATTTAAAAAGTGACTTGCACCAAATGATTGTTTAGCGGCGCTAACGATTCTGTGATTACGGACACAATACATTAAGAACATCTAAAAAACTGTCACTACTTCATCCATGCATAATGCATCTACAGTAAGGGAGCAATACGTGAATAGAGAAACACAGGGATAGAAAAGTTTAATATAATGAAATTGTTTGGGGAGGGGGGAATGTGGAGTTCGGGTAGTGGTGGTAAGGGGATTTTTAAAGAAATTGAATGGAATTTTAAAATAAAAGTTTTGTACTAACAAAGTTTTATTTACAACAATAGTTTTGTTTAGAGCAATAGTTTTGTTTAGTACAATAGTTTTGTCTAGATCATTTTTTTTTTGTTTAGAATAATTGTTTTGTTTACAATAATAGTTTTGTTTAGAACAATAGATTTGTTTAGAACAATTTGTCACGATTCTGGACTTAACCGTAACCTTATTAGCACCCTTAGTCAGATAGCATACATATATAGACCCAAGCATAGCAAGCGAACCTTAGATTAGCACAAAGTCTAGGTTAGAAAGAAGAGAGTAGGGGACGCCATTACCTCTTCCCCTCTTCTTACGCAAGTGAAATCCTCCAGCACTCTTCTCCTCACCTCTCTTTAACCTACACTCTTTCATTCCCGAATTCAGAGTTTGCAACTTGATTCAGCCAATTTGGTATTACACCAATTGTATGTGTGATTGTATGTGTGTGTATTCTTTAATGTATGTATATATATATATATTCTATTATGCTGTCAATTATGATTCATGTTGTATTTTGATAGTAACTACTCATTTATTTTGCTAAACTCAGCATACACGTAAAACCCCCACCCACCTGTAGACACCCCCACCCACTTCTACCCCTTTCTCATTATCTCCCCTCTTCGTCCCCTACCCAGCGCCCGTGGTCAAGCCCTTGATCCACTCGTCGTCGTGACATCTGGCCAGCGAAGCGTCTCGCACATACGTAAGCGCCTCGGGCTGAGCTCGACCAGAACCAATAGACACAGGTACATCAAGGGAGATAAGTCATTATATTATCCTTTGTATCTCCGTATACGTCTACACACCCCCCCTCCGCCCCTGGGCCCCACTCCGCAAAAGTCGGCGGTATTAATTGTTCACCTACACCCACCCTTAATTTTCCCCCCAATAGTCAATCCTCTATACAAGTATATTTCAAACCAGCCAACCAGAACATATGTAATTCTAAACTAAGTAGCTATCCAATCAAATTGACCACTGATCACGTGACTAAAATACACGAAAAGCGAGCTTAACTAGTTTTAGCGCACTTCGGCTCAGGCGATAGGTGGAGAAACTTGTCCGATTCTAGCCTCCACTTTTTAGTTCGTTCCATAGGATATACCACCCGCATGTGTATAGATATATATTTTGTCAGTATAAGTATTTTCATGAACATAGCTACGTTCCCTAATGTTGGATAACCCAGCAGTACCATGTGTTGAGTGTTAACTGAAGCCTGTGCAAATTAATTCGTATATGTATCTTGCCATTGAGTGAAGAATTGAAATGATAATAAACACCTGAATTTAACCATCGATTTATTTGCCTACTTAGAACTGTCTGTTGTATCCGTCATAATATCTAACGAGCCAGGAGAGACATAATAATTATTCCAGGGCGATTCCAGTCACGGTAACTCATACCCCACGACAACCTGCCACCACTACCCCCCACTCACCTACGACTCCGCACCCCTCTCATTGTCCAACTTCTGCCAGGTTGATGTCCTAATCCTAAACACATCCTGACACAATTGTTTTATTTAAAACTATGTTTTTGCATTAAACTATTGCTTTTATTAGAAGTATTGTATTGTTGAGAACAATAGTTTTGTTTAGAACAATTGTTTTATTTATAACTTTTTTTTTTTGCATAAAGCTATTGTTTTTATTAAAAGTATTGTTTTGTTGAGAACAATAGTTTTGTTTAAAACAATTGTTTTGTTTATAACTATTGTTTTCTTTAGAACTATTGTTTTGTTTAGAACAAATATTTTGTTTAGAACAATTGTTTTGTTTAGAACAATTGTTTTTTTTTTTAAAAACTATTGTTATGTTTAGAACAATTGTTTTGTTTAGAACAATTGTTTTGTTTAGAACAATTGTTTTTTTTTAGAAGTATTGTTTTGTTTAGAACAGTTGTTTGGTTTAGAACAATTGTTTTGTTTAGAACAATTGTTTTTTTTAGAACTATTGTTTTGTTTAGAACAATTGTTTTGATTAGAACAATTGTTTTTTTTAGAACTATTGTTTTGTTTAGAACAATTGTTTTGTTTAGAACAATTGTTTTGTTTAGAACAATTGTTTTTTTTAGAACCTTTGTTTTGTTTAGAACAATTGTTTTGTTTCGAACAATTGTTTTGTTTAGAACAATTGTTTTTTTTAGAAGTATTGTTTTGTTTAGAACTATTGTTTTGTTTAGAACTATTTTTTTTTAGAACCTTTGTTTTGTTTAGAACTTTTGTTTTTTTAGAACCTTTGTTTTGTTTAGAATATATGAAAATTTTCAAGTTTGTGATTATTATCTTTTTTTTTTTATCTTATAGCTAATCAAAAATGCAATGTGCACATTTATGGTAAATGTCCAACATTTTTTACACCCTTTCTATTAACTCGTACCGTTTGTCTGTCTGTCTTTCTGTCTGTCTGCTTGATAGCAAAACTTTGCATCGATTTTTTTTCCCGTCGTCCAATCGAGCCGAAACTTGGCCAGCAGACTTGTCCCAACTAACAATACATTCTATCAAATTTTCAGCATCGTAGCCTTTGGAATAGTCACGAATACCGTCTACCAATTTACAAATCGAAGAACATATTATACTAAAAATCATGGCTGCCTTTGACGGGAGTAACTAAAGTTTTCGGATTTGTTTGTTTTTACGAAAAAGTACGAATAAAAACGATACCATGTAGCCGAAAGAAAGCGAGTTATCTTTTTATGGTTTTTGCGAGCCAAAGCTATAAAAAAAAAGTATGCGCAAAAGCAAAGCCACGATCATGGCTTCGTGCATTTAAAAAAAAATGCGTAATCTTTATAATTAGATATGTATTTGCCGACATTACCGATTCGAAATTTTAGTTTTGTAGTGAAGTTGTGAGGATTTAAAATATATATAGTTGTTTTAGTAGGACATAATTTGTATAATCTATAACCCGGTGTTAATGTATGGAATAAACGAGTGACGTTTTACGATAGAAACAATGACGTAGGAGTTAGATTGAACCTAGTGTAGATTTGGATATAACGGGAGACGACCTTAGGATTTGGTAGCGGCAGGACGTGCTGGACTAGGCTATAAAAACTGTTGTATATTTGAATTCATCTTGTACATAAATTGGATTAAATATTGAGTTCTCATTTTACTACAAGCCGGCAGTTTGTTTATTGATTGTTATTATATAATGTGATCTCCCTGAGAGTTGTTTACATAATATTTACAAAATAACGGCCACAGAAGTGGAAATGGTAAACTTTATTTACAAAGAAAGGAAGTATAGTAAAAAACTTTGTTTTTATGGTTTTCTTGTTATTTCATTCGTAAGGTTTAATTCTAACAACTGTTAAATAATGATCAGATATTTTTTTTTATCTCTCTCCAGAAGGAACATCAGTTGTTAAACTAGTTTCACTCACTACCATAAACGCCTAACGGGAGCGTTATCGCCCAGCCCCCCTCTCCCCCGCAGGTAGAGGTTAGAAGATCGTAGGGTCACTGAATTTTCCGTGGCAGTGAAAAGCAAGTGAGTGGTACGAAAGTACTCGAAATAATTTGAACACTTCTACTATTTAAAAAAAAAAAATATAAAAAAAACTAAATTTAGTTGTGCTCTAAATTATAATATCGTAAATCTTTACCTTTGTCGGTTGAAAGACAAAGAATTAATCAATAATTTTACTACTTATATGCTTACAGCATATATGTGATGTAAAAGTCATTCACGGCCTTTTATGTACTAACGTTTGATATATTACTATAGGTGAATTTTTTCAGAGAAAGCAGCTATGGGTGAAATTAATTATATTACGGATATAACGTGACGTTGGACGAAAATGATGCTAAATATCTGCTATCACCTAACAGTACATATAATAATAAGAAATAAGAATAGAACTGACTTTTAAAGAAAAGTATAATAGGGACTAGGGTTTGATTAAATTAAATATATATAGATCATTTCAGAACAAGAGAAGATCGGTACAAGCTTCCTTTTAATATTGATGTTTTAAATATCTTGTGTAGTATTTTTTTTTATTATTTTAACTTTTTAAACATTTTCTTTTCATTACCTCTTAAAGATCATAAAAAGGTTAATAAAAACGCACACAAATCTAGTCGGTCTATGAAACCTAGATGCACAAATTTTTTTACTCATTAAGGAGGTAAGTAACGTTGAGCGCAAAAAAATATAAAAGGGGGCGGTGAGCCAAAAAAGGTTGAGAACGTATGCTAGACAATATCTCATGATCAAGAATTAGGGCTGAGTAAAGACGAGCCGTGGTCCAGCCGACCAAAGTTGTATTTGGCGTTTGTCCTGACCATTACCACTCATCACTAGAGAAAAATGACTCAATTTTAGTAAATCTGTCCGCCTTCAGAGATGCGTAAAGTATGCTACACTTTGTGTCTGGTTATTAGTTATAAGTAAATAAGCATTCATTTTTATTTCCATCTCTATTATACTATTGACACGTCTTAATTAGGTGTGACCTTTTGAACTGTAATGATCGTGAACGTCCGGTGAAATTTACCGCCATTTTCGTAAATAAAAACATGCTTTTGGTGCTGCTTGACAATTGATTTCAACATCGCCAGCCAGTTCTGGTCTTTTAGAAATATACAAAGGCTACAAGATTAGTTATGAGGAATCCGTTTTTAACATCAAAAGTGAGTAGACGATAATAATACTCAAAAGATTAGTCGCGTTAGGCTAAATGTAGCTTTTGTTTATAAAATAAGTTAGTCAAGAGTTGCGTCCTTGGTAATTAAAAAAAACACAATGCGGATATTCATTAAAAACAACAACACAAAAATTCTTTTGCATCAAGCAATTAGTTTGGGATTATAAATAGGTGATTCTTCAAATCTGACATTCACAATCCATCGTTTTCTTTTGGCGCCATCTTTTTGGAAATGAAATAAAATTTAATTCTCTACATATTTTTGAACAAACAGTAACGTAGCACACAGACATGTTTCGAAGCAAAATATCGAATAAGACCGGAAATGTTCTTCTTATTGACCTTTTATGTATGCAATGCATACTAATAAAGACTTATCAATTAAGGATTCATTATTAAATGGTGAAAATAGACTTTAATGATTTAAGATAGATGCGAAAGTAATTATACAGCCTGGGTAGTTAATGTAATGTCTTTAAATGTACATAGAATGTTTATTCATGAACTTTAAGTTAATTTTAAACTTTTCTTTTACAGTTTGGTCATGTTAATGAATTATTATGTTTGTTATTTATTTTTTGTAAAGAAATAAAAGAATTATGTTAGAAATAGAAACGCATTGAAAGCGAGAAAGTTATCTCCCTTTAATTAATTACAGTTTAAAATATTTTCAACTAGTGATGCCAAACAAGTAATGTTTTGTAATATAATTATTATTTATTTATTATTATATCCTTTTGAAATTTAAATATTAAGATTTTGCTTCCAGATGTAATTAGAGGTATAGAATAATATTACGTTAATAAATAAACTTTTCCTGCCTGTGTCGATTTAGTTTGTGTTAAAAAAAAACAACTAAAGAATTACAACTATTACATATATTTGGTCAGTCTTGGATCTTATTCACTATAATGCAAAACTAAATCACTCGTTGAATCATGA